>JAVJIF010000891.1:0-67991 GCA_038442645.1 Agave tequilana
AAAGAAATTAAATGTTAGTATTTTGAAAACGTATTTTTGAAATAGAGAAAAGTGTTGAAGTATTTTTGTGAAAATATAAGTGATCCAAGGTCAGAGGTTAACCAGAAATTGTTCTTTCTTAAACTAAGTCAAAATGCGAAAAATCTTGTTATAAATTAATGTAAGAATTTAAAATTGAATTGACTTTTTGATCTTTCATAAACTCTTAGAAAATATGCACTTTGTGAAGGTTTTTGGGATATCGACTCTAACTTTCATGTCATTTGTTTATTTATTATTATAATATATTATATATATATATATATATATATATATATATATATAATATATATATATATATATATATATATTTCTTCCCTTAGTTTTCTTAGGCTTTCTTATTTACCCGGGTAGTGAGCCTTTAGCCGGTGACTCCCAAACCAGATGGTCTTAGGGCACCAGATGAGAAAACATCCCTCGGACTTAAGGACTCGAGTAAATAAGGCCACAAAACTAAAGGGGATTATTTTATTTTATCCACCATTTTAAGTGTGAATAATCATGCTTCCTGAGGCATAATTACCCAACTTCAATAAGTAGTTTTTATTATCATCATTTTTTTTGTTTCCAATATGTTTTTATGGCATTTTCAGTCTTTGTTTTAATCCCAAAATTTGTATATGTGTGAAGTGCATAAATCTAAGACAAAAAATTCAAGATCAAATTATCTTTTCAATCTTACTTCTTATCCAAAAATTT
The DNA here is from genome assembly GCA_038442645.1 of Agave tequilana. Taxonomy (NCBI): domain Eukaryota; kingdom Viridiplantae; phylum Streptophyta; class Magnoliopsida; order Asparagales; family Asparagaceae; genus Agave; species Agave tequilana. Next base: position 739 of record JAVJIF010000891.1, read on the forward strand.
AAACAAGATCTATTATTTTGACTTGGTTTAAAATTTCATAATTTTAGGTCTTCCTAATTCCTAAGATAATCTTAATTTTCTAAAAATGGATCAAAACTATTTCTCTTAATTCAAAAAGTTTTGTAAAAAGAAAAGAAAAGAGTTTTTTTAAATTTTTATTTAAAAAGAACTGTAAAAGAAAGAAAATGTAAAACTAACTATGTTAGTAAACTCTCCCCCACACTTATCTCATGCATTGTCCTCAATGCATCGTGAATGTGTATATACATGAAACAAATGGAAAGGAAGGAAAAATTACCTCATGGTGGGGGCTCCGGTGGTGGTCTGATTGGGCCAAGCGTTACTGCCCAATCAAGATATCGTGGATCCTGAAGGAACCCACCAATGACCTTTCTAATATGACCCAATAAAAGAATGATTGATTGAATGATCTGATTTAAAAATTTATCCCCATCTAATTCTCAATTTTCAAAAATAATTACTGAGTCATTTTCTTCAACATTCTTGTCCAACAATAAAGTGTGATTTTGAGAGATGATTAATTTGGACTCAAATGGAATAGGAACAAAAACGATACCGACTCGAGAAGTTGACTCAGATCAAGTCGAGAGTCAACAATGAGAGTCGAAATTGGTTCAAAAAAGGGTCTAAACCAAAGAATTGATATTCACACACTTTTCCCATCAATGAAGTGTGATCATAAAAGATTGGTGATTCAATTTCACGGTGTACTGGTACAGGATTCAATGTTGACTCCGGAATAGAGAAAAAATCTGGTAAAGATACCAGAGTCATTAGTGAATCAAAAAGTGAAATGGAATCACTAACATGAGGTTCAGGATCACTTTCAAGTTCAAGTTCAATTTCAGGAAAAGGATAACTTGCCAAAATGTCAAGAGGTTGATGTTGGTCAAGTTCAGGTTGGTATGATGAAATTGAAGCTGGAATTCTAAAATGACATGATTCTTGGGTCCAATCAACAGAGTTAGGGATACAAGGATTGGTCAAAGATTGATAAGAAAGATTTTCCTCGCTCTCATTGATCAATTCGCTCATAAGTGAGTCTAACCTACTTATAGGTTGGGTAACAGAATTTAGAGTCGGAATCATGTCTTCCATACTTGTTGTAATTGGTTCTTCTTGAAAAGGTGAGTATGGAAGTTGATTTTGAAAATTGTAGTGAAATTGTGAGTCCATCAGATTTTGCGATTGCTGCTCGGACTCATGCGAGGGTTCCATACTCAAGTCCAGTATTGAAGTTTGTTCATTTTGAATAGGTGAGACTGGAAAAGATGAGTAGGACTCTTGAAAATTTGGTTGAGATGAGGAGTCCAACATGTTTTGCATTCTATCACAAAAGAGTCCCAAACGCTTTTCTAGATCAGATTCTTTTTCAATTGGATGCTCTAGAAAAGGAGAATGTGGAGTTTGATGTGGGAAGGATTGTGAATTGAGCAAATCTTGCATTTGTTGTAGGGACTCTTCCATACTCCTTTCCAATCAGATTTTTCTTCGGATGGTGGAACAGAAAAAGGAGTATATGAACCAAAATCGGGGAATGAAAATTGTGGACAAGGTGGTTGAAAATTGGACTCGGGGGAGTTGAATCCTCATTGACTCTGTGAAGAGTTGAAATTATTTTGAAAATCTTGGTTATAGGATTGGAGATATAGGTCATATTGAGTCGGATAATCCTAATCCGGCATATGTGGTTGGTTTATGTTGTACATAGCCGGGTTGGAGTTATCCGAGTCAAATGAGGTCGTGGTGAAATATGGATTCATATTATGATTGAAAGAATTATTGTTGTTAAAATCCATTTCACAATATATAAAAAGAAAACAAATAAACAAACAAACAAAGATAAAGAAAAGAAAACAAGCCTATGCTAGGGTTGACTTAGACCTAGACGACTCCTAACTGGTTAGACTGTCCACGAGGGGTATATTGTCGGAAGCTTACATGAGTTAATCGGCCAGGTAGGGGCAAGATCAGTGGGAGGTATCCGTACCGGAGCAACGGGCCTAATTATGCCAAACTACTGTTCTTCGAGGTTTCGCCTCTCAATCCCCAACCTTAGACATCGATTTGATAAGAGTCAACTTTTAACAACTTCCCCTTATGTCAATTTCCTAAATGAGTTCGAGATGTCCCTAGGGGCCAACGGCTAGCAATTTTTATTTAGACTTAGGTTGTGTGAGTGGGGAGGTAATTTTTGGGATAAGGGAAGGTATTGACTTCCCCTCCTTATTTTGTATTGGGTTTTGCCCTTAAGTTTAATTTGTGCAAGTGTGCAATATAGATAAGAATGAACACAAAAAAGCGATTAAATCACTGAAGTGTTTGTCCTAACTATATGCAATGCAATAATACACCTCCTGCAAGGTTACAACAACACAAGAACAAAAATACAGTATATTGGAATGAAAATTGACACGTGCTTAGATGCAAATGTCTAAACCGTTTTAAAGCATCCAATTACCATATTTTAATTCTTACAATTATTTATAGTGCACAGGTGATATTAACAAAAGTTAGCAGCAAAATATAAGAATGTACAAGAAGTTACCCAACCACACTAGAGCAAGTGTGGACCTCTGCAATGCTAAAACTTTAACCTGCACACTAAAAACAAAGAAGAAAAGTTAACAAAAACGTGAAATCAAACCGTTCCCATCCCCGACAACGGCGCCAAAATTTGATCGGGAAAAACCCGCACAAAAAGTGTATGTTTTGAAGTTAAGATTTAAAGCGTATGCTTTGGCTTCCTCGATACTTCCGTTATAGCATAGAGGATAAAACGAGTCGAATCCACAAGGACGGGAGGCGATAGAAGCTTTACCGGTTGATTCACGTGTGTGTTAAAGATTCTTCAATGTTTAAACGAATGAAAATAAAGAAAAACAAATAATGGAAAGAGAAGTGTACGGTGAAACACGAAGAAGTGGGAACATAGAAAAGAATGTATTTTGTGGTTTTGTTTGTATGTCTAAAACAAAGTGAAAAGAAAGAAAATTCATGGCTACTAACTACTAATGACTCCACCAACACGCTAACCTCTTAGTGATAGTTGCCTCACAAGTATCATTGGCCATCACTAGTCCTTAGTTCAAGAGCGTTTCAAAGCATGACCCAAATGTAACTTATCATAACCCAACTCAATAAAAAAAGAGCAAGCTACACTTAAATCATCAAAACCCGATAGGAGCAAGCATGAAATAAAGTAATGTTAGCTTGTTAGAGAGTTAGGAAGTTAGAGTGTTAGATCCATCATCATGAGCCATCAATGGCTCTTGCAAGAGCAAGGCCAAATCGAGGCTATTAGATTCATGTGGATTATCAACTAAGAAGTTAGACTAGTTGGTGGTTAGTAGTTAGTTGCCATAAGAGAAAAGTTAGCTACACATGTAAAAGGAGTTAAAGAGAAGAAAATATAGAGAGGTAAAGAGAGCACCTTTCATAGATTGTCACCTTCTATTACAAGCACTCTTGCATTCCAAGCATGTACCACTCTCTCTCCCTATTACAAGATCTACAAAATGGAAAATACAAGGGAGGAAGAAGAAGAAAAACTACACTACACTACCCTAAACTACAAAATGAAAATGAGAACTATCCTAAAACTCTGCATATCTCTTTTCTGAAAACCCCAGGGGGGTATTTATAGGCACCAGGGAAGAGGGGGGCCAGGGGACAAACCTGGCCCAAAACGCGGCCGCAGCCGTTCGGCCGCGAAAACGCGGCCATAGCCGCGTTTTCGCGGCCATAAAGTGGCCGCGCACCCAGCGCTTCGAGCCGCGCGCTGCCCAGTTTGTCTCCTGTCAGTTCCTGTGCCCGGTTTCTAGTTTGCAGCCCCTGGTTTTGATAGAATCAGCCTCCTAGGTCAATGGCTATCTTAATAAGCCTTTAATCACCAATTAAATGGTGATTTAGGGTCTTCTTCTTCATTGCACACCATGGACCTAGAATCAAGCAAGTAAAACTTTATTAGCAGAATTTAATATGAAATAAATGTGAAGATGTGGTATAAAATATACAGTTTTAAAGACTAATCATCCTACCAGAGATAACATTTTTATTGTGGATTATAGTAAATTTATGAGATGTATTTTGGGAGATGAAGGGGTTGGATGATGATTCAGGAGTTTTCCCCTTCTCAGATCTGGATCTTTTGGACATGTTGAAAGATTTAAACAGTATAATAGCACGAAATAAAGAAGGATAAAAAAGAATAATGAAGAAAATTGAAGAGATTAAGGAGAAATTTTGGTTATACCTCAAAATCCAAGAAAAATTCCTGAAAAATTGCAGATCTGGAGCCTGAGAAGAATTTTGACAATTTTTGTGGAAGAAATTTTGGATTGGAAGAGTTTTTAATCGGTTGGATTGGGTTTGGGAGGAGGAGAATTGAAGAGGGGAGAAAAGAGAAACCGGTGGAGAGATGAGAGAATGAGGGATTTAGGATTTAGGGCTTTATATAAAACTGGATGAAAAAACAGTTTACCCGACTCCTGATCGACCGCCGGTCGACTGGCGCAAACCGAGAGCAATCTCGATTTCGATCGGTCGACCGCCCGGTCGACCGGCTTTGAGCTAAAAAATTTTTTTATTCCAGGTTATCGCGGTCGACCGCCCAGTCGACCGGGCCTATGACAGGTTAACTCGGTTGACTGGTCGGTCGACCGGTCGGTCGACCGTAACAGCCCAAAACAGTTAAAATTATTTTTGTTTTAAATTTTAATTTTCTTTTAAAAGAATTTAGAGACTAATATATTTTTACATATAAAACATGAAAACAATGTTGAAATATTAATAGGCATGAAAAACACATAAAAATTAATTTTTATTTTTATTATTATTAACAACATAAATTTTTTATTTTAATAATTAAGCAATAAATTTGAGATATTGAAGCCGAATACCCCTTTAAGGGTTCTGAACTTCTCGTTGACATTCCTCTAGATAAGAGATGAGGCGCGCAATTGCTATCTCCATTTACTTGCTTAATTATGGTTAAATAAATTTTCATATTTGACAATAAAAACATTCAGTTAACAAAAAAAATCTTTGATACATGGACAAACAAAATATGGCTATAATAGAAATAAAAGCAAACTAAATACACAATCTCAACTATAGTCAAGATACAAAAAAAATAAGGGCATGCAAGTCTATAAAATTAAAGCATATTATCACAAAATGAAACTAGCAGATCTTATGCATGTATAGGTCTAGTTAGAAATAAAATTCTCAAGTGGAGAAGTTACTAAATCAAGAGCAATCTCCAAAATAGGTGCCTCTTTGATAGCGATGCAAGTGATGATTTGTTCGTTGAGCCTTGATGCATCCACCAACCAGACAACATCTCCCCCTAAGTCTTAGAGGAGGAAGATGCACTTGTATCAATTAAGTTTGGCGTGTCCTTTGGTACCCAAATCTTTTTCGGTCATATGGGGTTAGTACTTTCTCGAACCCAAACATTTTTATTTATCATATTTAATTTTGCATAACAAAATTTAGCCAAATGGCCTTTGCGACCACAATGAGCACAAGTATATATTTTTTCATACATAAATGCATGCTTGTGTTGATGTGAGTGTGCATGCTTTTCATGGTGTGTGTTTGATGCATGAGGAGTGTGTTTCATTTGGGTTTTTCCCTTAGGAAACATAGATGCAAATTTGTTCATGTCAAATGCACACTTTTTTAAAGTAGTATCCAAAACCTCAATACGTTTTTGAATTTTCAAAAATTTATTTTTATTATTAGTGATACTTGGGCTTTTACCCTTATAACAGTTTTATATTTTCAAAATCCATTTTCATTTTCTCAAAAGATTTTGACAAATCATTTTTTTCATTTAAAATAATCTCAAATTTGTTCTTTAATAAATCATTTTCCTTTTTCAACTTTTTATTTTGAGCAAGGGAAATTTCATATCTATTTTGTAGTTCTTCAAAAATTGTGCTAATTCATCCATGGTCAAATCCTCATCTTCTACAGAGTTTTCTAAGTTTATCTTAGAAGCGTCATCACCATGTGCCATGAAACACATGTGTGCGGTGTCGATCTCCTCTTCGGATTCCGTCTCCGAGTCATCCCACATGGCCACCATCACCTTCTTCTTCTTTTGCACGTTCTTGGAGGTTGTAACTTGTAAAGAGGGGCAATCCGCAATTAGATGACTCGTTCTTTTGCAATGGAAGCACGGACCCGTTTCCTCCCTTTTCTTTTCAAGTCTTCCTTGAGGTCTTCCTCTTCAGAAGTTGCTTTGTCTATCTTTCTTGTAGAACATCTTGTCCACTTTTCTAATGAGCATGGCAAAGTCCTCATCGTAGTCTTCTGATGATTCTTCTTCATCAAAGGAGGATGGAGTCGCCTTGAAAGCTATTGCTTTCTTCTTTGGAGCCTTCCTTTCTTCCCTCACCTTTATTTCCATCTCATGGGTTTTGAGATTACTGATGAAGTCAGAGAAGTCCATCTCCTCCCTATCGTTTAGCTCCTTGAGGGTGGTTGCCTTGACTTCTCAAGATTTGGGAAGAGCTCTAATGACCTCTCGGATCTTTTGGTCATTATCAATCTTGTCACCTAAAGAGAATAAAGCATTAGTGATCTTAGTGAATCGAGTGAGCATTTCATCTATACTTTCATTTTCAAGCATATAAAAATTCTCATATTGAGAACGGAGCAAGTCAATTTTGGATCTCTTGACTTGCGACATCCCCTCATGAGTAATGATAAGATCATTCTAAACTTCATAAGCAGATTTGCAATTAATCACACGAGAAAGATCATCTTCATTTAATGCTTGTGTAAGTGCATATTGGGCTCTAGCATTGGCCTCATAGTCCTTAGCGGTTGCTTCGGACCATGTATCCTCATCACCGTGAGGTTCAACAAATTCTTTGGTAATGGATTTGGCAACTCTAACTCCTAGGGACTTTAGGAATGGTTTATTTTGACCTTCCAAATGGGAAAGTTCAACCCATTAAATTTGGGTGGGGACTTGATGCTAGAGAAATCGAGTGATGCCATGAAAACAAGTTAGTGCACAAACAAATAATAGATGCAACAAATAAATATAGCCAAATAAAGAGGATCTCCCTAAGCTGATTAAACCAAAAGCTAGGGTTAGGCTCTGATACCAAATGAAAATCACCTAGAGGAGGGTGAATAGGTGATGGCTATACTTAATGGCAAATAATGCGGAATTAAAAACAAACTAGCAATAAGCAATTACAATTAGATAGATCTTGTAAAGGAGTAAGCAATATAAGTGCAAGTAAAGAGAGAGAGTAGAGTTTAGAGAGATAGTAGACAATCGCAAACACAAGGATATATTTTGAGGTTCGAGCCACAACTCTACCTCCCGGCCTTCAACACTATGAAGGATTTTCACTATGATCGATCCCACCGGATCGTTAATCGGTTACGAGTTCTCACTAGAACTCTTCGGACACACTTGTCCTCTCTCACGGTGTCGCAACACCAACTTAGAGCTCACTAGCTCGCTCGAGGCTGCAACCTCTACAACTTCTCAATCGAAGAAAATGGTGATCAACACTTGACCACAAAGATAGCTCACAAGCATAACCCTGCAACCAAGATGAGGAAGTGAAACACTTAGGATTGTGTAGTGCAAAAGCAAGTAGAGAAGTAGAGGAAAGGCTCAAGCTAAAACACCAAATTTTGGAAATAGTTGGCTCAAGAGAAAATCTTTTGCAAAGAGGCTAAACTATGAAAAACTTTGATGTAAGGCTTAGAAACATTGTTATTGAGTTGTTTCATAGTCCCACTATTTATAGAGGGATGAAAACTAGGCTAGAAAATATAATAGATCCGTTGGGACAAGACCCAACAAAAGACAAAACTGAATCTAGCCGTTGGGAGCCAACTCAGCAGAATTTTCTGCTGCTGGTCGACCGGCCGGTCGACCGCCAACGATCGGATTTTTGACCATTGAGAAAAGAGGTCGACCGGACGGTCGACTGTAGTTCCCAAACAGAGAGTAAAACTCTCTGTCGGTCGACCGGGCCGGTCGACCGAAACAAACAGAGAGTACTGCTCTTTAAAATGGTCGACCGGTCCGGTCAACCGAAGTGCACGCGTGCGCTTGGTGCACGTCGGTAGACCGTCCGGTCGACCGACAGAGCAGTTTTGCTCTGCCAGCGGTCGACCGCCCGGTCAACCGGCTGAGGGCCAAAACAGGATTTTGGAAATCTTTTTGAAGTCAATATTTTTCCAATAAAATTTCTTTTGATATGTAGATACAAAATAGAGTTCTAGGGCTTTGAGGAAGTAGAGTGTGATCATAGATCAACACCAAATAAATTAGAACTATATTTTGATAAAAATCTTTTCTAAAACAAAAACTAGTTTTTCAAAAACTTATTTTTCCGAAACCTGATTTTCCGAAACTTGTTTTTCTGAAACTCGGTAAGAAATCTGGAAATAAATTTTTGTTCTGAAAAACACAAAGGAATATGAAATGTGTGTGTGTGACAATCTCAAAAGCTATCAACTTCTTTCATCTTGGTTTTAACAAATGACTATAAATCCTAGCTAAAATGGAAAAAGGTAAAAATTCAAATCTTGAAATAGTCTTCTCGATATTGCTTGATCCTTGAGCTCTTCTAGTGTGCTAGGCTCTGGAATCTAAATCTTCTTGGCTTCCAAATGTGTGAGTCTTGTGATGGAGCCGAAATGCAACATATGTTTTTCCCTGAAACTTAATTAAACAATTTTGTTAATACCTAACTACATATAGTTTGTTATCATCAAAACTAGGGCTAATGGCCTTTGGGCCAACATGTCGGTCTTTACTTATCTCAACAAGAAGGTAATTGAGCACTTCAACTCATAATCTAGAGGAATATACGAGGAGAAGTTCTAGAGCCCTTCACAGGGAATTTGGCTTCATTCTTATTTTGAGTGACCGGTTTGCATCATTTAGCATAGATTGTTATTATTTCACATTTGATTAGCATTACACATATTCCCCCCTCTAGGTGTATTTCATATCTTCCGTAGGTGATCACGAAAGATTGTGTTCATTGCACATTGGTAGGTTGAGCCTGCATTTTTTTAAGCCAAACGGCTTTATCGTGTAGCAGAACACACCCAATGGCGTTTGAAATGATATATACTTTTCGTCATCCAAGTACATCTTGATTTGGTTGTACCCTGAGAAGCCATCCATAAAGGACATCCTTTCGAAATCACATGTGTTAACAATCATGACGTCGGTGACGGGCAACGAAAATTCGTCTTAGGACAGGCTGTATTAAGATCGCAAAAGTCAATGTAGACTCTGATCTTTTCGTTCTATTAAGAACAAGCACAATGTTAGGGACCCAATCTGGGTGATGTTCTTCTCGAATGAAGCCACATTCGATAAGCTTGTGAACTCCGGCCTCGATTGCCTCCATGATATCGGGTCAAAACCATTGTTGTTGCTGCTTAATCAGTTTAGCATCCTGATAGGTAGTCAAAAGTGCATATTTATCATCATATTTCCTTACTTATTCTTTTATAAAGCACTGCTATGTAACATTTTATTGTTTAGTGTTGTGCAGGCCTTAAGTAATTAAAGAATAAATATATGAATTGAAGCCCAAAAGCCCACAAGCCCACATGTATGATTTATTTTTGTAATTTAGAAGCTTCTATCTTATCTAATTTAATCTAAACTTGGACTTTAAATTATTAATTTAAAATTTAGGGGAGGAGGAGGAAGGATAAAGTAGGACTCCTAATTACTATTCAAATTTAGAGGAGGAGAAAGATAGAACAAGATGAACCATCATCCTAATTAAAGATAGAGATGGACTTCTATTTGAACCAGGTTGCTTGCACTACAAGATGAAGATAAAGGAGAGAAAATCTGAATTTAATTCGGATTCAGACTGGACACTTTTTAGTATTTTAATCATAAATTTCTCTATCAAAGCTCAAATTTGATGATTCAAGATGCTCCAGAAAGAAGACTGGAAGTACTACAACTCTTATGTTAATCACACTTTCCAATTCAGTCGTCTGATAAGTCATATTCAGCGATCAACATGATAACAAGTTACAGATTAGAATTGAATTTCTACGGATAAGTCAAAACAAGTTTGGAGATAAGAGGAGAATTCAAATTCAGAAATATTTAGCTCCTCCTATCTTCATACGCTTTCTATCCTCTAGTTTTTTTCTTATAAATGCCCTGCAGAGCAACAGAGGAAGGGCAGATCTCAGAAGCTCAAGTCTAAGGTTTCTTTTAGATCTCAAAAATATTTTTCTAGTTTTTATTTTTTACTTTGAAGAAGAGTTGAAGAAAGGAGAAGGCTTTGTACTGAGTTGGTGACAGATTCAATAAAGGTCATTATTCTTTTTCAATCTCTTTACTATTTTAATTTGTGTCTCTTTTATTCTAGTTTCATCTCTTTTATGCAATCTTTAAATACCATGCTAAATTCCACCATAATTATGTGTAACTAATTCTTTAGTGGTATGCTAATCTCTCCACCAACTAAAACCTAGATCTATGAAGATAAATTGATTGAACTTTATGCATGTTAAAAACTCTAGGGTAAGTAAATAATAATTCTTGAAGATTAGTCATGAATTGAGTTAAAGTAGGTTTAGGGTATACTATTTAATAATTATTCTTGGTTCATACTTAGATGCTTAGATGGTTTAACGTTAAGTTAAAACTGCTTTTCTTAAACTATATTTTGGAACTTTGATAAACCAATGCTTAGTTTTATCAGTGTACTGCCAACAGCGTTTAATCTCTTTCTTACTTTTTTTTCTTGGAATTAAAGCAATAATCTAGGGTTAATCTTTATAGGTTCAACATGATATTTCGTTCTTGATAGACTAGTGTTTGGTTGTGGTAGATGATTAGTTGGCTATACTTATTCTTTCTATTTAAAATATTTGCTTACAAAAATAATTTCTTCTTTTACAAACTAATTGTTAGAGAATTTATTCCGAAAAGCTTCCATCGCATCCTTCCCTGTGAATCGACCCATCTAGCCCTTGCTAAGCGGTTACATTGAGACGAAACTAAGAACTTTCTAACTTTAACTCTTTCCTTATTATTTTCTCATCTCAATCAAAATTTTGGCGCCGTTGCTGGGGAGGGAACGGTATGATATTCTCAAAAAACTAATTATTTTTTTCTGTTTGCAGGATCTGATAACAAGAAAACTAGCTGCAGCTAAGGACATATAGCTACTCTGTGCCTCTGCCCTAGAAGGCAGAGCAACAGAGCCTACTAAATAGCCACGCAAACGCGGCAATTGCAGCGTTTTCGCGGCTATACTAGATCAGTACTAATTGATCTTTTGTAGGTTGCTGCAAATTGCAAAGTTCTGTTTACTGCTTTGATAATTTTTCTCTGTGATCACCCTACATACTGCTAATTAATTAACAGTAACTTATTGGTTGACTAATTAAAAAAAATTTAGACTCTTGCATCATAGGCACGTGTCTATTTAAATTTCTTAATTTCTGTTGAAGAGTGCTGGCGACAAGGTACGTTTGCATATTGTATATAGACTAGGAAGCACCCTTGACTGATTTACTGCTTTTGAGTGAATACTTGTCTGTTACTTTACACGTGCACTAAATCACTTTAAGGGCAAAACCTATAAATAAGATAAGATGGGGACATCATTACCCTTCTTTGGCCCACAAATCATCTCCGTTGCACTCACAACCCTAACCCTAAAATAAAAATTGATTAGACGTTGGCCTTAGGTTAACTTAGACTCATTAGGAGATTGGCTGAAGGAGGAAATTGTTCAAAATTAACTCTCGCCAAATCGGTGTCTAGGAAGGGGATTAAGGGCCGAAAGCTCGAAGGTTGGTGGTTACTTAATTAAGGAACATCTTTGACGGATAACTTCCCATCGATCTTGCCACCTACCTGACCGATTAACTTGTGGTGAAGGTCGGCAATATACCTCCTAAAGACAGTCTAAAGTTAGGAATCGTCTAGGTCCAGACTTACCCTAGATTAGGATTTTTTTTCTTTTTGATTGATTGGGTGAACTTGTTTGTTAACTGCGCATGTCAGCTTGATTGAGAGATCTAGTACATCTAGGTTTAAAAAAAAAACAATTCACTACTAACCACAAAAAAAAATCTCATGGTCTATCCACACTCATTTGGTTATGATCCATTCTATAGGCCAAACCCACCTTTCCCTCCACCAACCTTTTTTTCGAACTTTCTTAACTACACTCAACCCGCCCACTCATCTTTTACATCTGATCCACCCATTTGGTGCAATTACTGTCATGATCCATCTCATCCCTCGAATAGTATCCCTCGATAGGGTATTCGTTAGGACAAAATTCAAATCAGTTTCACTCATTTCAAGGACTTACGACCGAACCCTATCTATCACATCAATTAAAATTCAATTACAATCATAAAGATGACACACAAACTTCACACCAAATACTAAGTGACAATGTTTCACACTGGGCCCACCTAGAGATGATGGTTAATGAGTTAGCGGTTGAACAGGAGGAGGATTCATTTTCCACTCAACCTGTTCTTGATTCAAAACCAAAAATACCTATGTCAATCCAGGAACACATCAATCGAGATAGAAAGAAAAAAGTCCAAAGCGAGAAACCCATATCAATTCTAGATCACATTCGTCTTCATGAAGCAAATGAGTTCAATAATGTTGATAAGCCCGATGAGGAAGTATGCATATTAGACGACTATCGTCGATTTTGAGACAAACTAATTAGAGATCATTTGGCCGTATATTCACCTCGTAGGGAACAAGTTGAGTCGTATAGTGAAGATAAATGTGACGATGCATCTTTATGTTTGGATGAAGTGTTTCAAGATGATTGGGATCACATACACCTTCCAAGGAGAAAGTTAAATCATATTGTGAGGATATTTGTGAAGATGATGAGCCTCTATTTCTTGATATATTATTTAAAGATAAATGGTAGTGGTGAGAAAACGTGTGTTACGTCTAGAGTTCCCTTTGAAAGAGGGAAGCTTGATTTAAGTATCTTCTCATTCAATGAAGCAACTAATGATCAATCGTTTGAAAATATAACTCAAAAACCTCAAATTGACAAAAGCTTTAAAAATCTCGTCGAAGATGAACTTAACTGTTTGGATGAATCGATTAGGGATGGTTTGGTTAGTTACACACCTCCGAAAGAAATGGTTAATTCAATTTTTGAGGAGATATATGAGGATGATCTCAAAATTCTAGGGATTCATGTTGTGTATGCCCCAAAAGTGTTTTTTATGACGATGATGAATTTATGAAGAGTGAAAGAGGGAAGAAGAGTAGGAGAAAATTGAGGAACAAATTGAAGAGGATGAATAACAAAATAACAAAAAGATTGGTCTCCTGATCAGTCACATATTTTGCATATACATTATCACATTACCATACTTTTTAGCTAATAAATCCTATTAATAAGTCTTCTTCTTCTTTGTTAAATGTAGGCCCAATTGCTAAAAGAAAGGAAAGAGAAACAAGCCCAAAAGCCTACCAAATTCTGATTTAATTCAGAATAAATTCGAAATCAAGGAATCAGGGCAAAATCTTGGCATATCAGAGAGGTTGAAAACCGGTTGAAAAGAATCCTCCCAAATCAAGCGGTTGAAGCCAACAATCAAAGGCTGTTTCGTCAAATCCTGGAGCAGAAACGAGAAAACCAGAAGAAGATACAGGAGAATCATCAAACCAGGAGATCCCACCAATTGGGTGTGGCCAACTGGCCACACCAGGGCCGCGGAAACGCGACTCTAGCCGCGTTTTCGCGATTTTGTTGCCTCTGTTGGGGGAGCGTTTGCTCCCCCAATATTCATATGATTCCCCCCTCTGGCTTTTCCCTATAAATACCAGTTTCAACAGAGCAAAAAGGAGCGAAGATTATGATTAGAATTTTTGTTTATACTTTAAGGTTTAGGCTCTTTGTTAGATAGTACAAAAGTTGTATTTTTATTTTGCAATTTGTAGTTCAGTACAAATACTTGTGAGAGAGAGGAATTGAGTGCTTGTACTTGAAGATTGAAGTGACATCAATACAAGAATCGAGCTACTTTTTCTTCCACTCATTTACGATATGTCTTGCGTTATTTACTTGCATTTTTCTTTGTCTTCCATGAGTAGCTAAATCGGTTTTCTGGGCTCACTATTGTACCTCTCTCCAATTCTTCTTCTCTTCTGATTTTAATGAAAAAGACCCAATGAATCATTTGCATGCCTAACTTATAGCCTTTCTTCTTGAAAGTGTTCTTGAAGGCACATGAGGATGGGTTTGGATTTTTAAACTCTTACTTCTTTTAAGAACGTCTCTTGTGAAAACACCTAGAGGGGGGTGAATAGGTGATGAGCTAATCTAATGGTCAAATAATGCGGAATTAAAACTTATATGATGCAAACTAAAACTTCTTAAACTAAACACCACGTATAACACAAGAGTGTAGCCGGATTCCCCGTGAAGGGCTCTGGACTAACTCCTCAAGATTCCTCTAAATAAGAGTTGAGGTGCCGCGTTGGCTCTCTTGGTTGAATACAAGTGTTAGCAAACAATCCCCAAGCATATAACAATAAGCACACAATATATCAAGCATATAAAGATAAAGACAACAATAGCATGCAAGATATAAAGACAAGTAAGAGATAGAGAGAGAGCAATCGCAAACACGGGAGATTTGTTTCGAGGTTCGAGCACACTTGCTCTACGTCCCCGCCTTCAACACTATGAAGGATTTTCACTAAAATCGATCCCACCGGATTACTTGGTGCCGCAACACCTACAAGCTCTTTGGACTCTCTAGTCCCTCCCTTGTTCCCGCAAGAACACACCGCAAGCCCACTAGCTCGCCGAGGCCGAACCTCAAACAAAGAGTTCACACACGAACTCGTAACACCGCGAACCCGCAAGTCCGCCTCCTCAAAGTACAAAGTAGAACTTTGGTGATCACAACTCTTTGATCACCTAAAATCCTCTCACAGTAACACTCCTATAGGATGAATATATCAATGGATAGCTCAAGGATTGTGTGAGAAAACTAGGATTGAAATGGTGGAGGAAAACTCAAGAAAATCAGTTTTAAAACACTCTTGATAAACTTTCCTTTTGATTGAAAATATTTGCTCTCAAGTAAGTGGAGAAAACCTCTTAATAGAGTAGGAAAAACTGGTTTAAAAACTCTCCAAAAATCTTAACTAAAACAGCCCCCAAAAGCCCTCCTTTTATAGGGCTAGAAAAACTAGCCGTTGGGGCAATTTTTCAGCCCTGGCGGCTGACGGTCGACCGACCCGGTCGACCGCCAACGGTCAGATTTCTGACCGTTGGAGCCTCGGTCGACCGGCCCGGTCGACCGCTGCCTGGAACAGAGAGCAGAGCTCTCTGCCGGTCGACCGGCCTGGTCGACCGGGGCTTTCCAGAGAGCAGAAGCTCTCTGGCGGTCGACCGGGTCGATCGACCGGCCCTCCAGCAGACCTGGCGTGCACGTTCTGTGCACGTCGGTCGACCGACTCGGTCGATCGACTCCTAGCTCGGTCGACCGGCAGAAGCCAGAACAGACTTTTAAAGGGATTAAAAACTTGGTTTTGATTTTAAAATAAAATCCCATAAAATCACAAAAAATCTACAAAAATAGTTTCAGTATAATACTTTGATAAACAAACATGTTTGATAAAAATCAAGACATGTTACAAACAATTTGAACTATTTTTGTAACTTAGAAAATTTGGCTCAAAACAAAAACTGTATTTTTCCAAATTGGTTTTTCCAAAACTTATTTTTCCAAAACTTCTCCAAATACAAAAACAAGATATTTTAAACACTTTTAAAGCATGGTGTGTATGGATATGATCTACTACACATAAATGATGAAATATCTATGTTTTTGACATTAAGCACTAAATATGATTTTGGTTAAAACACATATAACTTTGAATACCAAAAATCAATCCGGTATTTTTCCAAAATGAAAATTCTTTTCTAAAATGAAATCTCTTTTATGAAAACATAACTAAATCAAGGGTGTGTGTGTATATGGTATACTTGAGCAATCCACCAACTATTCTATCCTTTACATTTTAATCTAAAACAAAATCTTAACAAAAACAAACCTAGACTCAAGTCTTGATCTTGAAGGTCTTCACATGAAGTCTTCTCCTCCTTCTTGACTTGGTCCAAACATGATCCAAAAAGCTAGACTCCTCTTGAGTACTTGATGTGGTCTTGATGCACAAGCTCTTGAATCAAACCGTGCTAGCTGATTGTGATCCAATTTTGCATATTTTACCACATTATTTCCATGCATTTTTACAAATAAAAATATGATTTTTACTCATCTTCTCTATATTTTTACAGGTCCACAACTGAAATGAGAGAAAGCCCAAAATCTCTTTAATTAGCAATAATTAAAGAGATTAATTCAAAAAGCCCAAAAGAGCCCAAATTTGAATCCAGAATTCAGAGAGATCCGCGCGCCAACTCAAGATTCTAGAAGGCCACGTGGATAACAATCTCGTAACCAACCTGTACCAGAAATCTGTTGCCCAACAGATTCTGTTTTGCCCCAAAAAGGTTGTGGATCTGCGGCAGTTTTAAGTCTGTTGGATCCCAGATTTTGCGCCAACAGACTGGATCTCGAAGCTTCTCTCTGAGCCTATAAATATTGGACCAAGGACCTGCGAGCAAAGACGGAATGGAGAAGAGAGGAGAAATTAGTAGATGCTTGTAATTTTTGTAGGTTTTTCTCTAGGTTTTAGTTCTTTAGACCCTCTTCTTCTTCCCTAGAAATTTTGTAAAGAGAGAGTTTGTAAGAGAGAGAAAGCTTGTGTACATCAAGGAGTGACAACTTGTGAAGCAAGGATTCATCCATTCTCTTCTCTCTACTCTTGCATTTTCTAGTTTACTTGCTTTCTTTATTTCTTGCTTTACTTTACTTGCAATTTTATTCATGCTTTGTTTTGCTTTTCTAATGGCTAGTAGCTAATTCTTTCTTCTCATGGCTAGCTAACAACTTACCTTGCTAACTACAACTCATGGGTGATTGCTATCTTTAATCTTGCAAGTTGTATGGTCTTCTCTTCTCCGATGGGTTACTTTCATTTCTTGGCAAGTATCTTGTTGTAATTCTCCATATGATTCATGTGTGCCTCATTTAGAGCCTTGTCTAGAACAAGTGCCTTGATGGAACATGGAGATGGATCACCAATATGCTATTTGTTGTACAACTTCTTTATGTCCATTAATGAATGTTGTATCTTCTTCCTTAGCATCCCTTGAGTGTAACTCTTTTGATTCCGTTATTGAAAGTCTAATTTGTAGGCCAATGACATCTATGAGGCTACAAGACAAGTCCAAGAATGATCACCCGTCATCCAAGTGGGAAAGTAATTAGACCAACACGCAAGACAAATCCTTGCCGATGAATCAACATGAGGCATGCATTCACCATCACGGAGTTTAGTAAGTTGTAGCAAGGAAGTAAGGTTAGCTAGCCATGGTTTTCTCATCTTAAATTCTTTCTACAAGTTTTCATTCTATTTGTTTTCTTTCCAAAGTAAATATCATCTTTGATTTCTTTCCATTTTCCATCATGAACATATTCACCAATTCTTTTACTTCTTTTTCATTTGATTCTTTATTCTTTTAAAGCAAAGAAGAATCTTCGTTTTCTTGCTTCACTATGAACCGTAACGCTTCCATCGCTAGCTCTCCCTGAGAATCGACTCGGTATAGCTCTATGCTATAACGGAGATAAGAAAGGGTATATTAATCATCTTTCATACATTTGTGGAGTAATCTAAGCACGAGAGGTTGTTTCTAAACCTTATCTCTTTTCATTGAATATATTTTGTGTGCAATTTACACTCCACAATACAACACCTTTCCCGTCTAATCAAAATGGCGCCGTTGCCGGGGAGAGCAACGGTTTTTGGTTTAAAGTGAAGAACTAAACGAATTTTCTTCTCTGTTGCAGGTTACAGGTTGAAGAAACAGGAAACTTTGCATTACAGTGACATATAAGTGGACCTGGGCCTCTGCTCTAGAAAGCAGAGACCAGGAGCCCTCTGAATTGCCGCAGAATTGCGGCAAAAGCCGCAGATCTGCGGCAAGGAGGAGTGAACTCCTAACAACTTTTCTGCAGGGTCTTCAGCTTTGCAAAATATAGCTGCTGCAATAATTCTTTTCCTGTATGCTTCACCATACTCCTGCTAAATAAACAACAGTAAAAAATTGGTTGAATCGTTAAAAGTTGATTAGACATTTGCATTTCTAGGCACGTGTCTTTTCAATTCATTTACTTTTACTGTTGAAGAGTGCTGGATGCAAGGTACGTAAGCATTGCATGTAGACTAGGAATCATCTCTTGCTTGATTTTCATGCTTTGAGTGAATCCTTGTTATCTATCTTGTACACTTACACAATTCAATTTTAAGGGCATAACCGATAAATAAGATAAGGTGGGGAGTTCATTACCCTTTCCTTAGCCCGAAAATCACAATCCGAGCACTCACTAACCCAAGCCTAATTTAATAAAAAAAAAGTAGACGTTGGCCCTAGGGACATCTCGGACTCAATTAGGAGATTATCCTAAGGGGGAAAAGTGTTGGAATTTAATTCTTGCAAAATCAGTGTCTAGGAAAGGGATTGAGGGCCGAAAGCCCGAAGGTTGCTGGTTACTTAATTAAGGAACGTCTCTGACGGAAAACCTCCCAACAACCTTGCCCTTCCCTGGCTGATTAGCTTATAGTCAAAGTCTACACTAAACCTCCCGTGGATAGTCTATCAGTTAGGAGTCGTCTAGGTCATAAGTCTACCCTAACTTAGGTTAGAATTCTTTTTTTGGTTTATTTGTTTGTTTCTTTTTGTTTGTATTGTGTGATATGGCTTACAATCACAATTCTTTCCATCCTAATAATAATCCATATTTCACACAGACTCAATTTTATTCGGATAATTCCAACCCGGTGTTTTACAATATGCACCAACCACATACGCCGGGTTGGCCTTATCTGAATCAATATGACCCATACCCCCCATCTAATAACTATAATTTCCATAATAATTTTAACTCTTCACCAAGTAATTGGGGATTCACGTACCCCGAGTCAAATTCTCAAATTCCTTGTCCACCATATTCACCTTGTCCACAGTATTCATGTCCCGATTCCGCTTCATATACTCCTTTTTCTGAACCACCAATTGAAGAAAAATCTGAGTTACTAAAGAGTATAGAAGCCAATCTTCAAAGGGCTGAGCAACAACTTCAAGAAACATTTGCCTCTCCAATTCCACAGTATTTTCAAGAGTCTTACTCAGTTCCACCTTTTCCTAATGAACAACCATTTGTCATGGAAACGAGTAAAGATCTCTTGTGTGAGTCCACTCTTCCATCACCACACATTTTTGACTCACACTATTCACAAAATTTCCAAATTCAAGATTCCTATACTCCCATTCTTGAGCAACCATTTGGACATACATCAAGTCAAGATGAGAGTATAGATAGCTTGAAGGAGTCTTTGTTACAAATGCAAAAAGTACATACCGAGTCTTTCAATAGTGTGCAAGAACAATTGAGTCAATTGGCTGACCTTTTTAGGAATGAGGAAACTCTATCCTATCAATCTTTGACTAATTCAGATATGTCACACTCTATTGATATGACCCAAGACTCCTATCATTTTGGAAATCATGATTCAATTTCAGCACAACCACTTGAACTTGTCCAAACTTCAGATCCCATTGACATTTTGGCAAGTTTTCCATTTCCTGAAATTGAACTTGAACATGAATATGATCCTGAAATTCCACTTGATGATTCAATTTTCCTTCCTGATTCAATTATGACTCCAGTGTCTTCACCTGATTTCACTCCATTTCCCAAGTCAGTATTGGATCCAGTGTCTATCCATTGTGAAATTGAATCACCAAAATTTCATGATGATCATATTGAACTTGACCAATTTCATACTTTTGAAAGTCCCATTGATAAATTGGCAAGTTCACATTTTTGTGGAATTGAATTACATGAGGAATGTGATCTTGAACCCCAACTTCGTGATTCAATCCTTTTTCCTGATTCAATAATGACTCCGGTATCTTTACCTGACTGCAATCTTTTCCCGGAGTCGACATTGGATCCTGTCCCAATTCATAATGAAGTTGAATCACCCATCTTTGAAGATCATATTGAACTTGACCAATTCTATACTTTTGAAAGTCCATTAAACAAATTGGCAAGTTCTCCATTTATTGAACTACATGAGGAATGTGACCTTGATTCTTACAATCTCTTTACTTCTGAAACTGATTGTACAATTCTGGCGGAAGATGTTGACCTTAGTTTTGAAGAATTGTATGGTGATGAGCTAGAATTTCTTAATATTGGAAGTAAAGAGATATCACCTTTAGAAAGTCACATCCCATTGTTGGAAAATCATTGTGGACTTGAGCTTCATTCTTTTGACTTGGACCCAATTCCTGAACTCATTTCGACTCCTGCACCATCACTTGACTTAGGTCACATTCCTGAGTCGGTATCAATTCCTGTCCTTCCTGAGTCCAAGTCAACCGTTCTATCATTTCATACTCCATTCTGGGACAAGGATCTTGATAAACTTGACTCTGAAATTATTTTGAAAATTTGGAAATTGGATGGGGTAAAATTCTTAATAAAAATCATTCATGCATACATCATTCTTGTGGGTCATATTCATGATATTTCTGGTGGGTTCCTCCAAACCCAAAGTAAAGTTGATTGGGCCATGTTTCGTGGACCAATCAGACCACCACCGGAACCACCACCTTGAGGTAATTTTTTCCGTCCCTCTCTATTTATTTCATGCATACATATATCATGATGCATTGAGGACAATGCATGAAATAAGTGTGGGGGAGGGTTTACTAACATAGAGTTTTTAGATCTTCTTTCTTTTTACACTTCTTTTAGAAAATAAAAATAATAATAATAAAAAAAATATAAAATAAAAACTTTTTGAAATAAGAGACAAAGTTTTGATCTATTTTTAAGAAATTAAGATGTATCTTAGAAATTAAGAAAGCCTTAATTATGACATCTTAAACCTAGTTGAAATAATAGATCTTGTTTGAAATTATAGGCTAAGTAAGTAAAATTGGGGAGATATTTTTATCTTGAATTGTTGCCTTAGATAGTATGCACTTCACACTTACACAATTTTTGGGATGGAAACAAAGACCTAAAATGCATAAAATAAAAAAATAAATAAAAAGAAAAACATCACTTATTAAGCTGGATAACTATGCCTCAAGAAGCATGGTTATTCACACCTAACGGTGAAAAACATCACTCATTAAGCTGGAGAATTGTGCTTTAAGAAGCATGATTATTCACGCCTAACGGTGATAAAGAAAATAAATAATCCCCTTTAGTTTTGTGGCCTTTTTCACTTGAGTCCTTAAACCCGAGGGATGTTTTCTCATCTGGTGCCCTAAGACCGATTGGTTTGGGAGTCATCGGTTAAAGGCTCGTTACAAGGGTGAACTAGAAAGCCTAAACTAAGGGAAGAAAAAAGAGAAAAAGAAAATAAATATATATAAATAAATGGCTTTATGGTTAGAGTTGAAATCCCAGAAATCTTCACTGTCACGGTGTGCATACTATCTAGGTTTTATGAAAGATAAAATATTCAATCCAATTTTGAATTCTTACCTTAATTGAAGACAAGATCTTGCATGGAGACTAAGTTTAAGGAAGAATGATTATAGGTGGACTTATGACCTTAGATCACTTATATTTTTGCAAAAATAGTTTGTAAACTTGTCTCTCTTTCAAAATGCATTTTCAAAACACTAACATTTGTTTTCTTTCTTTAGGGATTTTGTGGTGCAATCCGCTGAAAACCCTCAGGAGACAACACTCCTCCTCTAGGGTAACCTAGAGGTTTAACGGCTTGTTGCACGTGCTCAGTGCAATCGTGTCACCTACGAAAGTGGTGTAATAAACTAGTTAGGATTTTCTTTTTCTTTCTTTTTCTTTTCTTTGTTTTGCTCGGGACGAGCAAAAGAATAAGTGTGGGGGTGTGATTGTGATCCAATTTTGCATATTTTACCACATTATTTCCATGCATTTTTACAAATAAAAATATGATTTTTACTCATCTTCTCTATATTTTTACAGGTCCACAACTGAAATGAGAGAAAGCCCAAAATCTCTTTAATTAGCAATAATTAAAGAGATTAATTCAAAAAGCCCAAAAGAGCCCAAATTTGAATCCAGAATCCAGAGAGATCCGCGCGCCAACTCAAGATTCTAGAAGGCCACGTGGATAACAACCTCGTAACCAACCTGTACCAGAAATCTGTTGCCCAATAGATTATGTTTTGTCGCAAAAAGGTTGTGGATCTGCGGCAGTTTTAAGTCTGTTGGATCCCAGATTTTGCGCCAACAGACTGGATCTCGAAGCTTCTCTCTGAGCCTATAAATAGTGGACCAAGGACCTGCGAGCAAAGACGGAATGGAGAAGAGAGGAGAAATTAGTAGATGCTTGTAATTTTTGTAGGTTTTTCTCTAGGTTTTAGTTCTTTAGACCCTCTTCTTCTTCCCTAGAAATTTTGTAAAGAGAGAGTTTGTAAGAGAGAGAAAGCTTGTGTACATCAAGGAGTGACAACTTGTGAAGTAAGGATTCATCCATTCTCTTCTCTCTACTCTTGCATTTTCTAGTTTACTTGCTTTCTTTATTTCTTGCTTTACTTTACTTGCAATTTTATTCATGCTTTGTTTTGCTTTTCTAATGGCTAGTAGCTAATTCTTTCTTCTCATGGCTAGCTAACAACTTACCTTGCTAACTACTAACTCATGGGTGATTGCTATCTTTAATCTTGCAAGTTGTATGGTCTTCTCTTCTCCGATGGGTTACTTTCATTTCTTGGCAAGTATCTTGTTGTAATTCTCCATATGATTCATGTGTGCCTCATTTAGAGCCTTGTCTAGAACAAGTGCCTTGATGGAACATGGAGATGGATCACCAATATGCTATTTGTTGTACAACTTCTTTATGTCCATTAATGAATGTTGTATCTTCTTCCTTAGCATCCCTTGAGTGTAGCTCTTTTGATTCCATTATTGAAAGTCTAATTTGTAGGCCAATGACATCTATGAGGCTACAAGACAAGTCCAAGAATGATCACCCGTCATCCAAGTGGGAAAGTAATTAGACCAACACGCAAGACAAATCCTTGCCGATGAATCAACATGAGGCATGCATTCACCATCACGGAGTTTAGTAAGTTGTAGCAAGGAAGTAAGGTTAGCTAGCCATGGTTTTCTCATCTTAAATTCTTTCTACAAGTTTTCATTTATTTGTTTTCTTTCCAAAGTAAATATCATCTTTGATTTCTTTCCATTTTCCATCATGAACATATTCACCAATTCTTTTACTTCTTTTTCATTTGATTCTTTATTCTTTTAAAGCAAAGAAGAATCTTCGTTTTCTTGCTTCGCTACGAACCGTAACGCTTCCATCGCTAGCTCTCCCTGAGAATCGACTCGGTATAGCTCTATGCTATAACGGAGATAAGAAAGGGTATATTAATCATCTTTCATACATTGTGGAGTAATCTAAGCACGAGAGGTTGTTTCTAAACCTTATCTCTTTTATTGAATATATTTTGTGTGCAATTTACACTCCACAATACAACACCTTTCTCATCCAATCACTAGCTCCAAAACTTGACTTTAAATCCTTTGTTGAAGCTACACACCTACTAAGATCTTGATCATAAATCTGAGACTAAATAAACACAAGATCATTAGTACCATAACTACATGAGTTGATCATCATCAAACTAGAGTGATGGGCTTTTGGGCCAACATCTTGAACTTGTTTTTATCTCATACTTGACTTCTTGATGATTTAACATTCGATTCAAAACGGTTTCTTAAAGAAAAGAGTGAACTTTTCCAACCATCTTATATGCTTTACTTCAAACTTTCTAAAGTCAACCTTAAGTTTGGCCTATTATCAAGTTGAGGCACTAAGGATTTCAATAGAAGAATAAACGGTTGATTAGTGAGATAGTGAGCCCAGATTTTCTTCTTTATTAAAATCAACCAAACAATTTTTGAGCTTTTTAAATCACCTTCTCCAAAGCCTTCTCTAAAGTTGCAATTTCTCTTTTAATCATCTCCTTCTTTCCATTCTCTTTTCAATTAAAAAATAAGCACAATTCTTTGTTATTAAACGAAACACCGAAAAGCTATCATCGCATTCCTCCTCGTGGACACGACCCGTTAGCCCAAAGCTACACGGTAAACTCTTAACTCTTTGATTTTTACAATCAATTTTTTGCGCCGTTGCCGGGGAGGGAACGGTGTATTTATTTTTTAACAAGTTTGGTGTGTTATTTCAGGGACTTGAAGATTCAGATCTAGCATTCAAGGTTTGCAAGGGAAGACTTGCAAATTCTGTGCCCCTACTCTCGAAAGTAGGAAACAGAATTTCAAGAAATTGCATTGCAAAAGTTAAAAATTTCATTGGACTACTAAAACTCTTTTTGCAGGACATATTGCTCGCAAAAAAATTAAGTTTTTGTACGTTATATTCTTGCTATTTCTGCTATCCACCATTCTTGTTTTAATCCAACAGTAATTTGAGCGATTGTTAATTGCTTAAAAAACGTTTAGACTTGCATTCTAGGCATTT
Source organism: Agave tequilana (assembly GCA_038442645.1). Classification (NCBI taxonomy): domain Eukaryota; kingdom Viridiplantae; phylum Streptophyta; class Magnoliopsida; order Asparagales; family Asparagaceae; genus Agave; species Agave tequilana. The sequence continues at coordinate 25,433 of JAVJIF010000891.1, forward strand.
GTCTAATTACGTTTATTTTACAATTACTGTTGAAGAGAGCTGGGACAAGGTACGTATGCATAGCATATAGTTTAGGAGACATTCTTGGGTGATATTTACTTTTGAATGCTACTTTTCTATATCTTGCAAACTTTGCACAATTAACTCTATGGGCAAAACCCAATTCAAGATAAGCTAGGGAAGTCATTACCCTTCCTTAGCCCACAAACCATCTCCAAGCACACACAACCTAAGCCTAAGTAAAATCTGATAGACGTTGGCCTTAGGGACATCTCGAACTCACTAGGAGATTATCCTAAGGGGAAAGGTGTTGGAATTTGACTCCTGCCAAATCAGTGTCTAGGAAGGGGATTGAGGGCGGAAAGCCCGAAGGTTGGTGGTTACTTAATTAAGGAACGTCTTTGATGGATAACCTCCCACCAATCTTGCCCTGACCTGGCTGATTAGCTTGTGGTCAAAGTCTACATTATACCTCCTGTGGAGAATCAACCAGTTAGGAGTTGTCTAGGTCAAGGCTACCTTAGACTAGGCTTGGTTGATTACTCTTGTTGACTGTTGGTAAACTTGTTTGTGATTGTGATTGTGTTTGTGTATGCAAGTGTGGTCAAGAGACCCAAACTCATCTAGGTTGACTAGAAACACATCACCACCCAAGTTTGGACCAAGACCTGATCCGGTTATGGCTCAACCAACATCCTTGCAGGATAGGCTCTATCCCATTCGAACCTCACTTCCATCTTGCATTCTACTTCCATCGGTTGGTGAATACAATTTTAAGCTCAAGCCTCAATTCATCAACACACTCCCCAAGTTTCATGGCTTAGAGTACGAAGATGCTTACTTCTTCATAAGAGAATTTGAGGAAGTATGTCTTATGATGAAAATCTCACACCTTGTAGACGATGCTATTAGGTTGAGATTTGTCCCTTTCGCTCTTAAGGACTTAACAAAGAAATGGCTTTACAGCTTAGCGGCCGGTTCGATCACATCTTGGGATGGTTTCATCAAGGTTTTCTTAAAGAAATTCTATCCAATTCATAAGATCGCTCTCATTAGGAAGACCATCATGCAATTCAAGTAAGAACCAAGTGAACCGTTCTGGAGGTACTTTGAACGCTTTAAGGATCTCCTTGTCCAATGTCCGCATCATGGAATAGAGAAATGGCGGCAGTATCAAATTCTTTATGACGGTTTAGACTATTCCACCAAAACCCTCTTAGAAAGTATGTGCCAAGGGGGTTCTTGCAGAAGGACGAAAATGAAGGATGGGATTTGTATGAAAACCTAGCTGAAAAGACCATCTAATGGGAACCTACTAGTGAAACATCTAGGAATCCTAACTCCATCTCTTCAAAAGGAGGTCTCCATTCTATCGAATCATCCATCACTAATGAGGCTAAGTTAGCTAACCTAGCAAGAAGACTGGAAGCTCCAAGTCCAGTCAATCAAGTCAGCCCAAACCAATTTCCAACTCCGGGCTGCACTTACTGTCAAGCCATGAATCATGTGTTCGAGGAGTGCCCTGTGTTTCAGGCTCAGCAACAATACCATGAACCGATGAATGTGGCCTTTTCAAGGCCGAACAATAATCCTTACGCACCAACGTACAATCCTGGCTGGAGAAATCACCCTAATTTCTCGTGGAGCCAAATAACAATGACCATTCACGGTCAAATCATCCAAGCTACTTCCATCATGCTAATAATTCTTCCAATCATCAACCCAACTTTTTCATTTTCCATAATAATTCTCCCAACCATCCACCTAACTTTTTAAACTATCAACAAAACTTTCCCAACCAAGCTCCACAATCCTCCTTCCAGAATCCTCAACTAGAAAGGAGAATGACTGACTTTGAAAGAAACATGGAAAGATACATGAAAAATCAAGATTCTCTCATGCAAACTATACAGAGGTTAGAGGTTCAAATGAGCCAACTAGCCACTCCACAGAATGAGAGACAGAAGGGTACCCTGCCTAGTCAGCTAATAACCAATCCTAGGAATTCTCAACAAGCTCATTTGGCTGAGGATCATTCATTAAATCAATGTAATTCTGTTCATACATTGAGGTCAGGAAAGAGAGTTGATAATCAAGTGTCAACGCCAACCAATCCCATTCAGCACAACCACAATCAAGCATCCACCTCATCTAATCCAAACCCTTCCAATTCTGACGAATCTGAAAAAGATAAGTCAACCAGTCAGGTGCACCAGCCTATAGTACCATTTCCTAATAGGCTGAAAAACAACAAGTAAAATCCACACATGGACAAGATAATTGAGATATTTAATCAAGTGAAGATAAATGTGCCACTTCTTGATGCCATCCAACAAGTCCCTTCTTATGCTAAGTTTCTTAAGGACATGTGCACCAAAAAGAGAAAGACTAATGTACCAAAAAAGGTCTTCTTAGCCACTAACATTAGTGAGCTACTATCGGGTCCGATCCCTGTCAAGTACAAGGATCCAGGTAGTCCCACCATTGCCTGCACAATAGGACAAGCCAAGATTAGTCGTGCACTTCTTGACTTGGGGGCAAGTATCAACTTGCTTCCATTCTCAGTTTATCAACAACTCGGGTTGGGCGATCTTAGTCCAACTCGAGTCACTATCCAACTGGCTGACCGTTCAGTAAAAGTTCCAAAAGGAGAGATTAATGATGTCCTGATCCGGGTAAGGGAGTTTATTTACCCTGTCGATTTCATAGTTCTGGAGACACAACCTGTGTCCAACTCCAATCATAGGGCTCAAACTCCTGTTATCCTAGGGCGACCATTCCTTGCTAATGCCAATGCCATCATCAATTATAGGAATGGGTCCATGAGGTTAACCTTTAGGGACATGACTAGAGAAGTCAATGTCTTCAATCTAGGAAAACAACCCCGCGATCTTGAGGACCAAACATTTGAAGTCAACCTAATTGAGAACTTAACAAGTGAACATAGGGAAGAATTGGAACTAGAAACTGAGTGTGACTTCGGGTTAGAGTCTGACAACTTTAATCTTGATCAGGTTGTAGATTCTGATGTGAATTGGGCCTCGAACCCTATTTCACCAATAATAGAGCCAATAAATTTGACTAGTCCTTCCAACCAGCCTTCCTCTTCCTTAGAATTGAAAGCCTTACCTGCGCATCTCAAGTACGTCTATCTAGGCGAACAAGAGACCTTTCCTGTCATCATTGCCTCCCATTTAAATGACGGGGAAGAAGAAGGTCTTAAAGCAATTCTAAGAAAACATAGGGAAGCCATTGGTTGGACTATGACTGATATAAAGGGATTAAGTCCGACCATCGTTCAACATCGCATTCATCTCAATGAAGATGCCACACCTAAAAGAGACCCGCAACGTAGGTTAAACCCTATAATGCAAGAGGTTGTTCATGCTGAAATTGTAAAACTCTTAGACAATGGGATAATTTATCCCATTTCTGATAGCCAATGGGTCAGTCCTGTCCACGCGGTTCCAAAGAAATCCGGTTTCACCGTAGTGGAAAACGAGAACAAAGAGTTGGTCTAAACTCGACTTCCCACGAAGATTCGAGTTTGCATTGACTATAGGAAGCTTAATGCTGCAACTCGTAAGGACCATTTTTCACTTCCCTTCATTGATCAAATGCTTGAACGTTTGGCGGGTCACGAGTATTACTGTTTCTTGGACGGTTACTCGGGGTATAATCAGATCCCTATTGCTCCTGGGGACCAAGAAAAGACTACGTTCACATGACCATTTGGGACATTTGCTTATCGTCGAATGCCTTTCGGCTTATGCAATGCCCCAGCAACGTTTCAACGTTGCATGTTGAGTCTTTTCTCTGATATGGTAGCACGATTCTTAGAGATCTTTATGGATGATTTCTCCATCTACAGAGATTCATTCACTCAATGTCTCCACCATTTAGAACTTGTCCTCCAACGTTGTGCTGAGAAAAATCTGACACTGAATTGGGAGAAATGCCACTTCATGGTAAAACATGGAATTGTCTTGGGTCATGAAAATTCCAAAAAACGAATTGAAGTGGACAGAGCTAAAATTGAGGTTATTGCTAAGCTTTCCATGCCCAAATGCCTTAAGGACATTAGATCCTTCTTAGGACACGCTGGTTTCTACCGAAGATTTATCAAGGATTTTAGCAAAATTGCTAGGCCCTTGACTAATCTGTTAGCTAAGGATGTGTCCTTCACTTTCGATACTGAATGCATGAATTCTTGGGAGAAGCTTAAGAGAGAGCTTATTTCTGCACCAATCATATCTGCTCCAGATTGGTCTAAGCCGTTCGAAATCATGTGCGATGCTTCCGATTTTGCCATAGGCGCTGTCCTAGGACAACGCATTGATAACAAGCAGCATGTGATTTACTACTCTAGTAGGACTCTCAACGATGCTCAATTGAACTACACTACGACTGAGAAGGAATTCTTGGCAGTAGTGTTTGCCTTAGAGAAATTTTATCCCTACCTACTAGGGTCCAAAACCACCATTTTCACCAATCATTCTGCGCTTAGGTACCTCATGATGAAGAAGGATGCCAAGGCCCGACTCATTCGTTGGATCCTCCTTCTTCAAGAATTCAATCTCGAGATTCGAGATAAGAAAGGCGTAGAAAATGTCATTGCTGACCATCTCTCACGAATCCCTAATTCTCCATGCAACGAATTACCCATAAATGAGGATTTTCCTGATGAAAATCTCTTAGCTATCTCTAGGGAACCTTGGTTTGCTGATATAGTGAATTACTTAGTCACAAACCAAACTCCATCTCATTGGTCCAAAAACGATATATACCGGTTCTTATCCCAAGTCCGGTATTTCTTTTGGGAGGAACCGTATCTTTTTAAGTACTGTTCTGACCAAATTATTAAGAGATGCATTTCTGATGAGGAGGTTAAGAGTGTTCTATCCTTTTGTCACGAACTTGCATGCGGTGGACACTTTGGTCCCCGCAAGACTGCTGAAAAAGTGCTACAAAGCGGGTTCTATTGGCCCACTTTGTTCAAGGATGCTTATGAATTTTGCAAGACGTGCCCTAGATGCCAAATGGTAGGAAGGATCTCAAAATGAAATATGATGCCCCTCAACCCAATTCTAGAAATAGAACTCTTTGATGTTTGGGGCATCGACTTTATGGGTCTATTTCCTAATTCATTTGGAAACCAATACATATTGGTTGCTGTGGATTATGTGTCCAAGTGGGTAGAAACCATTCCTTATAAGACTAATGATAACAAAGTTGTCATAAAGTTTTTGAAAGAGAACATTTTTTCACGCTTCGGAACCCCTCGTGCTATCATCAGTGATAATGGCACTCACTTTTGCAATAGATCCTTTGAAGCTCTTATGCGAAAGTATGCCATAACTCACAAGTTGTCCACACCTTATCATCCTCAAACCAGTGGGCAGGTTGAGGTTTCCAATAGACAAGTCAAGCTTATCTTGGAGAAAACTGTGAACCAAAACCAGAAAGATTGGTCCATCAAACTTGTAGATGCCCTATGGGCCTACAGGACCGCTTTCAAGACGATTTTAGGAATGTCTCCTTATAGGTTAGTCTATGATAAAGCTTGTCACCTGCCTGTTGAGTTATGGGCAATCAAGCAGTTGAATTTCGACTTGACTAAGGCCGGTGACCTTCGGAAGTTACAAATTTCCGAATTAGAGGAGTTAAGAAATGAGGCCTATGAAAATGCTAGGATCACTAAAGATAGAGTTAAGATTTTTCGTGATAAACACATCATAAGAAAAACCTTTGTCCCTGGACAAAAAGTCTTACTCTATAATTATAGGCTTCATCTTTTTCCAGGAAAATTAAAATCAAGATGGACTGGGCCATTCGTTGTGAAAACTGTGTTTCCACACGGTGCAGTTGAGATCAGTGACACTAAGAATGGAATTGACTTTAAGGTAAATGGTCAAAGCTTTAAACCTTTCTTGGAATCGGTGTCGGTAAATGAAACGGCTATGGGTCTTTTTGACCCAGTGTATCGGTAACTTTCCCCTTTGCCATTTTATTTCATGCATCTATACATTTCTTTCATACATTGGGGACAATGCATGAGATAAGTGTGGGGGAGGGTTCTAACATGACTAATATAAAAAAAACAGAAAAAAAGAAAAAATATATATATTAAAAAAAAATTTGAAAGGTTAGAACAATATTTTGATATATTTTTTGTAAGAAATTAAGTCAATTTTAAGGAATAGGAAAATCATAATTAGGATTTCTTATACTTGATCAAAGTCAGATAACTTATTTGATTTTTAGGGTTAGGAAGAAAATTTGTGAAAGTAATTTAGTCTTGATATTTATCTTGATGAAGTATGCACACTGAATACACTTACACACTTAGGGTTTAAAAATAAAGACTCTTATGCCTTATAAAAAAATATATGTAAAAAAAATAAAATAAACAAATCTAATTATTGATTAGCTAGGTGCTTTGGCCTAAGCAAGCCTTGGTATTTATGCAAAAGATAATTAGATAAGTTTGAAAAAATATATATATATATATAAATCCTCTGATTAAGCTGGGTATTTGTGCCTCATGAAGTATAAGTATTCACGCCTAAAAGGGGTATATTTTATAAATAAAACCTTAGTTTCGTGGTCCTGTCTGCTCGAGTGTTTAAGTCCTTAGGGGTGTTTTCTCACCTGGTGCCCTAAAACTGTCCGGTTTGGGTGTCACCGACTAAAGGCTCATTACATGGGCAGATTAGAAAGCCTAATGAAATTGAGGAATAAATTCCACCAAAATAAATATAAATAAGGCATAGGAGTTAATGTTAAAGAACCCTTAGTCAACTTCACAGTCACGATGGTGCATACGACTCAGGGTAAATTAATAGACTAGATGAGAAGTACAATTTGACTCCTTACTTTTGATTGATGACATGTTTTCGAATAGAGACTGAGTTTCAGAATGAAAATTTTGATATTCCTATAACTTATAGATTACTTAAAGCCTTACAAATATACTTCAAATATTTTCTCCTTTAAAAATGCTTTTCAAAAATACTAACATTTTTTTATGGATTTTGTGGGTGCAATCCACTGAAAACCCTCACGAGACAAAACTCGTCCTCTAGGGGTAACCTAGAGGTTTAACGGCTTGTTGCACATGCTCAGCGCAATCGAGTAACCTGCGAAAGTGGTCTAATAATTGATTAGAATTAGTCTGATGTTTTGCTCGAGGGCGAGCAAAAGATAAGTGTGGGGGTGTGATCAGTCACATATTTTGCATATACATTGTCACCTTATCATACTTTTTAGCTAATAAATCCTATTAATAAGTCTTCTTCTTCTTTGTTAAATGTAGTCCCAAATGCTAAAAGAAAGGAAAGAGAAACAAGCCCAAAAGCCCACCAAATTCTGATTTAATTCAGAATAAATTCGAAATCAAGGAATCAGGGCAAAATCTTGGCATATCAGAGAGGTTGAAAATCGGTTGAAAAGAATCCTCCCAAATTAAGCGGTTGAAGCCAACAATAAAAGGTTGTTTCGTCAAATCCTGGAGCAGAAACGAGAAAATCAGAAGAAGATACAGGAGAATCATCAAACCAGGAGCTCTCACCAATTGGGTGTGGCCAACTGGCCATACCAGGGCCGCGAAAATGCGGCCCTAGCCGCGTTTTCGCAGTTTTGTTGCCTCTGTTGGGGAGCGTTTGCTCCCCTAATCTTCATATGATTCCTCCCTCTGGTTTTTCCCTATAAATACCAGTTTCAACAGAGCAAAAAGGAGCGAAGACTAGGATTAGAATTTTTGTTTATACTTTAAGGTTTAGGCTCTTTGTTAGATAGTACAAAAGTTGTATTTTTGTTTTGCAATTTGTAGTTCAGTACAAATACTTGTGAGAGAGAGAGGAATTGAGTGCTTGTACTTGAAGATTGAAGTGACATCAATACAAGAATCGAGCTACTTTTTCTTTCACTCATTTACGGTATGTCTTGGGTTATTTACTTGCATTTTTCTTTGTCTTCCATGAGTAGCTAAATCGTTTTCTGGGCTCACTACTGTACCTCTCTCCAATTCTTCTTCTCTTCTGATTTTAATGAAAAAGACCCAATGAATCATTTGCATGCCTAACTTAAAGCCTTTCTTCTTGAAAGTGTTCTTGAAGGCACATGAGGATGGGTTTGGATTTTTAAACTCTTACTTCTTTTAAGAACGTCTCTTGAACTTGTTTTTATCTCATACTTGACTTCTTGATGATTTAACATTCGATTCAAAGCGGTTTCTTAAAGAAAAGAGTGAACTTTTCCAACCATCTTATATGCTTTACTTCAAACTTTCTAAAGTCAACCTTAAGTTTGGCCTATGATCAAGTTGAGGCACTAAGGATTTCAATAGAAGAATAAACGGTTGAGTAGTGAGATAGTGAGCCCAGATTTTCTTCTTTATTAAAATCAACCAAACAATTTTCGAGCTTTTTAAATCACCTTCTCCAAAGCCTTCTCTAAAGTTGTAATTTCTCTTTTAATCATCTCCTTCTTTCCAATCTCTTTTCAATTAAAAAACAAGCACAATTCTTTGTTATTAAACGAAACACCGAAAAGCTATCATCGCATTCCTCCTCGTGGACATGACCCGTTAGCCCAAAGCTACACGGTAAACTCTTAACTCTTTGATTTTTACAATCATCTCCCCATTGTGCCCTATAAAGAGAACCCATTGGAATGATGGGAAACGAGCTAGAGGGATGAATCCTAAAAAGATCTAGGTGTGTTGTACATATATTTGTATATTATTATTATTATTATCTCTTTTTACACTTCATACATTCATGCATTTCATTCATACATTGGGGACAATACATGAGTTAAGTGTGGGGGAGAGTACTAACTTTTTAAATATATATATATATATATATATATATATATATATATATATATATAAATGAATAAATAAATAATAAAAAAATAATAAACAATAAACAAATATATTTATTTTAACATAAATTATTGACTAACTGTAGATTGCTGTTAACATAACTCACTAACCTTAGGTTATTAACTTAACAAAAAATTTCTTTTTATTTCTAAAAAAAATTTATATATATATTTACTAACCACACTAATATAATGATTAACTTACTAACTTTAGGTTAATATTAACTCAACAAAATAAATATATATATATATATATTTGAAAAAGGAAACAATATTTTGACTTATCATTTGAAAGAAATCCAAGTTAATCTTAAGAATTAGAAAAATCATGATTAGGATTTCTAAAAACTTGGTCAAAATAAAATAAATTGTTGGATTTTTAGGTATAAGAGGTAAAATTGAATAAGTAATTAGTCTTGATTTTTACCTTAATGAAATGTGCATACCTAATACACTTACACATCTAGGATTCTAAGACAAAGACTCTTGTGCCATATAAAAAAATAATAAATTTAATATAAAATAATATAAATAAAAAAAATTCACTAATTAAGCTGGATACATGTGCCTCAAGAAGCATAAGTATTCACGTCTAAAGGTGATTTTATAAATAAAGTACTTAGTTTTGTAGCCTAGTTCACTCGAGTCCTTAAGTCCGTGGGGTGTTTTCTCATCCAGTGCCCTAAAACCGATCAGTTTGGGAGCCACCGACCTTAGGCTTGCTACATGGGTGAATTAGAAAGCCTAAGAAAACTAAAAAAATATTATCTATATATGTACTAACATATCTAATAGTCAATTAGTTAGGTATGAGGGCCTCAAGAAGCCTTGATACTTATACAAAAGAAAATTAGATGAGTTATACATATTAAATATATATATATATATAAAATAATAATAAAGAGACATGGGAGTCCAAGTTAAAGAATCCCTAGTAAAGATTCAAATTCACAAGGATGCATATGACTTAGGGTAACAAAAGAAACTATATAAAAATTCTATTTTAATCCTTACCTAAAATTGATAATGAATTATTGTATAGAGACTAAGTTTAAGAATGAATAAAAATGATAATCCTAAAACTTATAGATTGCTTAGTTTCTTCAAACATAGCTCAAATATTTCTCTCCTTTTTCAGAATAAAATATATATATATATATATATATATATATATATATATATATATATATATATATATATATATATATTTTAATCACTAACATTTTCTTCTTCATTTATGGATTTTGTGGGTGTAATCCACTGAAAACCCTCACGAGACAAGACTCGTCCTCTAGGGGTAACCTAGAGGTTTAACGGATTGTTGCACATGCTAAGTGCAAACGTGATTCCTACGAAAGTGAGTTAGGATAGGTTAGTTTTTCTTCTCTTTTCCTTTTTCTTTTTATTTTTACTCGAGGACGAGCAAAAAGATGAGTGTGGAGGTGTGATAGGTAGTCAAAAGTGCATATTTATCATAATATTTATCATCATATTTTCCTACTTATTCTTTTATAAAGTACTGCTACGTAACGTTTTATTGTTTAGTGTTGTGCAGGCCTTGAGTAATTAAAGAATAAATAAATGAAGCCCAATTGAAGACCAAAAGCCCACAAGCCCACATGCATGATTTATTTTAATAATTTAGAAGCTTTTATCTTATCTAACCTAATCTAAACTTGGATTTTAAATTATTATTTTAAATTATTAATTTAAAATCTAGGGGAGGAGGAGGAAGGATAAAGTAGGACTCCTAATTGCTATTCAAATCTAGAGGAGAAGAAAGATAGAATAAGATGAAGCATCATCCTAATTAAAGATAGAGATGGACTTCTATTTGAACCAGATTGTTTACACCACAAGATGAAGACAAAGGAGAGAAAATCTAAATTTAATTCGGATTCAGACTAGACACTCTTTAGTATTTCAATCATAACTTTCTCTATCAAAACTCAAATTTGATGATTAAGATGCTCCAGAAAGAAGACATGAAGGATTACAACTCTTATGTTGATCACACTTTCCAATTCAGCCGTCTGATAAGCCATATTCAGCGATCAATATGATAACAAGTTACAAATAAGAATTGAATTTCTACGGATAAGTCAAAACAAGTTTGGAGATAAGAGGAGAATTCAAATTTAGAAATATTTAGCTCCTCCTATCTTCATACGATTTCTATCCCTCTGGTTTTCTTTTATAAATAACCCTACAGAGGAACAGAGGAAGGGCGGATCTTAGAAGCTCAAGTCTAGGGTTTCTTTTAGATCTCAGAAATATTTTTGTAGTTTTTATTTTATTACTTTGAAGAAGAGTTGAAGAAAGGAGAAGGTTTTGTACTGAGTTGGTGACAGATTCAATAAAGGTCATTATTCTTTTTCAATCTCTTTGCCATTTTAATTTATGTCTTTTTTATTCTAGTTTCTTCTCTTTTATGCAATCTTTAAATACTATGCTAAATTTCACCATAATTATGTGTAACTAATTCTTTAGTAGCTTGCTAATCTCTCCACAACTAAAACCTAGATCTATGAAGATAATTGATTGAACTCTATGCATGTTAAAAACCCTAGGGTAAGTAAATAATAATTCTTGAAGATTAGTCATGAATTGAGTTAAACTAGGTTTAGGGTATACTATTTAATAATTATTCTTAGTTTATACTTAGATGCTTTGATGGTTTAACGTTAAGTTAAAACTGCTTTTCTTAAGTATATTTTGGGACTTTGATAAACAAATGCTTAGTTTTATCTAGTGTGCTGCCAACAGGGTTTAATCTCTTTCTTACTTTTCTTTCTTGGATTTAAAGCAATAATCTAGGGTTAATCTTTATAGGTTCAACATGATATTTATTCTTGATAGACTAGTGTTTGGTTGTGATAAATGATTAGTTGGCTATGCTTATTCTTTTTATTTAAAATATTTGCTTACAAACATAATTTCTTCTTTTGCAAACTAATTGTTAGAGAATTCGTTTCGAAAAGCTTCCATCGCATCCTTCCCTGTGGATTGTGTTGGCCCAGAGGCCTTCCACTCTAGTTTTGATGATGATTAACTCATGTAGTTATGTTTACTAATAATCTTGTGATGTTTAGTTTCAGATCTCTAATCAAGATATTAGTAGGTGATTAGCTTCAACAAAGGAGTTTTTAGAGCTATCACATGGTGATTCAAGAGCCCGAGCGTCAAAGATCATATATAGCACTCGTTGGAGTCAAGTTCGGTGGATCACGGTTTGGATCAATTCGGCTTAAAGACGGAGTTCGTCAAGAAGATCTCGGCACATAGTTTAGTTTATGTTTTAGATCCATGTGTAAAGGTTAGATAGTGTGATATGCTCAAGTTCACAACACACACACGTTTCATGTTTTGGTTTTCGATTTGGTTTAACCGATCTTGGTTTTAATGAATAAATAGTATCAATAAAGTTTACATTGTTTAAATGTATATTAGATATGTTCTATATACATGTATACTTCATATCTTAGACAAACTTATTTTGATATGCCTATTCATGTGTTTGGAGTTTTGTGTTTTTAACAAAACATATTTTCGGATTTAAAGTCAAAAATAATGATATATATATCTTTTATGTATATTGGATTATATCCATATACAACAAGCTTCAAGTTGTTTAAATATCATGTTTTTATATTTGGATGTATTTTGGACAAAACGATTTTTCAATTCAAAAATCAAAGTTTTAGAAATACAGTTTTTGGTTTTCGGCAAAAGTTGTAAGACACAAAAATGGTTCAAATAGTTTGAAATATGTGTTGAAATTTTTCACACATGTTTGTATATCAAAGAGAATATAAGAACTATTTTTGTGGATTTTTAGAGTTTTTATGGGATTTTATAGGTAAATAAAAACCAAATTTCTAGTCCTGAAATCCCTGTTCTGGCTTCTGCCGGTCGACCGACGTGCACAGAATGTGAACGCCTGTTTTGCTGGAGGGCCGGTCGACCGTCCCGGTCGACCGCCAGAGAGCTTCTGCTCTCTGGAAAGCCCCGGTCGACCGGGCGGTCGACCGGCAGAGAGCTCTGCTCTCTATTCCAGGCTGCGGTCTATTGGCCCAAAGGCCTTCCACTCTAGTTTTGATGATGATTAACTCATGTAGTTATGTGTACTAATAATCTTGTGATTTTAGTTTCAGATTATTAATCAAGATGTTAGTAGGTGATTAGCTTCAACAAAGATGGTTTGGAAGCTTTCACATAGTGATTCAAGAGCCCGAGCGACAAGATCATATATAGCACTCATTGGAGTCAAGCTCGGTGGATCACGAAGTTTTGGATCGAGTCGGCTTGGCCGTCTACAAGAAGACATCGGTACCTAGTTTAGTTTGAGTTTTAGATCCATTTGTAATGAGTAGAATAGTATGATATGCTCAAGTTCACAACACACATGTTTCATGTTTTGGATATTGGTTTTCGGTTTTTCCGTTTTGGTTTAACCGATCTTGATTTTCATGAATAGATATTATATCAAAACAAGTTTACAATATTTTATGTATATTAGATGTGTTCTATATACATACATGCTTCAACTATTTTAACAAACTTAGTTTGATAGTCTATATCATGAGTTTTGTGTTTCGGCATTTTTAACAAGACTTGTTTTGGGATTTAAAGTCAAAAACATGGATATATATATGTTGCATGTATATAGGATTATATCCATATACATCATGCCTAAATGTTGTTTAATACCATGTTTTTGTTTTTGGATGAGTTTTGGACAAAACGTATTTTCAATTCAAAAATCCAAGTTTTAGAAAATACAGTTTTTGGTTTTTGGCAAAACTTCTATAACACAAAAATGAAAATCACCTAGAGGGGGGTGAATAGGTGATTATGCTAATCAATGCACAATTTAAAAATATGATACAACAATCGCCCAAACAAGACTAAGAGCCGAATACCCCGTAAAGGGTTCTGAACTCCTTCCTCCTGATTCCTCTTGAAATGAGTTAGAGGTGCACAGTGCAACCTTGTTGTATGGGACTATGATTGACAAGATGAATGAAAACAATGAATCTTGCAATGAAGATAGAGAGCAAGTAATAAGAGCAATGAAAGTAAAGCAAGAATCAAGTGCAAGTAAACCAAACGCAAACACCGAGAATTGTTATCGAGGTTCGAGCACCCAGCTCTACTTCCCCGCCTTCCCCAGAAGGATTCCAACCACTTCCACTATCACAAAGATGTTACAAATTCACAGGAGTACCCAACTCCACAATCTCAAGTACAAGCAATCTCTTAGTAGTCAAAAGACCACAAACTCTCTCTTTCAAAATTCTCTTCCCTTATAAAGGTCCTTAGAGAACAATGAGTAGGAATGAAGCTCTTGTGTGTAAAGAAAAAGAAATCAGAGAGTTCTTGAAAACACTTCAGAAAATGAGAGAGAATTTCAGCACAAAACTAAGAAATCAAAGCTCTTTTGAATGCCTTAAACTTTTGAAACTTTTGCAAATTTTTCTTGTAATTAATTGGTGAATGAACCTCTCCCCAAACACCCCTATTTATAGAAGAGGGCTAGGGTTTAGAGATAAAACATATTTAAGGCTAATCAGAAAGTATTAAAACCAAAACATGTCATTTAAACACACTTAAGTGAGAAAAGGACAAAAAATAAACCAGCTTAGGAAATAGCCGTTACTGTTCAAACGGCTACCTCGGTCGACCGGCCCGGTCGACCGCTAGTTAAAAAAAATAGCTGTTGCAGGCTAACGGTCGACCGCCCAGTCGACCCAAAAATACAGAGAGCAGAAGTCTTTCAGTCAGGCAGGTGTCGGTCGACCGTCCGGGTCGACCGTGAAACGTGCACACGGATACGCACTGCTGCCAGAACCTCGGTCGACTGGGTCGGCCGCCGGCTTGACCTGACATAGGGTCGATCGACCCGGACGGTCGACCGGCTCAGGTCAAAAGCCAAAACAAAAACAGAATTTGAGGAGAAATCTATTTTTAACAAAATAGTTTTGAATAGAGATATATATAATGGATAAAAATGAGTTTGTAGTCTTAAGATTGTATACAAACTATTTTTGTACATATTATAGGAAATATTTTTGGAAACAAGATGTGCGCAAAAACGTGTGTGATAGAGCTTCAAACCTATTCACTATTCTTTAACAAAACTCTACACTAAAAACAAATCTAATAAATTATCTTGAGCAATCTTGAAGTCTTGAGCCATGCAATGCCTTGCTAGAGCCTTCTCTTCTATGTTCCTTCCTTGATGTGCAAAAAGCCTTCTTTGCTTTATGAACCTAGAATTTCTTGTAATAGCTAAGCAATGGCCTCCAAATATGGAACAAACCTGAAACTTATCTTAACAACTAATTAGTACCATATAGCTCCTACTTGGTTTGTTATCATCAAAACTCTAAACAATTGGAGAGTGTAACCTTATGGGCCAACAATCTCCCCCTTTTTGATGATGACAAAACAAGTAGGCTATAAGCAAAAATATAGAGGAGTAAGCTCCCCCTCAAATTATGCTATCATAAAAACAATGTAAGGTGCAAGCAAAAACCATCAACCAAAAACCATATGATTAAAAATCAAAATATGCTTGCAAAACACTTACCTTAAAAACAAGAAATCATGAAACTAATTAAACATGTATAAACTCATATGGAACCAAAACCATATGAACTCATAAAAACAAGAACACATGAAAACTAATTAAACATGTATAAACTCATATGGAACCAAAACCATATGAACTCATAATTCTATCATAAAAACTCATTCTCCCCCTTTTGTCATACATCAAAAAGGGTTATGAAAACATTTATTTCAATAACACAAACATTAAGTTCACCACAAATGAAAGAAAATCTAGCAAAATCAAGTGGTTTAGTGAAAATATCGGCTAGTTGCAAATCCGTAGAAACATAATCAATATCTATATCTCCTTTCTCAAAATGATCTCTAAGAAAGTGATATCTAATCTCAGTGTGCTTGGTCTTACTATGTTGAATTGCATTCTTTGTCATATGTATAGTACTAGTATTATCACAAAATATTTTTATATGGTTATAATGCAAATCATAATCAAGGAGAGTATGTTTCATCCAAAGGACTTGTGCACAACAAGCCCCGCGGCAACATACTCCGCCTCGGCGGTTGAGAGAGCTACGGAATTTTGTTTCCTAGAGGACCATGAACAAGACAATTACCAAGAAATTGACATGTCCCACTAGTACTCTTTCTATCTACTCTACAACCCGCATAGTCGGCATTCGAATAACTCGTCATTGAGAAATCTCCGGTTTTCGGATACCATAGACCCATTACAATCGTTCCCTTAATATAACGAATAATGCGTTTTACCGCAATAAGATGAGACTCTTTGGGACACGATTGAAATCTAGCACAAAGACACACTAAACATGATATCCAGCCTACTTGCCGTCAAATACAAAAGACTACCTATCATGCTTCTATACAATTTAATATCAACATTTTTACCTTGGTCATCCTTATCAAGCTTGGTGGTAGTTGCCATGGAGTGTTGCAAACCTTTGAGTCTTCAAGTCCAAACCTCTTTACGAGTTCCTTTGCGTATTTGGCTTGACATATGAAGTTCTCATCTTGCAATTGCTTGATTTGGGTCCAAGAAAGAAATTAAGCTCACCCATTGAAGACATTTCAAACTCACATTGCATAACCTTTTCAAATTCCTTGCATAAAAACTCATTAGTAGAACCAAAAATTATATCATCAACATAAATTGCACAATTAAAATGTCATTATCAACATGCTTAGTGAATAGTGTTGTATCTACTTTGCCTTTAATAAAATCATTTGAAATGAGAAAACTAGAAAGCCTTTCATACCAAGCTCTTGGAGCTTGTTTCAATCCATACAAAGCTTTATCAAGTTTAAAATAAAATCGGGATGAACATGATCAACAAAACCGGGAGGTTGAGCAACATAAACTTCTTCATTTATAAAACCATTCAAAAATGCACTCTTCACATCCATTTGAAAAAGTTTAAAATTTTTGAAAGATGCAAAAGCTAGTGTCATCCGTGTGGCTTCAAACCGTGCTACGGGTGCAAAGGTCTCCTCAAAGTCAATTCCCTCAACTTGAGTGTAACCTTGGGCCACTAACCTAGCCTTATTCCTAATCACATTTCCGGACTCATCCATCTTGTTTCTAAAGATCCACTTAGTACCAATTATTGGTCTATCGTGGGGCCTAGGAACAAGGTGCCAAACTTGGTTGCGCTCAAATTGATTGAGTTCCTCTTGCATGGCTAGCAACCAATATGAGTCCGCCTCGGCTTCGAGGATGCTTTTGGGTTCAAAATGAGAATGAAAGCAAAATTACCACATAGGTCATGGAGTTTGGAGCGAGTTGTTACCCCTTTAGATGCATCACCTAAGATGA
Source organism: Agave tequilana (assembly GCA_038442645.1). Lineage (NCBI taxonomy): Eukaryota > Viridiplantae > Streptophyta > Magnoliopsida > Asparagales > Asparagaceae > Agave > Agave tequilana. The sequence continues at coordinate 42,723 of JAVJIF010000891.1, forward strand.
GCTCCTTGGGATGATTTGTAGCGTATCTCCAAGCTTTAGGAAGCGGTAGAGAGCTTTCCTCTTTATCCTCTTGAACAGCACCAATTGATTCTAGCTTTTCTTCTTGAGCGGGTGAGTCCTTCAAGGATAGTCTCTCCATGTTATCACCTAATGGTTCAATCTCTACAACATTCTCAACAAACACATTAGATTCTTCAAATTTAACATGCATGGATTCTTCAATGGTAAGTGAAAATCTATTGAATACTCTATAAGCTTTACTAGTTGTAGAATATCCAACAAAGATTGCTTCATAAGCCTTAGCATCAAATTTACCCAAGTTATCTTTAGTGTTCAAAACAAAACACTTGCATCCAAAAACTTTGAAATATGCAACATTAGGTTTTCTAGAATGATACATTTCAAAAGATGTTTTGAAAGAATTTTTACATAAATAAATACGATTTGATATATAGCATGCGGTGTTTACGGCCTCGGCCCATAGATATTGAGGGAGGTCATACTCACTTATCATTGTCCTAGCCATCTCTTGAAGTGTTCTATTTTTCCTTTCTACAACTCCATTTTGTTGTGGAGTTCTAGGACAAGACATTTCATGCTTAATTCCCTTTTCATCACAATAAGTCATGAAGAGTTGGTTAACAAACTCACCACCTCTATCACTCCTTATTTTCAAAATCGAAAAACCCTTTTCTTTTTCAACTCTTTTTCGAAAAATCTTAAAATGAGAGAAAGTTTGATCTTTGTGTTCCAAGAAGAAAACCCAAGTGAAACGGGAAAAATCATCAACTAAAACAAATGCAAATCTACTACCATTTAAGCTCTTAGTTTTAGTAGGTCCAAAAAGATCCATATGAATTAATTCTAAAGGTCTAGTTGACATGATATCCTTGATTGGTTTGAAGGAAGACTTGGTTTGTTTCCCAAGTTGGCACGCACCACAAATGCGGTCTTTCTCAAACTTCAAGTAAGGAATACCCTTCACCAATTCCTTTGAATTAATCCTAGAAAGATGGTTAAAAATGCATGTTCTAATCTTCTATGCCAAAGCCAAGAATTTTCATCAAAGCATTTAAGCATTTAGTAGAACATTCCACATTAAGCATGTCAATGATATAAACATTATCATCACGAAAACCGGTGAGAATATAATCATTGGTTTTAACATCAAAGATTTTGCAAGAAGAATCATCAAAAATAACCTTAAGTCCACGGTCACAAAATTGACTAATGCTAAGCAAATTATGCTTCAAACCATCAACAAGTACAACATTTTCTATAATGGGAGATGCACCAATTTGAATGTTACCTATACCGATGATAGTGCCTTTGGAGCCACCCCCGAAGGTGACGGAGCCACCTTCCACGTACCTTGATAGGGTTGTAAAGTTATTGATGTCCCACGTCATGTGTCTTGAACAACCACTATCAAGGTACCACCGCTCCCTACGTCTTGGAGCCTTGGTGTGTACCTACATCAAATAATTTAGGACTTGATTTTGGTACCCACATTTTCTTGGGTTCTAAAGAGTTAGTTCCATGAACCCAAACAAGATTATTTGATCTATTTACTTGGTCATAACAAAATTTAGCAAATGTCCATTCTTACCACAATATGTGCATCTATACACTCTACCATATTTAAAAGCATAGTGAGTGTGTGATTTGTGAGCATGAGAATTGTGAGCATGAAAAGATTTAGCATGAGAAGTGTTATGCGTAGTGTGAGCATGAGGAATCTTAACATGTGAATCTTTAGCATGAGAGGTGTGCTTTTTAGAAAATATTTCTTCAAGTTTCTTAGTGTTAAAAGCACAATCCTTTAAAGTCTTTTCAAAACAACAATTCTAGTTTTTAAAGAAGAAATTTCTTTTTCATCAATCTTAGGAAATTTTGCTTTACAAGCAACTTTGTAAGCACTAAATTCATTTTGGGTAGAAATGAGAGTTGAAGAAATTTCATCTTTTTCTTTAGAAATAATAGCAAGTTGATTCTTAAGAAAAGCAACTTCCTTTTCCAATTTAGAGCATTCAATCTTTTTATTATCATAGGTTTCTGAAAGTTCAACAAAGGCATGAACAAGAACTTCTTTACTTAATTCATCATCTTCATCATCAAGAGGTTGAGGGGTTACCTTGGGTGTGTTTGCCATGAAACACATATTCGCTATATCCGCCTCTTCCTCGGACTCGCTTTCCGAATCCTAAGTTGCCTTGTATGCTTTCTTTTCTTCCGGTTTCTTTGGCTTGAAGGAGGAGGTCATCTTCTTCTTGAACTCCGGGCAATCGGCCATGATATGTCCGGGTTTTCGGCAATTGTAGCATATGATTCTTCTCTCCTCTTTGCCTTCAAATTTCCTTCGGAAGTTGAGCTTGTTCCTCCGGTACATTCTCTTCACATTCGAACAATTAGTGATAGCTCCTCATCTTCTTCTTCATCTTCTTCATCGTCTTCAAGAGTGGATGAAGACTTGAAAGCTATAGATTTCTTCTTTAGTGGAGCGGCCTCTTCTCTTGCTTTCTTTTCCATCTCATGGTTTTTAAGTTCCCAATGAGACTAATGAGGTCCATCTCATCCTTGTCGTTCAATTCTTTCAAGGTGGTGGCCTTGATCTCCCATGATGTAGGAAGTGCCCGAATACTTTTCGCACCTTTTGGTCATTGGAGATGTCATCACCTAAAGAAGAAAGAGCATTTGTGATTTTAGTAAATCTAGTAATCATACAATCAATAGATTCTTCATCAATCATTTAAAGGATTCATATTGGGACCTTAAGAGATCTATCTTAGCTCTCTTAACTTGTGAAGTCCCCTCGTGTGTGACCAATAAATGTTGCCAAATCTCATAGGCGGATTGGCAATGAATTACCCGTGTAAGGTCATCCTCATTCAAGGCGATTAATAGGGAGTTTTGGGCCTTGGAGTTAGCCTCATATTCTCTAAAGGTAAAGTCGGTCCATGTGCTTTCATCACTATCGGGTGCAACATAGGGTTTGGTCAAGGATTTAGCTACTAAGCTACCTAAAGATTACAAAAGATAGTCATCCTAACCTTCCAAATAGGGAAGTTGAGTCCATCAAATTTAGGAGGGTTTTGATGTTATCGGCCATGTTTACTAGTGAATGACAAATGGAATGCAAATGTTGATTAGCACATTTTAAGGATCTCTCTAAGGATGTTAAGCCAAACCTAGAGTCCAAGCTCTGATACCAATTGAAAATCACCTAGAGGGGGGGTGAATAGGTGATTATGCTAATCAATACACAATTAAAAATATGATGCAACAATCGCCCAAAACAAGACTAAGAGCCGAATACCCCGTAAAGGGTTCTGAACTCCTTCCTCCTGATTCCTCTTGAAATGAGTTAGAGGTGCACAATGCAACCTTGTTGTATGGGACTATGATTGACAAGATGAATGAAAACAAATGAATCTTGCAATGAAGATAGAGAGCAAGTAATAAGAGCAATGAAAGTAAAGCAAGAATCAAGTGCAAGTAAACCAAACGCAAACACCGAGAATTATTATTGAGGTTCGAGCACCCAGCTCTACTTCCCCGCCTTCCCCAAAGGATTCCAACCACTTCCACTATCACAAAGATGTTACAAATTCACAGGAGTACCCAACTCCACAATCTCAAGTACAAGCAATCTCTTAGTAGTCAAAAGACCACAAACTCTCTCTTTCAAAATTCTCTTCCCTTACAAAGGTCCTTAGAGAACAATGAGTAGGAATGAAGCTCTTGTGTGTAAAAAAAAGAAATCAGAGAGTTCTTGAAAACACTTCAGAAAATGAGAGAGAATTTCAGCACAAAACCAAGAAATCAAAGCTCTTTTGAATGCCTTAAACTTTTGAAACTTTTGCAAATTTTTCTTGTAATTAATTGGTGAATGAACCTCTCCCTAAACACCCCTATTTATAGGAGAGGGCTAGGGTTTAGAGTAAACATATTTAAGGCCAATCAGAAAGTATTAAAACCAAAACATGTCATTTAAACACACTTAAGTGAGAAAAGGACAAAAAAATAACCAGCTTAGGAAATAGCCGTTGTTCAAACGGCTACCTCGGTCGACCGGTCCGGTCGACCGCTAGTTAAAAAAAATAGCCGTTGCAGGCTAACGGTCGACCGCCCGGTCGACCCAAAAATACAGAGAGCAGAAGTCTTTCAGTCAGGCAGGTGTCGGTCGACCGTCCGGGTCGACCGTGAAACGTGCACACGGATACGCACTGCTGCCAGAACCTCGGTCGACTGGGTCGGCCGACCGGCTTGACCTGACATAGGGTCGGTCGACTGGGTCGGCCGACCGGCTTGACCTGACATAAGGTCGGTCGACCCGGACGGTCGACCGGCTCAGGTCAAAAGCCAAAACAAAAACAGAATTTTGAGGAGAAATCTATTTTTAACAAAATAGTTTTGAATAGAGATATATATAATGAATAAAAATGAGTTTGTAGTCTGAAGATTGTATACAAACTATTTTTGTACATATTATAGGAAATATTTTTGGAAACAAGATGTGCGCAAAAACGTGTGTGATAGAGCTTCAAACCTATTCACTATTCTTTAACAAAACTCTAAACTAAAAACAAATCTAATAAATTATCTTGAGCAATCTTGAAGTCTTGAGCCATGCAATGCCTTGCTAGAGCCTTCTCTTCTATGTTCCTTTCTTGATGTGTAAAAAGCCTTCTTTGCTTTATGAACCTAGAATTTCTTGTAATAGCTAAGCAATGGCCTCCAAATATGGTACAAACCTGAAACTTATCTTAACAAACTAATTAGTACCATATAGCTCCTACTTGGTTTGTTATCATCAAAACTCTAAACAATTGGAGAGTGTAACCTTATGGGCCAACAAAAAATAGTTCAAAATGTTTGAGATTTGTGTTAAAATTTTTAACACAAGTTTGTATTTCAATGAACAATGATAAAACTATTGTTATGGAATTTTAAGAATTTTATGGGAATTTTTATGAGATTAAAATCCAATTTTTCAGTCCCAGGTTTTGGCTGCCAGGCTCTGGCGGTCGACCGTTACGGTCGACTGGGCCAGGAGCCGGTCGACCGGACGTGCACAAGATTGTGCACGTAGCCGTATCAGTCGACCGGTCGACCGACCGGTCACCCGACTGAAAGCAACCTACTCTCGGGTTGCTCCGGTCGACCGGGCGATCGACCGGCAAGAGAGCCGTTGCTCTCTGGTTCTGGGCCCGGTCGACCGGGCGGTCGACCGGTAGCTGCCAGCGGTGACCGTTGGCCGTCGACCGGACGGTCGACCGGTAGTTCATTTTTGGCAGAATTTGCTGCCAACGGCTATATTTTTCTAGGGCTATAAATACCCCATTAATGGCCTGTTTTCTCTAAGAATTTTTTTGGACAAAATTTCTGAGCTTTCTCTAGTATTTAAACAAGTTTTAAAAGAGTTTCTTTGTGCTAAAAAGATCAATCTTATTGTTTTAAAGTGTTTTTATATTTCAAAGAAAAATAGTCTTTTGGCAATTGGTTTTGGTTCATTCAATCTATATCTTTGTGAAGATTTCCCAAGTGATTTTTCTTTGTTTTAAATACTTTGTTTTCCACACTTGAGCTTCATTCTATCCTATCTATAGGGTCTTTGTGTTTGTGAGAAAAAGAGATTGTTTGTGGTCTTTTGATCACCAAATTGTAAACCCCTGATTTGCTTGGCTTTGTGCCTTTCCCTCATTGTGTTGAGGAGGTTGTGCAAGTGGGTTGCATCCCTCAAGTTGTGAGGTGATCCTTGTGTAGCTTTGTGCTAATCCCTCAAGTTGTGAGGTGATTGTTTGTTGGCTTGGTGCTTGCCTCTAGAAGGAGGTTGTGGTTGTAAAGAGAGGAGTTGGGTACTCCTAGTTATTGTATTGCCCCAAAACCTCGGTGGAGGTTCCCTGTGTGGGAGTCCTTTGTGGACAAGCTAGTGGATTCGAAATCCTTCTGGGTGAAGGCGGGGATGTAGAGCTGGGTGCTCGAACCTCGAAACAAATCTCGTTGTTTGCGCTTGATCCATTGACTCTTACTCTCTCTCTCTCTCTTTATTTTGTGCCTTGCATTATTTCATTTGATCATTCATATTTATATGCTTGGCTTGGTTGTGTGTGCATCTCTTATTGGTTGCATTAAGTGTAATAGCAATTAGTTTTTAAATTCCGCATTTAGTTCAATAGATTAGCATTATCACCTATTCACCCCCTCCTCTAGGTGATTTCAATTGGTATCAGAGCCTCCGCTCCTGATATTTTGGTTTAACCACCTAGGAGTGAGATCTTGGTTTGCTAATCTTCATTTGCATTTGCACATTTATAGTTTGCACTCATGGATAGCCCTCCTATGTTTGATATTTCTAGACTTGATATTTGGAAGGCCAAGATGAGTAGCTATTTGAAAGCCCTAGGCTCTAGAGTTTACCAAGTCATTACCAAGGAATCCTACCCCAATGATAGCAAGCATAGAAAGGCCAATGCATTAGCCCTTAAGACACTTAAAGCATCTCTTGATAAAGATTTATTACATGTGTTTGCTCACTATGATTCGGCTTTACAGTTTGGAGCATTATGACTTCTCCCGAGCTTTCAAAGATTATCGATAGGATGAGGAGATCTAGGAAAGACAAGTCCGATGAGCGTTGCCTCATGGTCCAAGGGAATGACTCCCTTGAGGTACAATCGAATCTCTACTAGATGATAGCTCTAGTTCCTATTGCTATGGATGTTTAGAAGTTCAAACCTTAAATGTAGGACTTGCCACAAAGCTTGAAAAGTTTTTGGAAAAACATGAACTTTTGAAAAGAAGAACTTTGATCTAAAAGAAGAAATGAAGGATTTGTGTCGAGTTTTGAATTGACTTTGCAAGAGAAGGAAGAGATTGCTAGTGAACGTGATTCACTTAAATCTCAACTAGAACTTGCCCTAAAGGAAAATGAATTTTTAAAAAGTAAAAATGATTGTGATGATGTTGTGAAAAACAATGAGATTTTATCTTCAAAATTAGATTTTATTTTAAAAGATAACCATTCTTTGAAAAATGAAATTGAGTTTATTTCAAAAGAATTAGATTTAGTTTTAAACAAAAATAAATCTTTGCAAAATGATATAGATTCACATGTTTGCCATGCTAGTGTAGCCTCACCTAGCACATCTATTGCATGCTCCACTTTATCTTCTAGTATTGAAAATGATATAAATAATTTGAAGAAAAGTGTGGAGTGTTTGGGCTCCACTTTGAGTCATTGTGCCATAAATCATACACGGTTGGAATCTTTGTTTCGAAAGAAATAAGTTCCATCTTTGATGCACACCCTCCACGGCATACACATGCTCATCACGGTCACAAACATCACATGTATGCTCATGTGTACACTTGTACACATTGTGGACGTAAGGGCCACCTTGCTAGATTTTGCTATGATAGAATATATGATGAAAATTTAGCAACTAATTTTGTTTGGGTTAGGAAAGGTTCTAACCCCTATGGACCCAAAAGGAAATGGGTACCAAAGACCACCCCTATGATATTTGATGTAGGTGTGGGCTCTCGCATCACGTGAGAGTGGCGGTACCTTGAAGTGGATGCGTTCCGTGCTTAAAGAAAACAATTTGGATGCATCACTTTCAAGGAAAGTTTGGTGGAGAGGACCACCATTGGTTTGGAGAACTAGAGAGGTGCCTTCATCGGTTTTGGTATCAATCTCTAACTCCCGTTTATATTTGCATGCTTCTCATGTCGTTAATTTATAGCATGTCATGTTTTATTGTTCATTATGCCAATGCCATGATTATTAGACCATTGACATGCATGTATAGCCTTTGAGATCACCCATGTTTATATGGATCATTTGTTGTGTTCTCACCATTTGTTTAGCTATTATGCTCATCATAGTTCTAATAGCATGTGAATTTATATAATGATCATTTTTATGATTATCATGTTGTTTTATGTCTCGTTTATACCTCATGTTTTGAATATACGTTTAGATGTTAGTTTTCATTAAGACTAGGATTTATACTTGTACGTATAGTGGGCCACAAATAAATCTTTATATATGTTTGTGCTTGAATGCTTATTTGTTCCCATTAGATGTGCTAGTATAGTTTAGTTTTGATGATTCATGTATTTTAAACTTGTATTCCCATTTTTGGATTTATTTTATGATTATGTGTTTCACTTCATGTATATGTCTATCTTGTCTAAACTATTAATTATACATATACATCCTTTGAGCCACGTGCCTTAATGCATATATTATTGTGGACTCATTGTGTTTGATATGTATGTATACTTTAGTTTATACTTGACATACATATGCCTTGAAGAAATCGAGTTTTGATGATTTTCATGTTTTGAGGAATATTGAGCTTGAATGTCTATTTTCATGATTATTTGTGTCACATAACACTTGTACACTCACTTCATTTAAATTGTTTCTCATGATTATGTTTTTCATGAGTATGTATGGGCTTTATATATTTCGAGTGTTTAGTGCCATGTGATTTACATGTATTTCATGAAAAATATTTATGTTTTATTCCTTGATTGAAGGATTTCGTACTAGTTTAGAAGTTTTTCATTTAACTAGTTCGGATTCTTCATTATGGTAGAGTTTTTCAAACATTCAATATTTTCAAACCTATTTTGAAAACCCCTACCTTCTACGGGCGGATGGATGGGCGATCATGCTCATGTATGTTTTATAGTGAAAATCATTTTAAGCTTGAACATGAATGGGTGGTAGGTTATATGAGATATACATTTGATATTATTGTTGTTTCAATTGATATCATTGGATTCTTTCAATTGGTATCAATATTAACATTTTTATACTCATATATATTTTTATGTATGTATGCATACTCTTCAAATAGTATCAATTTCGATTGGTATCTAATTTTTCATACATATATTTGTTTATGCTAAAGCTTGAGTTTTAATGATCATCATATTTCAATTGATTAGTTTTCAATTGGTATCTTAAACAAGCTTATGCATAGTTTTATTTGGTATTTCATAAAGGGAGAAAACTCGTATTTTATCTTTCAATTGGTATTTGGTTTACCATTGGTTTTGTATTCCACTCCCTTACTTTATGATAGAAAATAATAATTTCAATTTGGTATCATATGCTTAAAAAGAATAATACTTTAAATTGATATCAAGATTTATTTGTTTTCTCAAAATTGGTATCAAGATGCTTATTTGTTTACTCACAATTGGTATCAAGATTTTGTTTACTTTCAATTGGTCTCTATTGATTTATTTTTTTTAATTGGTATCATTGATGTCAAGAATTCTTATATTGATATGTTTTAATTGGTACCATGTCGGAAGAATTTGTTTTATTGTCACTCCTTTATTGATTCTTTGTTTCGAACAAAAAGGAGAAGAATGTTTTGTATTTACTTGGACCCCTTTGTTGATGATAGACAAAAAGGGGGAGAATTATTTGAGTTTATATGCATATATATGCTTAATTGGTATCAAGAGCAATATTTAAGAACATGTTTTTTATTGGTATCAAGAGCTTGTTTTAGTTTGAGTTTTTTATTGGTATCAAGAGCTTGTTTTAATTGGTATCAAGAGCTTGTTTTATTTATGCATGTTGATGCATTTCATGTTTGGTATAAAGAACATGTTTTTGTATTTGGTATCTATGTTTTATGCATGTCTATGCATACATGTTTATAAGCTTTCATTGCATATTCTTATGTTTCTTCCTATTCATGAGTTAAGGGGGAGCTTCTTTGAAGCTTAACTTTAATCCATGCATATATAACTCCATGAGTTTTGTCATTATCAAAAAGGGGGAGATTGTTGGCCAAAGGCCTTCCACTCTAGTTTTGATGATGATTAACTCATGTAGTTATGTGTACTAATAATCTTGTGATTTTAGTTTCAGATTATTAATCAAGATGTTATTAGGTGATTAGCTTCAATAAAGATGGTTTGGAAGCTTTCACATAGTGATTCAAGAGCCCGAGCGACAAGATCATATATAGCACTCATTGGAGTCAAGCTCGGTGGATCACGAAGTTTTGGATCGAGTCGGCTTGGAGACGGCGCTATACAAGAAGACATCGGTACCTAGTTTAATTTGAGTTTTAGATCCATTTGTAATGATTAGAATAGTATAATATACTCAAGTTCACAACACACACGTTTCATGTTTTGGATATTGGTTTTCGGTTTTTCCGTTTTGGTTTAACCGATCTTGGTTTTCATGAATAGATATTATATCAAAACAAGTTTACATTGTTTTATGCATATTAGATGTGTTCTATATACATACATGCTTCAACTATTTTAACAAACTTAGTTTGATAGTCTATATCATGAGTTTTGTGTTTCGGTATTTTTAACAAGACTTGTTTTGGGATTTAAAGTCAAAACATGGATATATATATGTTTTCATGTATATAGGATTATATCCATATACATCATGCCTAAATGTTGTTTAATACCATATTTTGTATTTGGATGAGTTTTGGACAAAATGTATTTTCAATTCAAAAATCCAAGTTTTAGAAAATACAGTTTTTGGTTTTTGGCAAAACTTCTATAACACAAAAATAGTTCAAAATGTTTGAGATTTGTGTTAAAATTTTTAACACAAGTTTGTATTTCAATGAACAATGATAAAACTATTTTTGTGGAATTTTAGAGATTTTATGGGAATTTTTATGAGATTAAAAATCTAGTTTTTCAGTCCCAGGTTTTGGCTGCCAGGCTCTGGCGGTCGACCGTAACGGTCGACCGGGCCAGGAGCCGGTCGACCGTAGCGGTCGACCGGACGTACACAAAATTGTGCACGTAACCGTATCAGTCGACCGGTCGACCGACCGGTCACCCGACTGAAAGCAACCACTCTCGGGATGCTCCGGTCGACCGGGCGGTCGACCGGTAGCTGCCAGCGGTGACCGTTGGCCGGTCGACCGGACGGTCGACCGGTAGTTCATTTTTGGCAGAATTTGCTGCCAACGGCTATATTTTTCTAGGGGCTATAAATACCCCATTAATGGCCTGTTTTCTCTAAGAATTTTTTGGACAAAATTTCTGAGCTTTCTCTAGTGTTTAAACAAGTTTTAAAAAGAGTTTCTTTATGCTAAAAAGATCAATCTTATTGTTTTAAAGTGTTTTTATATTTCAAAGAAAAATAGTCTTTTGGGAATTGTTTTGGTTCATTCAATCTATATCTTTGTGAAGATTTCCCAAGTGATTTTTCTTTGTTTTAAACACTTTGTTTTCCACACTTGAGCTTCATTCTATCCTATCTATAGGGTCTTTGTGTTTTGTGGAAAAAGAGATTGTTTGTGATCTTTTGATCACCAAGTTGTAAACCCCTGATTTGCTTGGCTTTGTGCCTTTCCCTCATTGTGTTGAGGAGGTTGTGCAAGTGGGTTGCATCCCTCAAGTTGTGAGGTGTCCTTGTGTAGCTTTGTGCTAATCCCTAAAGTTGTGAGGTGATTGTTTGTTGGCTTGGTGCTTTGCCTCTAGAAGGAGGTTGTGGTTGTAAAGAGAGGAGTTGGGTACTCCAAGTTATTGTATTGTCATAAAATCTCGGTGGAGGTTTCCTGTGTGGGAGACCTTTGTGGACAAGCTAGTAGATTCGAAATCCTTCTAGGTGAAGGCGGGAATGTAGAGCTGGGTGCTCGAACCTCGAAACAAATCTCGTTATTTGCGCTTGATCCATTGACTCTTACTCTCTCTCTCTCTCTTTACTTTGTGCCTTGCATATTTCATATTGATCATTCATATTTATATGCTTGGCTTGGTTGTGTGTGCATCTCTTATTGGTTGCATTAAGTGTAATAGGAATTAGTTTTTAAATTTCGTATTTAGTTCAATAGATTAGCATTATCACCTATTCACCCCCCCTCTAGGTGATTTCACGGTCGACCGAGCCGGTCGACCGAGGCTCCAACGGTCGGATTTTTGACCGTTGGCGGTCGACCGGCCGGTCGACCGACAGCCTCTAGGGCTGAAAAACAGCCCCAACGGCTAGTTTTTCTTGGGGCCTTTATATACCCCATTTTGAGAGAGGTTTTCTCTAAGTTTTAAGAGCCAAAAATTCAGAACTTCCCTAGTGTTTAATTCCAAGTTTTCAAAAGAGTTTTGGGTTTTAAAGTTTTCTTCTTTATTTGTTTTTAAAGTGTTTTGTTATTTCAAAGAAAATAGGCTTTTGAGAATTGGTTTTTAGTCTAAAAAATTCTATATCTATTTGGTATTTTCCCAAGTGATTTTCTTTGATCAAAACACTTTGTTTTCCACACTTGAGCCATATCTTGCTATCCTATCTATTATGATCTTTTATTTGTGGGAAAAGTTGTTTGTGGTTGAGATAGACCACCTAGATTGTAACCCTCCTACTTTGTGTTATACCCTTGGGTAGAGGTTGATTTGGAGTGGTGATTGGCTCCCTCTAGTGAGAGGTGGAGATTGTTTGTGTTGCCTCTAGTGTGAGGTGGAGTTGGTGTTGGAATCCCTCAAGTGTGAGGTGATTGTCTTGTGTTGGCTAGGTGCCTACCCCTCTTGTATGAGGTGGTGTTTGTGTTGCCTCTAGTGAGAGGTTGTATTCGGTTGAGAGAGGAGTTGTGTACTCCCGGTTGTAGTTGCCCCAAATCCTCGGTGGAGGTTCCCTGTGTGGGAGTCCTGTGTGGACAAGTTAGTGGATTGAAAATCCTTCTTGGTGAAGGCGGGGACGTAAAGCTGGGTGCTCGAACCTCGAAACAAATCTTGTTGTTTGCGTTTGATCCATTGACTCTTACTCTCTCTATTACTTTGTGCATTGATTCATATTGCCATATCATATACATGCTTGTGTGTTTGTGTGCCTCACTTGTGCTTAACCACGAGAGCTTCATATAGCGCCTCAACTCTTATTCAGAGGAATCAAGAGGAGTTAGTCCAGACCCCTTCACCGGGAATTCGGCTACACTCGTTGGTTGCACTAAGTGTTGTTGCAATTAAGTTTTAATTTCGCATTTAGTTCATTAGATTAGCTGTACACCTATTCACCCCCCCTCTAGGTGTACTTACAATTGGTATCAGAGCCTACGCTCCTGATATTTGGTTTAACCACCTAGGAGTGTGACTTGGTCTTGCTAATCTAGTTTGCATTTGCACACTTATATTTGTTTACACTCACTCATGGATTGCTTGTCACCTCCCATGTTTGTTGTCTCCAACATTGACATGTGGAAATTTAGGATGTCCATGTATTTAAAAACCCTAGGCTTGCATGTTTTCCTTGCCGCTACCAAGAAATCCTATCTTGGTAATAGCAAGCATATAGAGGCCAATGCACAAGCCCTTGAGGCACTTAGAAGCACGCTTAACGAAGAATATCTGTGCTTAGTTTCTAACTGTGATTCCGCTTTTGCAGTGTGGAACACGTTGACCTCCTCCGAGCTTCAATTGCCAATCCAAATGGAGAAGGAATCTAGTGAGGATGAATCCGAACAACGATGCTACATGGTCCAAGGGAATGACTCCCTTAAGGTACTTTCGGACACTCAACTAGATAGTGCTAGCTCTTCATTTGATGATCTTGATAGTTTGGATGCCGATGCATTAAATGAAGAGTTATCTGTTGTTTGTGAGAACCTCCTTGAAAAATATAAAGTTTTGAAAAAGAAAACTTGTAAGTTAACAAAAGAAAATAAAGATTTGTTTTCAAAACTTGACATTTCTTTGCAAGAAAGGGATGAGATTTCAAGTGAACGTGACTCACTTAAATCCCAACTTGATCTTGCTCTAAATGAAAACAAGATTTTGAAAAATAAAAATGATTGTAATAATATTTTGAAGAAAAATGAGATCTTGTCTTCAAAACTTGATTTTGTTGTAAAAGAAAATGTTTCTTTGAAAAACAAAATTGATTTGATTTCAAAAGATTTAGAAGTTTGCTTAAATGAAAATAAATCTTTGAAAAATGATTTAGATACACATGTTTGCCATGCTAGTGTAGCTTCACCTAACTTACCTATTGCACGCACCTCTTCTATAATTGAAAATGATATATCTATGCTTAAGAAGAGTGTTGATTGTTTGGGCTCCACTTTGAGCCATTGTGCCATGAACCATACACGTTTAGAATCTTTGTTTCGAAAGAAACAAGTTCCTTCTATGCATGCACACCATACACGGCATACACATGCTTCGCAAGTTCATGCACATAACACGATGTATGCTCATGTGTACACTTGTACACATTGTGGACGTAAGGGCCACCTTGCTAAATTTTGCTATGATAAGATACATGATGTAAATTTAACAACTAAGTTTGTTTGGGTTAGGAAAGGAACTAACCCCCATGGACCCAAAAGAGTGTGGGTACCAAAGACCACTCCTATTGTATTTGATGTAGGTGTGGGCTCTCGCATGACGTGAGAGCGATGGTGCCTTGAGGTGGATGCGTTCCGAGCTTAAAGATGACATAGTGGATGCATCACTTTCAAGGGAAGTTTGGTGGAAGAACCACCATGTTTTAGAGACATGGAGAGTTGCCTTCTAGGTTTTTGGTAACTATCTCTTACTCTTCATTTATTGTTTGCATGCTTTAGATCATTCATTTATAGCATGTCTTGTTTTAATGTTCATTATGCTTATGCCATGTTTATTAGATTAGTGATATACATGATTAGTATTTGAGACACCCATATTTATATGGATTTATATTTAGTGTTCTCACTTTAGTTTATCTAATGTGTATGTCCTAAATCTAATACATGTGCATGTACATAATGATCATATGAATGTTTATGAGTTTTGTTTTGATTTCCTGTTTCATGTTTTGATTACTTAATTGAATGTTAGTTTTCATTTAAACTAGGATATATACTTGTACAACTAGTGAGCCACAAATAGACTATTATATGTTTGTGCTTGAACGCTCATTTGTACTCATTAGATGTACTAGTATAGTCTAGTTTTGATGATTCATACATTTGACTTGTATTCCCCATTTTACATGTTTTTCGTGTTTAACTTCATGTATATGTCCATCTTGTCTAAACTAAACTATTAGATATACATATACATCCTTGAGCCACTTGCCTTCATGCATATACATTTGTGGACTCGTTTATATTTGGATATGTATGTATATTTTAGTTTGTACATGACATACATATACCTTGAAGGATTCTAGTTCTAATAATCTTTCATGTTTTTAAGAAATTTCTTATTGAGTTTAATTGACTATTTTCATGATTATGTGTTTTGCATAACACTTGTACACTCACCTTATTTATGTTTTCTCATGATTTTGTTTTCATGAGTATAATTTGTGCTATATAGATTTTGAGTGTTTGGTGATCATGTGATCTACATATTTTTCATAAAATATAATTTTGTTTTATTCCTTACTTGAAGGATTTCGTACTAGTTTACAAATATTTTCATATAACTAGTTCGTATTCTTCATTATGGTAGAGTTTTCAAACATACTCTATTTTCAAACCTATTTTTGAAAACCCCTACCTTCCAAGGGCGGTTGGTTGGGCGACCATGCCTTGTATGCTCTTTATTGAAAATCATTTTTAAACATGTGCATGAAATGGGTGTTAGGTAATATGAGTTATACACTTGATTCTAATTATTGTTTCAATTGGTATCATTGGATCTTTTCAATTGGTATCATTGGATCTTTTCAATTGGTATCAATATTGACAATCTTTTTGTATACTCATATATTTTTTATATATGTATGCTTACAATTCAAATAGTATCAATTTCGATTGGTATTCAATTTTTCATACATATATATGATTTATTTGTGCTTACTATATCTCTATATCTTTGAGCACAAATTTTGGTTATGCTAAGCTTGATTTCTTAAATGACTATTATATTTCAATTGATTAGTTTTCAATTGGTATCTTTATACAAGCTTATGCATCATTTTATTTGGTATTTCATAAAGGGGGAGAAAATTCGTATTTTATCTTTCAATTGGTATTTTGTTTACTTTTGATTTCCACTCCCATACTTTATGATGAAAAATGATTGAAAAAATTAATATTGATTTTAATTTGGTATCATATGTTCAAAATGAAAAATACTTACAATTGGTATCAAGATGTTTAATTGTTTACTTTCAATTGGTATCAAGAAAGAATTGGTAATCAAGATTATCTATATATCTTTCATTTTGGTATCAAAATTTTGATTGGTTTCTTTAAGATTTGTTTTCAATGCCTCTTTTACTTTCAATTGGCATTTCTTAAAAAAAAAAAAATTTGTTCACTTGATATCATGATATATTTTGTTTTAATTGGTATCATGTTTGTTTTGATTTCACCCCTTATTGATATTATTTTTTGTTTAAGACAAAAAGGGGAAGAATATTTTTTTTCTTTGACCCCTTGTTAATGATTGACAAAAAGGGGAGAAGTATTTGAGTTTATATGCATGTTTTTATGTTGTCATATTGGTATCAGAGATAGTTATGTTTTATGTTTTGTTGATATTGGTATCAAGAGTGATGAATACTAGTATCTAGAAACATAGTTTGTTTTTTATTGGTATTGTTTTTTATTGGTATCAAGAGCATTATTTAAGAACTTGTTTTTTTTTTATTGGTATCAAAAGCATTATTTAAGATCTTGTTTATGTAAAAGAAATAATTTATTTTGGTATCAAAAGCTTATTTTTATACATGTAATTTTGGTATCAAGAGCTTGTTTTATGTATGTTGATGCATTTCATGTTTGGTATCAAGAGCATGTTTTTTTATTTGGTATCAAAAGCTTGTTTTATGCATATCTATGCATTTTCATGTTTAATATTCATTGCATATATTTATTGTTTATTGCTATGCATGAGTTAAGGGGGAGCTTCTTTGAAGCTTAACTTTATCCATGCATATATAACTCCATGAGTTTTGTCATCATCAAAAAGGGGGAGATTGTTGGCCCAGAGGCCTTCCACTCTAGTTTTGATGATGATTACTCATGTAGTTATGTTTACTAATAATCTTGTGATGTTTAGTTTCAGATCTCTAATCAAAATATTAGTAGGTGATTAGCTTCAACAAAGGAGTTTTTAGAGCTATCACATGGTGATTCAAGAGCCCGAGCGTCAAAGATCATATATAGCACTCGTTGGAGTCAAACTCGGTGGATCACGGTTTGGATCGAGTCAGCTTGAAGACGGAGTTCGTCAAGAAGATCTCGGTACATAGTTTAGTTTATGTTTTAGATCCATGTGTAAAGATTAGATAGTGTGATATGCTCAAGTTCACAACACACACACGTTTCATGTTTTGGTTTTCGGTTTTGGTTTAACCGATCTTGGTTTTCATGAATAGATAGTATCGATACAAGTTTACATTGTTTAAATGTATATTAGATATGTTCTATATACATGTATGCTTCATATCTTAGACAAACTTATTTTGATATGCCTATTCATGTGTTTAAAGTTTTGTGTTATTAACGAAACATATTTTCGGATTTAAAGTCAAAAACAATGATATATATATATCTTTTATGTATATTGGATTATATCCATATACAACATGCTTCAAGTTGTTTAAATATTATGTTTTTGTATTTGGATGTATTTTGGACAAAACGATTTTTCAATTCAAAAATCAAAGTTTTAGAAAATACAGTTTTTTGTTTTCGGCAAAAGTTGTAAGACACAAAAATGGTTCAAATAGTTTGAAATATGTGTTGAAATTTTTCACACATGTTTGTATATCAAAGAAAATATAAGAAACTATTTTTGTGGATTTTTAGAGTTTTTATGGGATTTTATAGGTAAATAAAAACCAAGTTTTCTAGTCCTGAAAAACAGCCCCAACGGCTAGTTTTTCTTTGGGCCTTTATATACCCCATTTTGAGAGAGGTTTTCTCTAAGTTTTAAGAGCCAAAATTTAGAGCTTCCCTAGTGTTTAATTCCAAGTTTTCAAAAGAGTTTTGGGTTTAAAGTTTTCATCTTTATTTGTTTTTAAAAGTGTTTTGTTATTTCAAAGAAAATAGGCTTTTGGGAATTGGTTTTTAGTCTAAAAAATTCTATATCTATTTGGTGTTTTTCTCAAGTGATTTTCTTTGATCAAAACACTTTGTTTTCCACACTTGAGCCATATCTTGCTATCCTATCTATTAGGATCTTTTATTTGTGGGAAAAGATGTTTGTGGTTGAGATAGACCACCTAGATTGTAACCCTCCTACTTTGTGTTATCCCTCTTGGGTAGAGGTTGATTTGGAGTGGTGATTGGCTCCCTCTAGTGAGAGGTGGAGATTGTTTGTGTTGCCTCTAGTGTGAGGTGGAGTTGGTGTTGGAATCCCTCAAGTGTGAGGTGATTGTCTTGTGTTGGCTAGGTGCCTACCCCTCTTGTGTGAGGTGGTGTTTGTGTTGCCTCTAGTGAGAGGTTGTATTCGGTTGAGAGAGGAGTTGTGTACTCCCAGTTGTAGTTGTCCCAAATCCTCGGTGGAGGTTCCCTGTGTGGGAGTCCTGTGTGGACAAGTTAGTGGATTGGAAATCCTTCTGGGTGAAGGCGGGGAGGTAGAGCTGGGTACTCGAATCTCGAAACAAATCTTGTTGTTTGCGTTTGATCCATTGACTCTTACTCTCTCTATTACTTTGTGCATTGATTCATATTTCCATATCATATACATGCTTGTGTGTTTGTGTGCCTCACTTGTGCTTAACCACGAGAGCTTCATATAGCGCCTCAACTCTTATTCAGAGGAATCAAGAGGAGTTAGTCCAGAGCCCTTCACCGAGAATTCGGCTACACTCGTTGGTTGCACTAAGTGTTATTGCAATTAAGTTTTAATTTTCGCATTTAGTTCATTAGATTAGCCGTACACCTATTCACCCCCCCCCCTTGTGCACTTACAGATTGACCCATCTAACCCTTGCTAAGCGGTTACATTGAGACGAGACTAAGAACTTTCTAACTTTAACTCTTTTTTTATTATTTTCTCATCTCAATCACATCCGGTTTGATATTAAGACGATGCATGGCCACCTGAGGGTCGAGACCAGACATGTCTTCATAGCTCTAGGCAAAGACATCTATATATTCTCGTATGAGAGAGTTAAAGTCGTACTTCTCCATTTGTGACAAGCTTTCACTTATAGAGATGTGCTTTGGGTGCGTCTGATCACCCATATCGACTTGGATTACTTTATCCTCAGTATCCTTAGTAGGAGGCTCGCGCTGCTCGAAACGCTTCTCCCATTGAAGATCAAGTTGTTGAGCCCATGGATTAGTGTCGAATGGCTCAATGTCTTCTTCTTGCTCCACCTGACTGGTTGATGTCATGTTGGTGAAGAGCTTCTTGAAGACAACCCCCACACTTACATCAGATTCCCTGTCCGATGAGTTTGAGGAATATGATCATAGGGACTCTTCAGCTTTCGAATCAGATTGAATGGATGGGGTAACATATCCCAAACCCCTGCGAGTCTGATCATAATAGTTGCCGAGCTTTTCTTTCGACATGAAAGATTGTAGAGGAATGTGTCGTCCCTTTCCAAAGTTTAGGCCTTCACTACGATGCAAATCGTATCCCATTTCCTTCATCATACAGTGTGATGTCCGTGCATAATGAAAGAATTATGGGGCTCCAAGTCTTCGTCTGAGTCATTGGATGTAGTAATCTGATGTCGGACCCTGCCAAACATGATTGGTAATTGGTCCTTTTTTAGAGATGGAACTATAAAGACAGATCCATCATTATCTTCTACTTGCACGCATATTGTCAACATTGGCAGAGGCATGTTAAAGGACTCATGTCAACAAGACTATTTACATCATCAAAACACAAGGAATAATCAAAATTGGCATTTTCATTAAGGACCCATTCACCGTTATTGTTGGTAGAATTATTACAATCAGGATTATCAAAATATGCTATAATTGGTTTTTCATCAAAAGATCAGTGAAGTAGTTCTGTAACGCCCCGATCTAGCAAGTACGGAGATGTTACTGCGATGTATATACGTAGGTCTGAAATACCCTCACATATATACGCTAAGCATCACTACAGGCAAGAATCAAAGTTCTAAAATACGTAATGCATTATATATTCCAACATATGAGTACAATTACAAAGTTATCACAGGAAGTGACACAATATTACAAGAATGTTACATCACCGATAGCGCAAATGTAAGAATACAAAAAGATATACAATTATAAATTATACAAATAAGGGCTCAAAGTCATAACAGGAAAACTCTAGAGCTGAGTAAGGGGGCCTGGAAGGATAAGGCTTCAGACGGTCTTCCACTAATCCACTACATTTTCACTACGCCACTCTGATCAGTAACCGAGAGAATCCACTAGCTTCGAGCTCCGAGATCTGGACATAAGGATCCAGGGAAGTCATAACTCCCAAACAAGTGGCGTTGCGAATGCCAAGTGGCGTGCAAAGATAAGCACACGTGTATCGATAAATCCAAATCATAAACGTGCATTGAAAATTATGTCGTGAACACAAGAACACATGAACAGGAATGAAACATCAAATGATGGGATAAACAGATGTGACAAAATCAGTTGTACGGGCTCAGTAGATAGATTCATGAGATTGATACCTCGAGGGGATAATCCAAATAAGAAAACTCTCATCTATATACCATATACCTCATGTCTCCATCAACTAAGTACGCACAACCTGAGTTGTCCACAATAACAGTTAAAATAGAACAATATAAATCATCAGGAATTATGCGATAACTAAGTATTCGTATAAATCAAGAATGATCAAGTTGGGAAGTCAGTAAAGTAGTACACGGATGGTAATCATAAAATAAACAGGAAATCCGAAGTAAAACCCGATGGAAGCAAATACAACAAAGCCAATGGTGTAACCCAGTTACAAGCAAGACCATGAATGTTGGTCCCGAGATGATGCCAATTGTTGGATCTAATATACACTTCAACACTCAAACAAAGATATTAGCGTTACAGAAATAAAGTACTTGCAATAAAAGGAAATTAAATCTCATAAAGTAAAGCAAACGCAAACACAAGAGATTTATCCTGGTTCGGTCCTCGTGACCTACATCCAGTCCCCAAGCCACCCGCTTGAGATTTTCCTTTATCCTTTGACTTTGTACACCCAAAATCAACACCTTGCACACCACTTGACAAATTCCTTTGCAAATGTGTACAACTCTTCTTACAACCAAGAAGACCGCAGCACCTTGTACAAACTCTCTTCAACCCGAAGACGCTCTTGTACAATGCTCTTCTTTTAGTGATTACAATTGATCCAATAAGCTTTGAATCTATATGTTATCGTGGACAAGAGCTCTTATAGGTGGACTATCAGAAATCTTCATAATAGAGTAGGAATTGGTGAAGAAACAGAAAGTGGAAATAAGTTTTCTGAAACTAGAATTTTTATAGAGTTTTTGTTCAGAAAACTTTTAATTTAGATTGGTGTATTTAGCCTAAAATAACATACCTATTTATAACTGAAATCCATAGTCAGTTAGGGTAGTAATCAGGTCTATTTTGAATATATAAATGTTGGATAACGTTGGATAAAACACCAGAAAACAGAAACTGTCCAACAGTCAGAAACTGCCATTAGTCAACTTGGGGTAGGGGGTTAGTCGACTAGGTTGGGCAATTTACACTGGGTTAGTCGACTACAAAAGGTGTCCAGTAGACTAGGTCAAGATCAAAACACAGGACAAGATTCTGAAAACTGAAACTAGTCGACCAGAATAAGGGGTTAGTCGACTAGGCCATTTATTAGTCGACTATATTTTCTATTAAGTCGACTAATAATGCATGTTGGTCACAAAACAGAGAGTTGGTATATTTGCAGGACAAAGGTTAGTCGACTATACCATGTATAAGTCGACTATATAAGGGTATAAGTCGACTAATAGGGCTATGATGTGTGTGTGTTTCAAGGCTTTTAACATACTATAAAACATTACAATACACATCCATAGCTACTCTCTTTGGAAAGTCTTGATCATGTAGAACTCTTGAATATGCTTGTAAGATAGAGCTCCAATGATATGTCTTCACAAATGTATCATCAAAAGCAAGTTCCAACATTCTCCCCCTTTTTGATGATGACACTTTGTGTGCATGAATACTCCCCCTGCAGAAAATATGTTATATGTTCTCCCCCTGCAGAAAATATGTTCTCCCCTGCAGAAAATAGGTTATAACAGATATAGAAAAACATGTGTTCTCCCCCTGCAAGAAATATATCATAACATATATATATGATAAATATTCTGAAAATATTTTTCTTATCAAACTTCTTATATGGTACCTGAAAGATAAACATTTGAATGGTACCAATCATTATAAGATCGAAGCATTAACCTTTAGAAGTCCAAACCCAATTTGAATTTGGTTTCCATCTGTTAGTATACACATAATTACATGAATTACATATATCATGAATGTATGATGCAATATAAGTATTTTTATCAAAATGCTTAAGTTTTTAGGAATCCATATGAACTTATTCTTAATTCTTTTTGAAGTAATATCAGTATTTCTTTTCACAAAAGAATTATATGGATTACTAACATATGTAGATTTTCCAAAAAATCCAAGACCATAATGATTATGTGACATATTTTGATATGATAACAAATCATTTAACTTTTCTTTTCCTTGATTAAATTTAGTCACATTTTTCAAAATCTCTTCATATTTCATTTTGAAAATTGACATGTCTTTATCTAAAACAGAAATTCTTTCATTTAAAGACATAGTTTCTCTTTTCAATAAAACATTATATTGTAATAAATTCTCATTGTTTTTTTTCAATGATGATATCACTTTTTCACAATCATCTTTTTGAGAATTTATAGAAGAAATTTGAGAAGCATAATAAGAATTTTCTTTGAAAAGTTTTTCATTTTCTTTTATCAAAACTTTATTCTTTATCTTTTCATTCTTAAGATCATTGTATGATTCTTGAAATACATCTAAGAGTTTAGAAAATTGTACCTCATCTTCTTCTAGAGCCATGTAACAGATGTTAGCATGTTCAGTGGTTTCTTCTTCATCAGAGGAAGGAATCACTATTTTCCCATGAAGCTTGGTAATCTTTCTTCTTTCTGAACTTTTTGCTCTTGAATTTAGCTTATTTTTGAGCAATGGGCAATCCTTCTTCATATGACCTGATTTATTACAATTAAAACATTTAAACTTACCTTGCTTCAAGAATTTTCTGAATTTTCTTGAAAGCATTGACATCTCCTCTTCATCATTATTTGAATTGTCCGTGTCTGAGGATGCATGAAAGGCAAGTTCTTTGTTCTTTGAGAGAGATTGTTGTTCATCTTCCTTCTTTCTGTCTTGTTGCACTCTATGCCATTAGATTACCAATAAGGTTTTCTAACGACATTGTTGAGAGATCATTCGCTTCTTCTATTGTAGTTGTCTTCTTCTCCCAATTTGGTGTGAGTGCACGAAGGATCTAGCAACTTTTTTGACTTGGGTGTATTCCTTTCCAAGGGATGCTAAGAAATTTGTTATGTCGGTGAACCTTGTAACCATTTCTGAGATGGTTTCATTCTCCTTCATTTTGAAAAGTTCAAACCTGTGGATAAGAATAGAAATTTTAGATTCCTTACCTTATTTGTGCCTTCATGTGTTACCTGTAGAGTGTGCCATATTGATTTGCAAAAGTGGCTGTTGACACACGGTTGAATTCTTCTTTGGTTAAGGCACAGAATAAAGCATTCATCGCTTTGGCATCAAGGTTCGCATTCTTCTTTTGATCATCACTCCACGCGGTGTAGTTGGTTGTTGGCTTGGTGTACGGTGCTTCTACTATGTTCCATAGTTCGTAGTTGAGCGATTTCAAGTAGATCTTCATTCTACACTTCCAATAGTTGTAGTTGGATCCGTCAAATAGCGGTGGACGTTGTATAGAATGTCCTTCTTTGAAGTGTGATGAAGGAAACTCCGTTGCCATCCTTGTATGGTTGTTGACTGGGTATGCAGGGCTTGTATGCCGGGCCGGGCTCTGATACCAATTGTTGGTCCTGAGATGATGCCAATTGTTGGACCTAAAATACACGTCAACACTCAAACAAAGATATTAGCGTTACAGAAATAAAGTACTTGCAATAAAAGAAAATTAAATCTCAAAAAGTAAAGCAAACACAAACAAGAGATTTATCCTGGTTCGGTCCTATCTTCATACTCCTCTAACCTCTGTATTTCTCCTATAAATACTTGCAATCTCTAAGGCAAAGGGGAAGGACCAAGCAGAGAGTAGAACTTATGCTAATTTGTAGTTTGTAACTTAGGTTTTTTTTTCTTTTATGTAATTTTTATTTTCTTTATGTAACTGAGAGGAGAGGATACTTTCATGGAGGAATGAGAGCAAGCTTGTACTGAAGGTGACACCGTGTAAGTGATCTTTTCTTCATTGTTATTTGAATCGAATCGAAGTTTCTTTTTCTTTTTTACTCTTGTTTTCGTGTACTTCTCTCTTCTGTGTTTGTGGATCCAAATGAAACTGATAGCCTCGAAGTTGCCTTGCCCTTGCAAGTGTCGTTGATGGCTTATGGTGATGGATATCCATTTCTATGGTAGTGTAGCTTGCCCCTTCAATTCATAGTGTAATACGGGAATGGCCAAGATCCTATTTGTCATACTTCGCTCGCCTTCAAGCAAAGGTACATCGTCGATACGGGTCAAAGGTAAGCAGGTGCCGAAGAGGTAAGTAACTTTTTTAGGTTTTAGTTTTCTTTTCTTTTAATTTTAGTGTAAATTACCAACACCACAATCTTCCAAATCTCTTTCATTCTTTTTCAGCTTCTTTATACATAACCACTTCCATTTTCTTCACCTTCTCTATCTACCACTTTCTTCCTAACTTAACTTTAACTCTTTTTCATTTTCTTTTAAAGAACTAAAAGAAGAACTTTAACCATTCTTTGTAGCATAAAAGAGAACTTACTAAAAAGCTTCCATCGCTAGTCCCTCCTTGTGGATCACGACCCGCATAGCCACTTGCTATTACGGTAGAATTGAGCACCTTGCACTTTTATTATAAAAGTTCTGAAATTCTGTATTCTTGTGTGCAGGTAGAGCCTCAATCAAATTTTGGCGCCATTGCTGGGGAGTGATGGTAAGTTTTTCTCTTTTTAGATTTACATTTTTGGTTAACTTTCTTCTTTGTTTTCGGTGTACAGATTTAACAAGGAATTTTTGCTGCAGTGGACATATAAGTGACTTTGGATCTGCTTAAGAAAGCAGAGCCCAGAAGCCTTTAGATTTGCTACATTCTTGTGGCAATCTGAGTGAA
>JAVJIF010000892.1:0-88549 GCA_038442645.1 Agave tequilana
GTTTTAGCTGTAAAAGATTTCCTTGATTCAAGCGAAACGATTACAACCAAAAGAACCACTCTTCCTTCTTTTCCAGTTACAAGGGAGGGAGGATGTCTGAATCTTCCCTTTGTTTAAGGCTGGGTTCTTCGTGTGGCGATGGAGAGTGAATCTTGTTCTCCGTTGACCAGATGACCGTCCTAGACCGTCGGGGGTCTTCTCTTCGGTCGGTAGAAAGAGTAACTCAGCTCAGTCTACCAAAACTCTCAAAGAGGAGGTAGGCGAAGAGCGGCTAGTACTCAGTAAGCTCGCTGAAGGGTTTTCTCTCTCTCTGTCGTTGATCTCTCCTTTGATTGTCGTCCTTTTTCCTTCTCGTCGTCAATCGTCCCCCCTTCAATAGTGACGGGACTATTTATAGGGTTTTTAGGGGGTGATCGTGCCCCCTGAAAACGCTCCACAATGAGGGGCCACTTCCTGCTACATGTGCGGTGACTGGCCCCTTATTTCGGGTAGTTGCAACTGAGACGCGGGCTTCGGCCGACGCGCCTTGTTGCTGAGACGCGGGCTTCGGGCCGACGCGCCTTGTTGCCGAGACGCGGGCTTCGGCCGACGCGCCTTGTTGCCGAGACGCGGGCTTCGGGCCGACGCGCCTTGTTGCCGAGACGCAGGCTTCGGGCCGACGCGCCTTGTTGCTGAGACGCGGGCTTCGGGCCGACGCGCCTTGTTGCTGGAACTCTGCTTTCTTAGTAGCTTGTCCGTTTATTTTTAGACAGCCTACAGAACCCCCTCCAAAGTTTTCGACATTCCGCAGTTAAATGGGACGGATTTCGGAATACTTTGGATTTTAGCCGCGTTCGCCTTTATGATTGGACTATTAATGCTCCGGGTTTGATCTTATCTGGAGTTGGCCTTTGTGAGTGTACTGTTGAACTCTTTGAAGCTCCCAGAGTCGATCATGTTGAGTGTTTAGATGCACAGTCTAAACCTCCCCGATTGCTTTTAGTCTGTCATTGGCGCGCTTTAAGCCAGGAGTGGTTGGTCGTCTGCTTGCGTCAGTGTACTGTTGAACTGATTTTGCAGAAGCAGGAGGCCAAACGCAGGTTCTTTTTCAAAAAGCAGAGATGGTACTGCTGTAAAGGCGCGATTTCTGTAATCGTGCGTCATTTGGTATTGGAGACGCGACTGATTTTCAGAAGGTAGACGCGATATTTGGCCAGACTGAAAGGGCGCGAATTTCTTAGAGAGACGCGACCTTCCAAATGCATTCATGGAGAGGCTGACGTGGCATGTCCATCGAGGAGGTGCGTTCTTTGGGCGCGAATTCTGTGCCATGTCATGATTACGCCGCCAGCTGGCCTAGGGAACCGGCGAAATTTCGCCTTTTGGCGCGCGGATTTCCTGGTTCATTAAATGAACTGCTCCACGTGTCGACTGCTGACTCGTGGCGGGGTTGCAACGCATGATCTTCTCCGTTCAGAAACGATTTTGTTACACGCGTCAAGCGGTGACTCGCTGCAGCGTCTACCGGGCCATGCGCCGCGTATCTTCGCGAATCCCTGTGCCCATAAAAGGCAACAGTTGGAGAGATGCATCCTCTTCTCTGAACGTACTTGCTGAGAAAAAAAGAGAGAATTTCCTTCTCTGTTCATCTTCGAACTCGCTCGGATTTTTGAACTTTTAATGGCCCCCAAGATGAAACCGAGTGCATCGTCCTCAAGGGCAACCGTCGCCGAGGCTGAGAGAGACGCTTCCTCTGCGCAGGAGGCTGTTTTCCGAGGTAAAATGCCTCTTCGGCGTGGGTTTCGCCATTAAAACAAGTTCATAGAACCCTAAGAACCCTTAACACAGAATCGTGTTTGATCCTCGGACACAGTCCTTGAGATGATAACCGGGGCGCAGGTTTGATGACCTGGCGTCGTTAAACTCTGCGTTTCGGATCTTTCACTTAGAAAATCTCTAGTTGTGAAGGATTCGAACGCGGTCTTGGTTTGCAGAACGCGGACTTGATCCTTGCGTTTTGCGCCATCAGCTGCCGATTTTGATGAATCTGGCGTCTGAGTCCAAGTACTTAGAGAAATTCGCAAGTCTTGGTTTGCAAAACGCGGACTCGATCCTTGCGTTTTGTGCCACTTGACGCGGATTTGCAGGTCTGGACGCGGGTTTGATAACTTCTGCGTCCAGTATCTCTTCTGCGTTTGGACGCAGATTCGCAGGTCTGGACGCGGGTTTGATAACTTCTGCATCCAGTATCTCTTCTGTGTTTGGGCGCAGATTCGCAGGTCTGGACGCGGGTTTGATAACTTCTGCGTCCAGTATCTCTTCTGCGTTTGGGTCATGAACACTTAGCATTTTTCAGCATTTCTCCTTGCTTTTAATGAAGTATCTGATTGTATCCTTTTCTTTCGCAGTGCGACATGTTTCTGGCCCACTCGTCAAGACGCGCCATTTTGGACATGTAGGTAGTGCTGACCAGAGCTTGACCTTCGTGCAAAGAATGAGTGTCCCATTGACTGCTGACCAGTCGCCGGATCGCAGGGAGAGGCTCTCTAATGTTGACAGGAGAACCTTTCGGGCGCTTATGACCGATGCAGCATTCACAACGGATGCTCGCGTTCCGCTGGAGAAGCCTGCCTTCTTCTTTGGAGATCGCATTCATGATGACGGCCGTCGTGTGTCTGAAGGAACTTACAAATGGCTCCGTCAGATAGGGGATGGACGATTGTTTCTTCCGGATATGGAGAGGATGTTCCCGTTGTTCTACTTCCAACACATGTCCATCCCTCGGAAGATGGAATGGGACATTTCCCAATCTGTCCCTGAAATCACCCTTGGAGACTTTGGCTTCCAGAGGGTAAACCGCCATGATAGTCATGACAGGTCAACCGTCGGCCTATTCCCCGCGTCGCGCAAATCCAATATTCCGGTCGGGGAGATACCACAGCTTGCTGCTACCTTCCTTAACTCGTTTATGGAAGTGGAGGGTGACTATCCTACCGAGTTCCGTGCGCATGGGTGGATCCATTCTACGGGGAATATTTGGTGGAGCAGGATGGTGGGTTTTGTCCTCACCGATCTTAAAGAGCTGCTAGAGCATGTGGGACTATACCCGGCGATCAGGGCCGTACAGTGGGGTATCCCACCGAGCTCTCACAATTTCTTCGGAGTCCTGGAGCGATATAACTCTCTGACGGGGACATTCTTCACCCCGGTTGGAGAGATGGGCCTGGCACTGCACGAGCTGCATGAGGTCTCGGGGCTGGCATCAGGGGACATTCCTTATGAGGAATATGTCCCTACCACTAAGGAGCTCCACATTTTGAAAAAGAGTTTCCCGCAATATATGAGACCTACTGGGAGGTGATGTGCCACTTCCACATCTGCGGCCAGATAACTACCTGGAGATCAGGAGGAGTCAAGCAGTTGTCTTGGGCTAGTTATCTGTTCAACAATGTTAGCAATAAAGACCTCCCGATAACCCGACTGGCTGCCAGCTCTGATAGGGAAATCGAAGACAGGATTGATCAGGCTCCGAACAGCTTCTACACCACGGAGTCGAACGAGGACGGTTTCGACCCGGACTTGGTTTTTGAAAGCTTTCACCATCAAGCCCGGACTCCCATCTCTAGTCGAGCACTGTTGGCGGGCTTCTTGATGCTGTGGTTGAAGCGTTGTGTGGTGCCCACACTGCCACACGAAGTTATTGTTGCGGACGTGGTGTACCCGGCGGTGCTCCTGGCTCATGGCAGCCCCATAGCTCTTCTTCCGGCTGTGGTGGCCGGTATTCAGAGTGGGCTACGGGCGTTAGCCAAGAATTTCTGCGAGCCCCCGAAGACTGTTGACCCCCATGGAAAGCCATATGTCGACTCAGAGGGGAATCCGAAGGTGAAGCGCCCTAATCCTCGGGTTGAGCTGCCTTATACGTACCTCATGGCTTGGTACGTGATGCATTGCCCTTCTTTGATGACGGCGGCGCGTGGGGGCACGGTTCGTATCCCATTTGTGCAGCGGCTGGAACGTTCGGAGTGGCGTGACACCTACCTGTATTATATTAGGAAGTGTCTTTCCTGCGCCACGAACTACCAGCTCAACCGCTGCTTCCCAGACGTTCCTGGTGCGGCTTTTGGGGAGTTGTTCGCTGATATCGCTGGTCGAGATGACTTCACACAACTGCCTGCAGGAATCTTCTGGTGGTTGATCAACATCCGGCCGGGATATGTGATGTTCCGGCAAGGGACTTCCTGCACCATCGAGCCATACATGCCGAACCGTTTTGCCCGACAGTTTGGCTACGATCAACTCTATGTCGGGAACCCCAATGCTCGGCTCGCCTTCGAAGGGAACCTGTTCGAGGGTGCTCGGGCTTGGTATTACAGTGTGGCTGGAGGGACGGGAGCAACATTCCGTCTACCCAACGAGACGCCCAAGTGCCGCACGAGCTTCAGCTTCTGCGCTTGGTATTTCCAAGCCAGCCAGGCACCAGACCTTGTTCCGGAGTCTTCATGCCTTGAGAGCATCAATGCACATCTCGAGGCCAGGTCAGAGTCCGGTAAACGTTCGAAGCTTATCGACCAGTATCTGAAGGCTTATAAGGAGGTCAAGAGACGGTCGAGGAAGGAGCCACAAGCAGCGAGGGCGGAGCCGCGACCGGCAAGGGCAGAGCCTCGAACGACAAGGGCTGAGCCACCAGCCACGAGGGAGGAGCCGCGGGCAAGGAGGTCTAAGCAGTTGGCGAGCAAGCGTAGTCGACGCTCTGCTTCTATTGCTGAGCCTGCCCAAAGAAGGTTCGGAGGGACTTAACAGCTGAAGTCTCCCAATTCGGAGATATCTCTGCTGGAGTTGAGGCTCCTCCTGAAGACATCCCTGTTAGGGTTGAGGAGCCGTCGGAAGATGAAGATTTCCCCACCCTAGTCCGTGCTCCTAGGTCGCGCGGTAAGACCGTGGAGGAAGGGGAGCTTGTTGACGAGTCCACCGCCGCCGAAGATGACGAGTCAGTGGAGGTTGACATAATGACTGGAGGGGATGTTGAGATTGTAGGCATCTCAGTTCAACCCGAGCCTTCTTCTGCTCATGATGTGAGGGACGAGGCACGGCAGCCGGGGTCTCCTAGCATCTTCATTTCCAGTCTTAGGGCAGTCGACCCTAGTCCTACCACTGGGGTAATTGGAGGTAAGGCTCCTGTTGCGGAGCTTCCTCGCGTTGCGCTGTCGTCTTCTTCGATGTCGGGGGAAAGCGCCTTTGAAGACGAGACCGACTATGGCGATGAACCCGCTCTTCCTGATCAGAGCAAATTCTTCCACATCTCGGAGGAGGAAATATATGGGGGCGAGCCATCGACTGCACCCTCGCTGGCGATTATCCCTACTGAAGGTACTCTTCCCATCTTCTGTCTAATTTTCTCTTTGCATATTGAAGAGGATGTTTTATCATTCTTCTTTCACGCTGCAGGGCCAGCTGGAGACGCCGACGCTACAACCTCTTCGCGTGTCGAGGAGATGGTGAAAGAGTTGACCCAGCCTGAGAGGATTGAGGTCTCGGCTGCTGAGATACCCTCAAAGGGGGCAGCTGTTGAGATCGGGAGCCTTCCACTCTGCCAGAAGAGGAAGGAACCACTGAGGCTGAGGAGGCTCTCACTCTGCCGGGCGAGGAGGTTACTGCTGAAGCGGGGGAGACTTCCATTCCGCAGGATTTGACGTCTCTGGACCTCCAACCTGGTAAGGCAGCTCTGATGCTTTAAATGTTTCGCTTTTCTACCATTGTGGCTAACATCGCGATAACTTGCAGAGAGGACCGAGGGGGTTCAGGTGGAGGGTCCGATGGTTGGCACCCTTCCAGAAGGCCATACAGCTCAGGTCTCGGTGGAGGTTTCTGAAGAGGTCGTGCTTACCACTCCCTCATTGATCGTGGAGGCTCCTGTAGAGGTAGTACCTCCGGAAGTGTCAGCGGCCGGTCTAGCTCTTGCCGTCTCGACGGCCAGCACGACTCTTGTGCGAGAAGATCCGCCTTATATCCCCTGTCCTGTGACAGAAAAGGGGTCGGGAAGCTTCCTAGGTGGTGAAGGCATGGGGGAACTGGCACGTCAGATGGTGCAGCAATTCTTCGCTTCGATGGGATCATGTATTGATCTCATCTTACGTGGAAACAGCTCGTTCCAATTCGCCCAGACGCTTCTTAAAAATCTGGCCGTGAACGTTGAATTAACCGGAGGCCCTTCACTTGCCAAGGCGTGTCTGCAGGTGGTAGAGCAACTGGGAGGCTACCTGCAGGAGCTGGAGTCCTTGGAAGATACTGGCTCTTTTAGTGAGGCCCAGGCACCCTGACTAGGCTCCTAGCTA
Organism: Agave tequilana; assembly: GCA_038442645.1. Classification (NCBI taxonomy): domain Eukaryota; kingdom Viridiplantae; phylum Streptophyta; class Magnoliopsida; order Asparagales; family Asparagaceae; genus Agave; species Agave tequilana. Next base: position 6,312 of record JAVJIF010000892.1, read on the forward strand.
CTCAAGAACAAGAGTGACAGGAGGCGGAGGCACAAATTGCTGCAGAGGCCCGCAGCCTTGAATATTCCCAGGCTGAATGTCAAAGACTAACTGCCAATTCAAGGGAATCCGAGCTTACCATGCAGAGCACTGAGCAAGTCATCATCAGTGCTCGTGACACCATTGCCAAGGCTCGGGACACCATTGCCAAGGCGGAAGCTGTGCTTGCGTTCAATGAGAAGAAGCTCGTTACCATCAAAGAGGAGCTTGAGGAGCAACAAGCTGCTAAGGCGCGAGCTGAAGAGAGTCTGTCTCTACACTCTTCCAGGGTGGAATCTCTGCGAGCGCAGCTGGCTGCAAAACCCTTCCTATCTGAAGAGGAGCTGCGGGTCCAAGCCATGGTGGAGGCTGAGAAGGCGCGTCAGATCAAGATGCATCATCTCAGGGAACAAATCCGTTCCTTGGCGAGCCAGGACGTTTAGCCTTCTTTTCTTTTTCCCTCTCTTTTTTTTTTTGTAAAGAAGAGGACACTCTGCTCACCAAGAGTGTTTGTATCTACTTTTATCATTTTTGAAATAAAAGTATGAAAAATTTTATCCCCTTCTTCTTTGCGTTGCTGTGGATGAATCCACCTGGCTGTGAATGCTAGACTTAGGTAAGACTAAGTTCTTTCAATGAGACGCGGCGTCGGCTCTAAATCTTCTTGATGAGACGCAGCATAGACGCAGCATAGAGTGAAAGCGCGGCCTCCGAACGCAGCGTCAATCACAGGGTGAGACGCGGTTCTTAGTTCATGAGAACTTAGGCAGGACTAAGTCCTTTTGACAAGACGCAGCATCAATCCATAGGGAGACGCGGCCATCATTGTTTCATTAGACGCGGCATTCATTCAGGGAGACGCGGCTCTGAATAACGCGGATCTGCTTCTGCGAAGAAGGAAGCGGATCAGGCAGACGCGGGAGACGCAGCCAGTCCTTTTGACAAGACGCAGCATCAATCCATAGGGAGACGCGGCCATCATTGCTTCATGAGACGCGGCATTCATTCAGGGAGACGCGGCTCTGAATAACGCGGATCTGCTTCTGCGAAGAAGGAAGCGGATCAGGCAGACGCGGGAGACGCAGCCTTGTGCCTTTCCCTTAATTCAAAAATGGATTAAGTGCTCTCTGAGGGGACGCGATTTTGACTCGCGCGGGCATCTTTCTGGGACGCGGATGTGTGGATAGTTCTTCAATCCGCGTCTGGGTGTAAACTCCCAGGCGTTACATACAGCCTGTCATAGGGATTTGGTGTGATCTTTAAATATCAGATGCGGATTTTCCGCTTTGTTTCCCGAAGCAGTTGTCCACGCGTCGGCTGCTGATTGGGCTTGAGTATTGATTTAAACGAGAAACCAGTGCGGGCGGTTGGAGATCAGCGCCAGCGGCGGTTCTCGAAGCAGCGTTACACGCGTCCGGCCCTTATTGGATCTTGGCAGTTGTGCAGTTATTAATGCCGGCGGTTCAGATTACGGGGCCATTAATCGCTATTATCAGGAGTTGCCTATAAATAGGGCGCCCCTTCTCCCTTCAATCCTGCCTTTGGACTATTTTGTTTTTTGAAAGAGAGAGCGCTTTGAGAACCTTCATCTTCCTCAGCGAATTGTCTCCATGGATGAGGAAGGCTCTGAAGATGACCCAGGGCTTTTAAGCTCCTGTTTGGTCTCTTTGGGAGAAAACAACTCTTTGCCTTGTGACCGCGTTTGCGTCCTGGTGCAGAGAGTACAACTCTTGATAGAGGTCTCCACGGGTATGCCGTTCGTTTCACCATGACATTTTAGATTTACCATGGCCTGTACCTTGGCTTCATGTCATCTGGACCCCCTCATGAAGTCTGCATTGGTGCACTCCTTCTGGAATTTGTACCATAGACCTGAACTTCTCCGGACGCGCGTGCAGGAATCTTTGGCACTTGGCGTTGGCGCGTTTTATGGCTTATGCCTTAGCGCGTTTCATGGCCAATGCCTTGGACGAATTCCAAAAAAGGTTTCAGACCCGCACCTTGCAACTCCTGTTCATGGAGATGGCAATTTTCGGCGTCTGTGCCTTTTCGGCGTTTGTGCTCTTTGACCTAGGCGCAGAATGGGACCGCGTTTTGATTCGCGTTTGTCTCTGCTGACGCAACAGTTTGGCTTGCTGCGCGTGTCATTCCTGCGTCTTGGCAGACTGCATGGATCATTCCCGCGTTTGGCTGACTGCGTGGATCATTCCCGCGTTCGCTGACTGCGTGGATCATTCCCGCGTTCGCCTCTGCTGACTTAGTTTTTCTCTGTTTACACTAAGTTGCAGATTGTTCTAATTCTCTCTTTTTGTTCCTTGCAGGTTTGCTGGGCCCTTGGAAGAATACTTCGGTCGGCGAACTCGTTCCACGTTCACCTATGAGAGAATATATTATGGTCCTCGTCACCTATAAGAGAGTATATTACATCTCTGACGAGGACCCAACCCTCGCCAAGGTCTCTTCAGATCTGGTGCAAGAGACGGATAGGCTGAGTATCGGCGAGGGTGGTCCGGCGGTTGCGGTGGTGGATGAGATCCTCTTCCTCTCCCTACCCCAGAAGTGACATCAAGGACATTCCGTTGGATGGCCTGCTGGGGAAAGGGATGGTGATGAATGCAGGACTCTCTGCTGCCGCTGGACCTAGTGGAGGGTGGCATCCTTTGTGATGACTCCGAAACTTCTCTCTCACCCCAAGAGTGACTCCATGTTTGTTGGATGGTCTACTAGGGAAAGAGACGCGCCTGAACGAAGGGTTGCAGGACCTTCTGTTGCCACCGGACCTCAAGAACACCATTGCTCTTGGCTTGGTCAGCTAGGGCGCTTTCGAAGTTGGCGTCATGCATCAAAGTGCAACCGGTTCCAACAGTCGCCACTTCTTCAGACATCGTGCACTTAGGATCAGATGCGGCTTCAAGGAGTGAGTACGGCCTCAGAGAGAGAGAGGGACTTCTTTGTACTCCTTAATTGTAACACTCAATCTTATTGTATAAGAGAGCGTTTTGTATCACTTTCATGTGTTTGGATATGAATAAAAGTGACACTTTTCTTTTTGCCTCTTTCTGTTGTCTTGAATGTTTTATTTTAGAAGTAAAAGAATGATTTTGGTAGACCCGCCACTTTATAAAGAAAGTGACAAGTAGAGTGTGTACCCCCAGAGAAGGTGAACTTTTATCAAGATTTGGGATTAACTTGATTAAGATCAGCTGGGGATTTGATGGAAGCATTGTTTATTGGTGTACTGTTAACCAACACTGCCTCCAAAATAATTTGATACTCGGTTGGGGAGAATATCAAATGAAACTAGACTCGAGGGGAATCTAGTAAGATTTTTACCGTTAGAGGTGTGATATTAACTTAACGGTTTAGAAGTAGTCTTGTCAGAAGTGTAATGTTAACTTGACAAGGATGTGAGTTAGAGGTGTGATATTAACTTAACTCAGAATGTCACTGTCATAGGTGTAATGTTTAACTTAACAGTGAGGTAATGCTAGAGGTGTGATGTTGAACTTAGCATTGGTCATCTCGACTTAGACGAAGAAGTCGAGGAAAGGTCATGGCCATAGGTGTATTGTTGAACTTAGCGATGACTCGGATGCTAGAAGTGTAGTGTTAACTTGGCATCGTCCATTTCAGCTTCGATACAGAAGTCTGAAGAAAGGTGACTATCAGAGGTGTGATATTAACTTGACAGGCACTCGATGTACTGCTTAGAGGTGTAATGTTAACTTTAAACAGTAGTTTTGTCAGAGGTGTGATATTAACTTGACAAGAATTTGCTTGCGATAGGAGCAATTTGAGGACCTGTCATTCTATTGATGAGAATTGACAAGTGGAATTTGAAGTGCCAGAGGTATAGTGTTAACTTGGCAAATTTGAGAGTTTGTTACTCTATGCAGAGTTAACAAGCAAGGTTTATACTTGACAAGAGTATTCATTACCAGAGGTATAGTGTTAACATAGTAATGATTGCATTTTGTAGTCCTACCATTCTATGGATGAGAATTGGTAAGGGATTTTTGGAGGGAAGAGTGGAATCAAGTCCACTTAGGATTTTTAGCAAACCCTCAGCTATCAACGGATTTGAGATGCCTTTACCAACTACCGTTTGAGTTGGGCTAGCCATGCTATTCCCCTCAGCATGATGAGTTGTCGAAGACTTATGTTGGACTTAATGCCAACATTTTCCTCTATCCTTAGCCGTCGGAGGCGTCGGATCAAATGGGAACGTGTCCCTTAGGATTTTTAGCAAATCCTCAGCTGTCAACGGGTTTGTCATGCCTTTACCAACTACCGTTTGAGTTGGGCTAGTCATGCTATTCCCCTCAGCATGATGAGTTATCGAAGACTTATGTTGGACTTAAAAGCCAACATTTTCCTCTATCCTTAGCCGTCGGAGGCGTTGGATGTTTCCGATCAGAGGTGTATTTTTAACTTGATCGGTGGAAGAATGCCATCTAGGGATAGTATTTCTTCAGGAATTTGCCATTGATTGGCATCATGAGTGTATCGCCATTTGAGGTTATGAGGCGGTACGATCCATTTGAGTAGACTGACTCTACTACAAACGGTCCTTCCCATTTGGGTTGGAATTTTCCTTTCGTCTTGTGCGTCATGACCATGGGTCTTCGGACGGCTAAGACGAGGTCGCCTTTCTTGAAAGTTCGGGATTTGACTTTCTTGTTGAAGGCTCTGGTGATACGAGCTTGGTAAAGCTCGATTTGTTGCTGGGCCTGCAGACGCTTGTCATCCAAGGCTTCCAATTCTTGGAGTCGCTGTCGATGCTTCTCCTCTGTTGTCATTTCCGCTGTCAAGGCGACGCGAAGAGATGGAATTTGGATTTCCAGTGGAAGGACGGCTTCGCATCCGTACACCAAGGAAAATGGCGTGGCTTTAGTTGGGGTTCGCACAGTCGTGCGATAGGCCCATAAGCATTCGCCCAACTTATCGTCCCAGTCTCGTTGACTTTTCGAGACGAATTTCTTGAGAAGCTTGCCAATAGTCTTATTGAAAGCTTCTGCGAGGCCGTTAGCGGGCGGATAGTATGCCGTTGATGACACACTCTGGATTCTGAACTTGGCGCAGAATCTCTGAAAAGCCTGGCTGATGAACTGGGGTCCATTGTCATGGACAATCCGCCGAGGCACACCGAAGCGGTAAATAACGTGATGTTTCACGAACTTGATCACGTTAGAAGATTTCACCTCTTTCAAAGGGATAGCTTCGGCCCACTTCGAGAAGTAATCGGTTATCGCTAGGATGAACCGATGTCCCTTTGATGATGGTGGGCTGATAGGACCAACCACGTCCATCCCCCACATTTCGAACGGCCAGGTAGAGGTCGTAGAGTGGAGGTATCCTGGTGCTTGATGGATGAAATCGCCATGTATTTGACAGGCGTGACATCTTTTGGCATAGGCAACAGCATCGGCAACCATCTTGGGCCAGTAGTAACCCAATCTTTGGAGTCGGTTTGCCAGCTTCGGGCCAGGTTGATGAGCTCCACACGTACCATCGTGGGCTTCTTTCAACACTTCGTGGGCTTCTTTTGATGAGAGGCACCGGAGCAGGATCCCGTGATGCGATCTACGATACAATGTTCGCGAAATCGCATTGTAGTAGAATTTGGAGGCTTTCCTTCGGATGGCAGCCGCCTCCCTGGTGTCTTCGGGCAGAATGTCGTATAAGACAAAATCAATGTAGGGGAATCGCCAGTCTTTAAGCTCTGGATCAGTTGACACTTCAAGTGTTTCCTTACCGCGACGATCTCCTGTTGACCTCTGGTAGTCTCCGAGGGGACTTTTTGGGCAGTATAGGTCGTGGCTATAGACGAATACCTTCTCCATTGCTCCGGCTGGAAGAGCTAAGGAGGCAGCAAGGGATGCAAGTGCATCTGCATGCGCATTTTGCTTGCGCGGTACATGGTCGATGTAGAAGTTTGAAAACCTCTCGGCCATGTGGATTGTCGCGTTGTAGTAGGGTACTAGATCTTCATGCCTGACCTCATACTCTCCGCGAACTTGGCTGACGATGAGTTTAGAATCACCGTATGCCTCGAGATTTTTAACGCCAATCTCATCGGCGAATTGCATCCCAATCAAAAGAGCGTTGTATTCCGTCACATTGTTGGAACAGGGCTCGGTTAACGAGATAGCTCGGGGAATCACGTAATTTTGTGGGAGACGAGTACCACTCCTACCCCCTACTGTGTGTCCCTTCGAGCTTGTTCTTGATGCACCATCGAAGAAAAGTTGCCATACTTGTCTTCGAACAATGTTTGGGTCAGGCAGGCTTCGGCGACCTCGTCTGGGAGATCCTCGTAGAGTTTGCTGCCCTCGGATCTGGGTGTTCGGCTAAGAAGTCCGCCACCGCTTGTCCCTTAATAGCCTTTTGTGGCAGAAAATGCATCTCATATTGTGATAGCAATATGGCCCATTTTGCCAGCCGGCCATTTAGTGAAGAAGGCTTTGTCATAAGTAACCTCAGGGGGTTGACTTTGGATATGACATTTATGGTTTGGCCCACCAGATAGTGTCGCATTTTCTGAATGGCGAACACCAGTGTCAAACATTCCTTCTCGATCGGGTTATACCGATGTTCGCTCCGATCATCGTTCTACTTAGGTAGTAGATTGCTTGTTCTCGCCCCTGGTCATCATTCTGAGCTAGTAGAGCTCCCAAAGAATGATCCATTGATCGGACGTACACCAGGAAAGGCTTTCCGGATACCGGAGCTGCCAGGACTAGTGGTTGGGTGAGGTAGTGCTTGATCTCCTCAAATGCTTGCTGGCAAGCGTCGTCCCAAATGAACGAAACGCCCTTCTTCATCAGCTTAGCGAAGGGTTGGCATCTCCCGGAGAGATTTGAAATGAATCTGCGGATGTATGCCAATCGTCCTTGTAATCCTCTGAGCTCCTTGAGGCTTCTGGGGGTTTGCATCTCTTGGATAGCACGGACTTTCTCCGGATCCAAATGGATTCCTGTGGAAGTCACAACAAACCCTAGGAATTTGCCACTGGCTACCCCCAGGAAGGACTTGGTGGGGTTCATCTTCAATTGATGAGCCCGCATGATGTCGAAGACCACCCTCAGGTCTGCTATGTGATCACCTTTAGTGCGGCTTTTCACCGCGATGTCGTCGACATAACATTCCACCGTTTTGCGTATCTGCCGATGGAAAATGGCATTCATGGCCCTTTGGTAGGTTGCCCCCATTTTTCAGACCGAAGGGCATGACGGTGTAGCAATATACCCCTAGAGGTGTCCTGAAGGAGGTGTGCTTTTCGTCATCGGGATACATCTTGATTTGATTATATCCTGAGAACCCGTCCATAAAGGACATTCGCTCGAATCCACAAGTATTGTCAATCATGACATCTGTGATTGGCAATGGGAATTCGTCTTTGGGGCAGGCCTCGTTTAGATCACGGAAGTCGATGCAGATCCGGATCTTCCCGTTCTTCTTGGCGACGGGGACGATGTTGGCTACCCAGTCGGGATGTTGTTCTTCCCGATGAAGCCGGAATCGATGAGCTTTCTAACTTCTGATTGAATTGCCTCCATTATCTCTGGACGGAACCGTCGCTGCTGTTGTTTAACAGGCTTCATGTCCGGATTGATGTTGAGGCGATGCATAGCCACTTGAGGATCAAGTCCAGGCATGTCCTCGTAATTCCAGGCGAAGACGTCTATACTCTTGTACAAGAGATATAAAATCCTTCTTCTCCGAAGGTGACAGGCCGTCACTTATGAAGATGGGTTTAGGATTGGCTTCATCTCCTAGGTTGACTTGAACAACCTTGTCTTCTGTGGGTGGCTCACGCTGTTCAAAGCGGATGTCCCAAAGAGCATTCAAATGTCTGATCCAAGGGTCTGTATCAGATTGGATCATTTCTTCATCTTCATCCTCCATATGGCTTGTCGAAACCATGTTTACTGAAAGCCCTTTGAAGATGTTGCCGACACTGACATCTGATTCCCACGATGACGTGTCTGATGAGCAGTCATGACTTGACAGTCTCTCTGAATCAGAGGCTAATGGCACTGGGGTTGATATATAGCCCAACCCCCGGCGCGTCTGATGATAGTAATCAGGGGTTTTCCCTTTCGGTACAAAGGATCGAAGCAGTGTTCTTCTTCCTTTTCCGAAGTTCAACCCAGGCCTGTTGGTTAGATCATACCCCATGCGCTTCATCATCTTGAGCGTTTTCGGTTCATAATGATCGAACTGAGGGGATTCATCCTCACCTTCCGATTCTTCGTGGGGCATTGGTTCAGATGCGATTCGCCCAAAAAGTATTGGTCTTTGGCCTTTTCGTCTGGCTGGAACCATGAATACAGACTCTTGCGCGTCACCATTATCTTGGTATGTCCCGAAGGATGATTTCACCGGTACATGCAAAGATGTCAAAGCATCTATTGCCGACCAGAGGTCATCGTCCACGTCGGTAGTGGTATCCGACGGTATTGAATCGGAAACATACACAGGAAAATACGCAAAATCTAAATCTTCATTAATGTAAACCACCCGCATCGTTGGTGGTATCAACATCGAGCTTATTAGTGCTCTTTACAAGTGGTTCCAACTCCCACAGGCACTCTTCTTTCTCAGGCTCAATGTCAGCTTCATTACCAGAGTCTGGCTCCTCTGGTTGTGGGGTTTCATTAGTCTCCTCCGGATCCTGATATAAGAGGGAGTCCGTGAAATAATTTTCAACCCCTTTAAACGGATGCCTTTCGGCAATCAACGTTTGGACCTGTCCACTCTCGTCAATGTATTTCATGACTTGGTGGAGAGTAGAGGGAACGATGGAATTGCGGTGAATCCATGGTCGTCCCAGCAACAGGTTGTAGGAAGTGTCCGCGTCAATGACGTAACACGTCACTTCCGACTTGAGGCTCCCGATCTGGCATTTGAGCTTGATCTTCCCCATTGGGCGGGAGCTGTTGGCATTGAACCCGTAAATAGTCGTCTGGGTAGGGCTCAGACGATGGGTAGGAATGCCTAGAAACTGCATAACCCGGCGAGGTATGATGCTTAGCGCAGACCCTGGGTCTACCTGGATGCGGTTCACCTCGGATGACCCAATATACCCTGTGAAGTATAGGGGTCGGTCATGCTTCCCTTTAACCTGCATGTCGTCTGTTGTGAAGGTGATGCAGGGAGCATTTGGGGAGGCGTGGAGGCAATCCTCTACATCTTCCTCCCTTGGCACACGAGTCATGAAGACCTCAGCGTTTGCCAAAGCTTCTTGTAGAGCCTCTCTGGTTGACTTTGATAGCCTCAGGAGTTCATACAAGGTGATGCGTGCCGGGATGTTGGCTAGTTGAGCCAAGACGTCGAAGCGGTAAGGTGTCGAGGATCCTTCTGCTGCACCTTTTAGAAGAACCCGAGAAAACCGGGTTTCTTTCTGTTTCTCCACAGGTGGTTTCGTGGAGGGCTTGGCTGGTTCTACGGCTGGTTGCGGAGAAGCCGCTGCTGTCTCGCCGTACTGCTTCAAGTATGCCTGTCCTGAACGGGTCCCCGCCATAGGTTGGCTGGGCTCTGCGGCCAGGACTATTGTTTCCTCTTCTGAGTCAGTCAGCGAGGGAACATCAGTGTCCGCTTCTCGAGAGGAGGCGCATATCACATGGCAAGATGAAGTCTTCCCTTTGCCTTTGGACTTCCTGTTGGTCACAGTCGTCCATTGTTGCTCGTCGACGAGGTCAGGGTGGACCCACATGATTTCCCCTCGAGGTGTAGGGATGGGTACCAAGCCTTTCTCCCGCTGCTGATGAGGGTCTGTGTTGACCACCCTCAGTTCTCCTTTCGGGACAGAGATCACCCCCACGGGTGTCGGGGGTCGTGTCCCAAACTGGAGAATTGACGTCATGTTGGCTGTCATCTTCTTTTGCTCCGGTCGGAGTTTTAATACCTCCGCGTCAATCAGAGCTTGAAGGATGTCCTTAAAGACGTAGCAGCTTTGGTAGGATGTCCGAGCATCCTGTGGTATAAGCAGTAGGTGGGATTGTCGGTCTTGCCGACTTCCTCCGGGCGCCTAATTTCAGGGAGCTTCAGTCGATTGCTCTTGTTGAGTAGCTTGAAGAGCGAATCGACGTGTTCCTCCTTGAAGGAATACTGCTTGTTTGGGCGTGGCTGGCTTGAAGAGCCACTTGCCCTGCCTGTTTGAGGTTTGGTGGGAGATTTGGTCTCCGTCGCCAAATTATCCTTCCGCTTCGTCTGGAGGGATGTGTCTGGTGCACGTCTTGTCGACCTCTCTGGCCTGGGCTTGCCTTCTTCCGCTCTGACGCGGGCGACAATCTCCTCAGCCTGTTCACCTTGCTGGACTAATTGTTTCTAGGTGCGGCTTTCAGCAACTCCTATTTGAGCAAGGAGTGAGGTTTGGAGATTATGGCGACATGTTTCCACCAGGGTGGCCTGGGTCATACCGCTTGGGCACCGGAGTGCCGTGTTCCGAAATCTTTCCACGAAAGATTTGACGGACTCTCCCTTTCGCTGTTTTGTAGCTAAAAGGGTAGGCATTGTAACTTCGGAGTCGTCTTCGAAGAAGCGTGTCAAGAACAGCTTCTCTAGATCCCCCCAGTTCTTGATAGAACCCTCCGGGAGCTTCATAAACCACTCAAAAGCCAACCCTTTCAGGGTGCCGATGAACAGTCGCGCCAGGATGGCGTCATTATCTACCACGTTCCCGGTCTGGGATTTGAAGTAGTAGATATGCTGGTTGGGTGACCCCTTCCCGTCGAATGCTTGGAGGGTTGGAGCCTTGAACTTAGGAGGGTATGGAACTAAGTCCCACTCAGCCGGATAGGGCCGGACCACTCCTGCTTCTTGGAGATCTTTACGACTGGCAAGGGCATTGAGTCGTTGCTCCAGCAGGCTCATTCTTTTAGTATGAGCCTTTTCCGGGTCTGGGTCGCTTCTTGCCTGCGACGAGGGCTTGGACACATCCGAGGTAGATCGTCGTGTCTCGTCAGAAGATTCGGAGGGTGGGCTTCCTCCCTTTCTACCTTTCCCTTCGGCCTTCTAGGAGGAGATCTCGCTCTTTCTTCAAGCAATTTCTCAAGCATATGCTTAAGGGAGTCAATGGATCTCTGTTGAGAGGCGATTATATCCATCTGGTGCTTCTGCGTCTGTTCTAAACGCCTGGTCGTCTCCTCAGGAGTGTCGGCCATGTAGGCGGAAGCCTCCTTTTCGACGGAAGAGTTTGAAGCCTGCGACTCCACTATAGCGGAGTGAGAACCACCCATTCTAATGCCGCGGGCTAAGGCATTATAGTCAATTGGGGGAATGGCCCCTGTCCGGGTGCGAGTGTGTTGATACACCCCCTCCGGTTCAGAGTCAGATTCCTCTGAGTTGACCATTAGTTGTTTTCCCTTGCTTCTGCTAGTCATGTTTGCAGTAAGCTCCGGGTATTCAACATCTGAGAAGGTTCTCCTCCTGTGGGAGCGTCCTCTCTTGGCTGACGGGGAAATCAGGGTCAGCTGTCTGATTAAGGACTGCTGGTGCACGCCTGATCCATAATGGCATCCAGAGAGCATCTGGATGAGCTGTTGACAGCAGCATGGAGAAGTGGTCTGATTGGCACTCCTTTTCCTTGTCAAATAATCCCTCAAATCTGTGGGAGGGGGATTAAAGAGACTGGTCTCGCAACGTCGACGACGGGAGACAGTCATGTGTTGTTCAGCCTGGACACAGGTTTCAGAAACGCGGCTGTTGCGTCGCGGCTGCGTCACGCGCATCTGGCGTCTCTGTTGATATGAGACGCGACTCTCGCGTTGCTGTCTGCTGCGTTGGAGCAGAGAGACTTGGGAGAGAGTGGGCTGCTGGGCCCCACGCCTATGGGCGCGTGCTTCCTGCGTTTGACAAGACGCAGAAGCTTCGCTTTGGCGTTTGGCAAGTTGGTCTTCAGAAGGCTCAACTTGGGGAGTCTCGCGTTTGGGTCGCCAAACACGGACCTCTCGCACTGGACGAGGTGCGGGCAAGGCATCGGATCGTACGCTGCGTTCAACCCCAGTCAGAAAAACTAACGGTTCCGACCGAGTGTTGACGCCCAGTCAGAAAACCAACGGTTCCGACGAGTGTTGACGCGCGCGTCTTCTCTGTCGACGCTCGGCATTCCGATTGCGCCGTGGAGGAGAGAGAAGCCAACAACTTCCTGGTTTGTAGAACCAGGGGTGTTTGCCACGCGGGTCTCCTGAGAGACGCTGACGCGGGCGTTCTGTGCGACACGGTCGATCGCACCAGTAGATGTGCCGGGGACCACGCGGGCCTTCAGAGAGGCGTTGGCGCGTGTGTTCTGCGCGACGCGGTTGATCGCAGCAGAGGTGTCTGAGGTTACGCGGGCCTTCTGGGAGGCGTCGGCGCGTGAACCAAACTTGACACAGTGGGCAGCAGGAGCACCCGACAGAGCCTCAGATTGGGCTTCAGGGGGCTGTCCACTTGAGACCCTGCGGCAGACGCGGGTCTTTGGGCTCTTGGAGCCAGAAGAGAGGAACTCTTCATACTTCGCCTGGTCGAACTCGACGACGAGTGATTCGACCATTTTCCCCTTACGGAGAACGTCATCTTGCACCACGGTGCGCTCGTCAGTAACGAAGGTAGTCCCCAGCGGAGTCGCCATCTCTTGTAGGGGCCGGAAAACTTGGTGGTCGGAGAAAGTGGTTTTAGCTGTAAAAGATTTCCTTGATTCAAGCGAAACGATTACAACCAAAAGAACCACTCTTCCTTCTTTTCCAGTTACAAGGGAGGGAGGATGTCTGAATCTTCCCTTTGTTTAAGGCTGGGTTCTTCGTGTGGCGATGGAGAGTGAATCTTGTTCTCCGTTGACCAGATGACCGTCCTAGACCGTCGGGGTCTTCTCTTCGGTCGGTAGAAAGAGTAACTCAGCTCAGTCTACCAAAACTCTCAAAGAGGAGGTAGGCGAAGAGCGGCTAGTACTCAGTAAGCTCGCTGAAGGGTTTTCTCTCTCTCTGTCGTTGATCTCTCCTTTGATTGTCGTCCTTTTTCCTTCTCGTCGTCAATCGTCCCCCCTTCAATAGTGACGGGACTATTTATAGGGTTTTAGGGGGTGATCGTGCCCCCTGAAAACGCTCCACAATGAGGGGCCACTTCCTGCTACATGTGCGGTGACTGGCCCCTTATTTCGGGTAGTTGCAACTGAGACGCGGGCTTCGGGCCGACGCGCCTTGTTGCTGAGACGCGGGCTTCGGGCCGACGCGCCTTGTTGCCGAGACGCGGGCTTCGGGCCGACGCGCCTTGTTGCCGAGACGCGGGCTTCGGGCCGACGCGCCTTGTTGCCGAGACGCGGGCTTCGGGCCGACGCGCCTTGTTGCCGAGACGCGGGCTTCGGGCCGACGCGCCTTGTTGCTGAGACGCGGGCTTCGGGCCGACGCGCCTTGTTGCTGGAACTCTGCTTTCTTAGTAGCTTGTCCGTTGGATATTTTTAGACAGCCTACAGTGCAATTTAAGCTCAAAAACTTGTTTGAAAACCTATGAGGAAGGTGGAAAATGGGCTAAAAAACCTTTTTAAACTTTTGCTCAAAATTGGCCAAGAGAAACCCACTTTATAGGGTTCAGAAAACTAGCCATTGGGCTCAGTTTTCTGGCCAAAATGACTTGTTGGTGGCGGCCAGTCAACCGATCAATGGTCATTTTTCACACCATTGGGTTGCCGGTCGACTGCTCGGTTGACCGCATCCAGGCCAAAGACCTAACGGTTGACCGCTCAGTCGATCAAGGCAAGAACTAGAGCTGGTCGACCGGCCCTCAAGCCAGGGCTTGTGCACATTGCGTGCACATCGGTCGACCGCTTGGTCGCCGAGCTCTGGTTCAGTCGACCACCAGAAGCCTAGAGCAGGGTTTTTAAGGTATGAAAACTTGGACTTTTAAAACCCTAAAATTTTATTTAAAGCTCATAAAAATCCACAAAAATAAGTTCATATTAATACTTTAAGATTCAAATATGTGTGACTAAAAATTAACACATATTACAAACATATTGAACTATTTTTGCGATATAGAAATTTATCCTTAAACTAAAAACAATAAATTTCAAAAACAAACTTCTAAAAGAAAAATTCAATTTTTCAAAACTTATTTAATACAAAAATAAGATATTTTAAATACTTTTGAAGTATAGTGTATATGGATATGATCCAATACACATATAAGATGAAATATCTATATTTTGACAATAAGCTGTAATACCCCGTTTCCAGAATACGTACTTAGTTATGTTTCAGCTTTTCGACCGTATTTTTTCGATTTACTTCCTGTATTTGACCGATTTCAATTTCAAATATCATTTTCCAAAATATTAGATTTTCTATGATTTTCTGGATTTTTCCTGAATTAAAATAAATGTCTTCAAAATCGGTGTCGACCAGTGTCGCTGATCGATTTCTGGAATTTTAATTCTCAAACAGTTAGGAATTTCTAGATGGTCCTTTAGACTTTATTTCTTAGAATCATATTCCCTACTTAAATACTTTTTCTCAGAATTTTATAAATTTATGAAAACTCCAACGGAGTCGGTAGATAACTGATTCGGGATTTTTAGTTTTAAAACTATAAAGTGTTTCTTAAAAAGGATTTCACTATTAGTCTTCAAATCTTATTCTTGATTTTGGTAAAATTTTCGGGTCATTCCGAAATACTTGAATTTCGGACATTTTTTTCAATAATCCCAAAATTCCACAATTTCCACCTCATTTCCCACTCACTTTCCACCTAACCCCACTCATTCTCTCTCTCTCCACAGCCGGCCAAGTGGCCAGGTGAGGGACACCTCCCCCTCCCTTTTGCAAGAAAGCCCCTCTCATCCATCTAAATTCCAACCCCTTTACAAAAATCCCAACCTTATAAATACATCTTTTTGCAAATCACTCTTTTTCTCCTCTTTCACTTCAACAAGAGAAGCTTCTCAAAAAAAAAAAAAAAAAAAATCCTCTCCTTCTTCAACCAAAGCCCTAGCTCCAAGAACTCTCCAAGCTCTTCATCCCCAGCTCAAGCCTCTTCCTTGGAGTTTGGATCGTGACTCTCTCCGTCGCCAAGGATCATTTGGGAGCTACTCGTCGTCAACAACCTTTTCGAGCTCACTAACTCAAATCCACCTTTCCAAGTGAGTACATCTACTCACCAAGACTAGACAACTTCCTTGTTTACTTGTGTTGATCATTCATGTTCACTTGAGCCATAAAAATCATATTTTTAGACCCCCAAACAAAACCCTAGAAATCTGTTCTGTTTACTGTTTTCCCACGATTAGTCGACTAGACCTAGGGACCAGTCGACTAACCCACCTTGGCTGAAACATAACCTTTTCTGATTTCACAGTTTTAGTCGACTAGGCCATAATACCAGTCGACTAGACCCCCCTAGTCGACTACCCATTTCTCCCCAGTCGACTCCTGTTTTCTTGAAATATAACATCAACTCTCTGTATCTCAGACTTAGTCGACTTAGGTATCCATTAGTCGACTAGTAGTTCCCTGTTAGTCGACTACCCTTACAACCCTAATCGACTAACTTTCCCTGAAACAGAACCCAACTCTCTGTTTCCCAGTTTTAGTCGACTCATCCAGACTAGTAGTCGACTTAAGACCCCTATTAGTCGACTAACCCTTCCACCCAGTCGACTAATTCTGACTGTTTGACTTAGTTAATTCTGTTCTGAACTTGGATCTTATTTGATGATACATGTGTGACATATTATCCCTGTTCATGCTTCATAACTGGTATTACATGACATGTTACTTGATGGATCTCACCACTTGTTACTTCATGATTTATTTTTATATTCTTGCTCCATAATTTGTTAAATTGTGAATATCACCCCCTTATCATGTTATCTTTTAAACCAAGCATGATATACTTGACTTTTGTATAAAATGGACCAACTTACACATGGGTCGGGGGAAACATGCGGATATCGATATGCGTTCGTGTTTACAGTGGCATTAGGTATATTGTACAATTATATTTCCGGTCTAACCTGAGGGCCTCCAGGGGACCGAGGGGAGTGCTTGCTCCCTCTTCCTGATACAGTCATGACAAAGGGCATACATAAGTCCCTCCTGATAGGCCTTGCGGCTGGTTCCGTCATCAAGCAACGGAACACCCTGGACCGTGGTCCCGGGCATGCACGGGACCCACTGTAAACATAGTTCGTCGATACAACCGCTGTTTCCAATAACAACCTTGCTTTACTAGGATATGGATCTATGTGCTCTGGGACGCTGGGTCACATAGTTAGATATCACAGTAAGACAAGTAATAATAATAAGACGTTAATTGTAGATTCATTGTATTAGAATTTTATCTCTTTATGCTTTTCATACTTATTAGTTGATATTCCTTATAATTGTTTCATCTTTCCTTATTCATGTCCCTTAGCCACTTGGATATAGTTTGTTTATTATTATATATGTCTTGACTCCTTGGATTTGCACATTCAGATTCCGAAGCTTGGAACGAAGTGGAGCCATCCACAGAGGACCGAGCTTACCTTAGTGAGCAGGCGGACTAGTTCCATTCCCCTCGTGCCAGACTCACCTTTTGACTCACGAGACCTTCTTTCTACTTGTGAGCTTTTTGTATACATATTGTATATATTTCTTTTGGACTTGGTTATGATGTAATACACATGTATTGTGTAATACTTTATAATATCCTGTGATAACTTTGTATGTGTACTTCTTGTGTTGGCATATGTATGAATACCACGCTTTGTCGTGTACTCTGATTCTTGTTGTACTTTTATGCTTAGCGTATATACGTGGGGGCAATTTATGACCTACGTATATACGTCGCAGTGACGTCTCCGTATCCGTGGAATCGGGGCATTACAGGTTGGTATCAGAGCTTAGGCTCTCAAATCTAAAGTACAATCAAGCAGCAAATTCTAGAAATTTGCTTATGCCAACTACAATATACAAAGTTATTAAGTCCTTCTTGATTCCTTCCTTGATTCATTCCCTTGTATCCTAAACTCCTTCCAATTGTTTTCAAATTCCAGTTTTCTATTCCTAACTCAGTATGGAGCGAAGGACGGGCCGTAACCACTCGGGGCAAGCATCGAATGGACCCACAGGGGAGAATGTGGATATTTTGAGGGTCATTCAGACCATGATGGAAAACCAGCAGCAGCAGACTGAACTCCTCAGGCAAGAATTGGCAGCACCGAAGGAGCAGAGGCCGGGAAATGTATCGGACTTCAGACGGCTGCAACCAGCTATCTTCACGGGAGGCGAGAAACCACTGGATGCTGAACAATGGTTGACGGATACCACAGATCTGCTGAATGCAGCCAGGGTACCAAAGGAGAACCAAGTTGAGGTCGCCAAGATTCAGTTGAAGGATATAGCCAGAACTTGGTGGCTTGCTGAAGAGGCCAGACTGGAGAAGCCTGTCACCTGGGACACGTTCTCCAAGAGTTTCTACAACAGATTCTTCCCTGCTACTGCTCAGAAAGATATGGAAGAGCAGTTTATCAGGCTCCAGCAAGGGAGCAAGTCCGTGGACGAGTACGCTGCAGAGTTTCTTAGATTGAGCCGCTTTGCTCCGTACATGGTGACGGATGAGGAGAAGCGGGCAAGCAGGTTCCAGCAGGGTCTGCAGATGGACATACAAGTTTTCCTGATGCCCCAGCAGTTGAAGACTTATTCTGAGGTTCTCACCATAGCTCGAGAGGTGGAGCGTGGGCTTGAGAAGAAGAAAGTTGACCAGATGGGGAGCCAGGCCATGAAGAGGCCGTTTGCACCAATGGGAAGGGAGGCCCATATAGAGCAGCAAAGGTTCAGAGGCAACCATTCAGACCAGCTCCTTACCAGATGGCTCGACCGGGTCCTATCTGCAACTTTTGCCAGAAACCAGGTCATTCTCAGCAGAATTGCCGGAGGGCAAATGGGTTGTGTTTGGTGTGTGGATCACGGGATCATTCTATAGAGACCTGTCCACACAAGAGATTGGGGATAGCCAACCAGACCTTGCCAGCACTTCCAGGACCGAATGGACAGAGGGCACTTCCAGGGCCACTTGGGCAGAGGAATCAGGGACCAGTGATGAGAAGAGCTCTTCCCCTTCCGCCACAGCATGTTGTTCGCCCAGTCCAGAGAGGAGCCAGGACTGCAGCAGGGCGTGGTAGAGGTCAGGCTTACAATCTGACAGCAGAAGAGGCTGAGGCCTCAGAGGAAATGATAACAGGTAACATAAGAGTTCATTCAAACCTGTTCTCGCTCTCTTCGATTCAGGTGCATCCCATTGTTATATCTCAGACCACTTTGTGGCTTTGCATTCTATACCTGTTAGATCTTTAGACCACAAATGGGAGATTAGTACAGGGAATGGGGTAGTCATATCTTCTAGAGTCTGTACTGATTGTCCAGTAGAACTATGTGATAAGATCTTGGCCATAGATATGATCGTACTAGACACCAAAGGGTACGACGTAATCTTAGGCATGACCTGGCTCAGTCAGTACCATGCAGTTATTGATTGTAGGGAGAAGAAAATTAATTTCAGAATCCCTCATCAACCGGAGTTCCAATTCAGTGGAGAAGTGAAGTCTACCAAGGGAAAGACTCGGATGACTACTTCGGAGGTTCAGAAGCAGAAGGTACCAGTGTGGAATGAATTCCCAGGAGTGTTTGCTGAAGTCTCGGGACTGCCACCTGAAAGGATGATCGAGTTCTCTATTGACACAGTTCCAGGAGCAGCTCCTATATCCAAGGCTCCATACAGGATGGCACCGACGGAGTTAGAGATCTTGAAGAAGCAGCTGCAAGAATATTCAGACAGGGGATTGATTAGGCCAAGTACTTCACCATGGGGGCTCCAGTACTGTTGGCAAACAAGAAGGATGGTGGTAAGAGACTTTGTATCGACTATAGGGAGTTGAACAAAGTTACCATCAAGAACAAGTATCCTTTACCCAGAATTGATGATCTGTTTGATCAGCTTCATGGAGCCCGTGTATTCTCTAAATTGGATTTACAGTCGGGTTACCATCAGCTGAGGGTGAAGAAGGAGGATATCCCGAAGACTGCATTCAGGACCCGTTATGGCCACTATGAGTTTCTGGTTATGCCTTTCGGAGTCACCAATGCCCCTTCAGTTTTCATGGATTTGATGAACCGAGTGTTCTCGCCTTATCTGGATCAGTTTGTTGTTGTTTTCATAGATGACATCCTGATCTATTCAAGGAGCAACAGGGAGCATGCAGAACACTTGAGGATTGTATTGCAGACTCTCCAGCAGGAGCAGCTTCATGCTAAGAGGAGCAAGTGTGATTTCTGGTTGGACAGCATAGCTTTCCTTGGACACATAGTATCAGCAGAAGGGATTTCAGTTGATCCCAGCAAAGTCCAGGCAGTGAGGGATTGGCAGATTCCGAAGACGGTGACTGAGATTAAGAGTTTTCTTGGACTAGCCGGATATTACAGACGCTTTGTCCAGGATTTCTCTAGGATTGCAGCTCCATTGACTAAGCTCACCCGGAAAGGGGAAAGGTACATATGGACTGAGGAGTGTACTGCAGCATTTGAGCAATTGAAGCAGAGGCTCATTTCAGCTCCAATCTTGAAGACTCCCTCAGGTAGAGGAGGGATGGTCATCTACAGTGATGCATCAGGTAAAGGCCTGGGGTGTGTGCTTATGCAACATGGTCATGTTATAGCATATGCATCAAGGCAACTGAAGACCCATGAGCGGAATTACCCAACTCATGACTTGGAGCTGGCAGCTGTTATCTTTGCCTTGAAGATTTGGAGGCATTATCTTTTGGGAGACAAAGTGTTGATATATACTGATCACAAGAGCCTCAAGTATATTTTCTCACAGAAAGAGTTGAATATGAGGCAGAGGAGGTGGCTTGAACTGATGGCGGACTATGATATTGACTTGCAATATCATCCAGGCAAGGTCAATACAGTTCCAGATGCACTAAGCAGGATGCCAGAGAATAGAGTGCTTGTCCAGCTCACTCAGTAGAAGGAGTTGATTCGAGACTTCATCAGATTGGACTTGATGTTAGTTCGAAGGACTGAGAAGGCAGGGCAGTTCATGACTTTGCAGATTCAGTCAACATTGATTGATGAGATCAGGGAAGCTCAGAAGGAAGATCCCAGGTTACAGAAATTCCGAGCTCAGGTAGAGGCTGGATTGAGGACTGATATCAACATTCATCCGGATGGTGCCTTATACTTTGGTAGCAGGATTTGTGTTCCCCAAGGAGATGTTCGGCAGAAGATTTTGGCAGAAGCACACAGTTCAGCATATTCCATCCACCCAGGGGGAAACAAGATGTATCAGGACTTGAAGAAGCAGTTTTGGTGGAATGCTATGAAGAGGGAGATAGCTCAGTTTGTAGCCAAGTGTCTGGTGTGCCAGCAGATAAAGATAGAGCATCAGAGGACAGCTGGACTTCTACAACCTTTACCGATACCTGAGTGGAAGTGGGAACACATCACTATGGATTTTATCACGGCATTACCTCGTAGTCCCAAGGGTAATATGCTGTGTGGGTAATCATTGATCGCCTCACCAAGTCAGCTCACTTCATACCATTCAGGGTGGGTCAGTCAACGGAAGTCTTGGCAGACAAGTACATGAAAGAGATAGTTCGTCTACATGGAGTTCCGGTGAGTATTGTTTCAGATAGAGATACCAGATTCAGATCTCATTTCTGGGAGAGTCTCCAAGAAAGTTTGGGAACCCGTCTGAAATTCAGTACATCATATCATCCTCAGACAGACGGGCAATCTGAGAGGACTATCCAGATCCTTGAAGATATGCTTAGAGCCTGCATGATTGAGTTCAAGGGATCATGGGAAGACCATCTTCATCTAGCTGAGTTTTCTTACAACAACAGCTATCAAGCCAGTATTAAGATGGCACCCTTTGAGGCATTGTATGGGGAGAAATGTAGGTCACCGATTTGTTGGGATGAAGTCGGTGAGAGGAGTCTTTTGGGACCTGAGATCCTAATGCAGACAACAGAGAAAGTCAGGATTATCAGAGATCATCTCAGGGCAGCTCAGAGCAGACAGAAGAGTTGGGCAGATTCACGGAGAAGGCCATTGGAGTTCCAGGCAGGAGATCATGTATTCTTGAGGATATCACCTACCAAGGGAATCATCCGGTTTGGTGTTCGTGGAAAGCTGAGTCCAAGATATATCGGCCCATTCGAGATTTTGGAGCGAGTGGAGATGTGTCTTACAGATTGGCACTGCCGCCTTCTTTGGACGGAGTGCACAATGTTTTCCACGTATCTCAGTTGAGGAGGTATGTAAAGGATGATAGCCATATTCTGGATCACTCCGAACTAGAGCTACAGCCGGATTTATCATATCAGGAGCAGCCGATGGCCATATTGGATAGAAGTGTGAAGACACTGAAGAACAAAGCCATTCCATTAGTATTGGTGTCTTGGAACCGACATGCTCCAGGAGAAGCCACTTGGGAACGAGAGGATGTTATCCGAGAGCGTTACCCTCAACTCTTCACATCTTGATTTGGTAAAAACTCTTTCCTTCTATTCTTTTCTACTGTTATCACTCTTCTTTTCCTTATCTATCTGTTACCTTTCCTGTTACCTTTCACCTTATGAAATTTCGAGGACGAAATTTTTGTAAGGTGGGTGGATTGTAATACCCCGTTTCCAGAATACGTACTTAGTTACGTATTCAGCTTTTCGACCGTATTTTTTCGATTTACTTCCTGTATTTGACCGATTTCAATTTCAAATATCATTTTCCAAAATATTAGATTTTCTATGATTTTCTGGATTTTTCCTGAATTAAAATAAATTTCTTCAAAATCGGTGTCGACTAGTGTCGCTGATCGATTCCTGGAATTTTAATTCTCAAACAGTTAAGAATTTCTAGATGGTCCTTTAGACTTTATTTCTTAGAATCATATTCCCTACTTAAATACTTTTTCTCAGAATTTTATAAATTTATGAAAACTCCAACGGAGTCGGTAGATAACTGATTCCGGGATTTTTAGTTTTAAAACTATAAAGTGTTTCTTAAAAAGGATTTCACTATTAGTCTTCAAATCTTATTCTTGATTTTTGGTAAAATTTTCGGGTCATTCCGAAATACTTGAATTTCAGACATTTTTTCAATAATCCCAAATTCCACAATTTCCACCTCATTTCCCACTCACTTTCCCACCTAACCCCACTCATTCTCTCTCTCTCTCCATAGCCGGCCAAGTGGCCAGGTGAGGGACACCTCACCCCTCCCTTTTTGCAAGAAAGCCTCCTCATCCATCTAAATTCCAACCCCTTTACAAAAATCCCAACCTTATAAATACATCTTTTTGCAAATCACTCTTTTTCTCCTCTTTCACTTCAACAAGAGAAGCTTCTCAAAAAAAAAAAAAAAAAATCCTCTCCTTCTTCAACCAAAGCCCTAGCTCCAAGAACTCTCCAAGCTCTTCATCCCCAGCTCAAGCCTCTTCCTTGGAGTTTGGATCGTGACTCTCTCCGTCGCCAAGGATCATTTGGGAGCTACTCGTCGTCAACAACCTTTTCGAGCTCACTAACTCAAATCCAACCTTTCCAAGTGAGTACATCTACTCACCAAGACTAGACAACTTCCTTGTTTACTTGTGTTGATCATTCATGTTCACTTGAGCCATAAAAATCATATTTTTAGACCCCCAAACAAAACCCTAGAAATCTGTTCTGTTTACTGTTTTCCCACGATTAGTCGACTAGACCTAGGGACCAGTCGACTAACCCACCTTAGCTGAAACATAACCTTTTCTGATTTCACAGTTTTAGTCGACTAGGCCATAATACCAGTCGACTAGATCCCCCTAGTCGACTACCCATTTCTCCCCAGTCGACTCCTGTTTTCTTGAAATATAACATCAACTCTCTGTATCTCAGACTTAGTCGACTTAGGTATCCATTAGTCGACTAGTAGTTCCCTGTTAGTCGACTACCCTTACAACCCTAGTCGACTAACTTTCCCTGAAACAGAACCCAACTCTCTGTTTCCCAGTTTTAGTCGACTCATCCAGACTAGTAGTCGACTTAAGACCCCTATTAGTCGACTAACCCTTCCACCCAGTCGACTAATTCTGACTGTTTGACTTAGTTAATTCTGTTCTGAACTTGGATCTTATTTGATGATACATGTGTGACATATTATCCCTGTTCATGCTTCATAACTGGTATTACATGACATGTTACTTGATGGATCTCACCACTTGTTACTTCATGATTTATTTTTATATTCTTGCTCCATAATTTGTTAAATTGTGAATATCACCCCCTTATCATGTTATCTTTTAAACCAAGCATGATATACTTGACTTTTGTATAAAATGGACCAACTTACACATGGGTCGGGGGGAAACATGCGGATATCGATATGCGTTCGTGTTTACAGTGGCATTAGGTATATTGTACAATTATATTTCCGGTCTAACCTGAGGGCCTCCAGGGGACCGAGGGGAGTGCTTGCTCCCTCTTCCTGATACAGTCATGACAAAGGGCATACATAAGTCCCTCCTGATAGGCCTTGCGGCTGGTTCCGTCATCAAGCAACGGAACACCCTGGACCGTGGTCCCGGGCATGCACGGGACCCACTGTAAACATAGTTCGTCGATACAACCGCTGTTTCCAATAACAACCTTGCTTTACTAGGATATGGATCTATGTGCTCTTGGACGCTGGGTCACATAGTTAGATATCACAGTAAGACAAGTAATAATAATAAGACGTTAATTGTAGATTCATTGTATTAGGATTTTATCTCTTTATGCTTTTCATACTTATTAGTTGATATTCCTTATAATTGTTTCATCTTTCCTTATTCATGTCCCTTAGCCACTTGGATATAGTTTGTTTATTATTATATATGTCTTGACTCCTTGGATTTGCACATTCAGATTCCGAAGCTTGGAACGAAGTGGAGCCATCCACAGAGGACCGAGCTTACCTTAGTGAGCAGGCGGACTAGTTCCATTCCCCTCGTGCCAGACTCACCTTTTGACTCACGAGACCTTCTTTCTACTTGTGAGCTTTTTGTATACATATTGTATATATTTCTTTGGACTTGGTTATGATGTAATACACATGTATTGTGTAATACTTTATAATATCCTGTGATAACTTTGTATGTGTACTTCTTGTGTTGGCATATGTATGAATACCACGCTTTGTCGTGTACTCTGATTCTTGTTGTACTTTTATGCTTAGCGTATATACGTGGGGGCAATTTATGACCTACGTATATACGTCGCAGTGACGTCCCCGTATCCGTGGAATCGGGGCGTTACATAAGCTCAAAAATAAGTTTGACTTTAACAAAACGTAAGACCATGAACTAGAAACATTAAATAAGTTTTTCTAAATATTTGAACCATAAATATATATGGATGGAACTTAATACATATATAAACCATGTAAACTTATTTTGATGAACTCTATTCATGAAATGAAATATGTATATTCTTTGAAGCTCAAAAAAAACCAAAACCAACCAACTAAAACTTTTTCTTATGAAAATGCTATAGAAATTTTGTGTTTGTGTATATGAGCTTGAGCAATCCACAACTAATCTATCTTCTATATTTTATCTAAAAATAAAATCTTAACACATACAAACACTAGACACAAGTCTTGAAAATCTTCTTTCCCATCTTGACTTGGTCCAAACTTGGTCCATGATCTAGACTCCTCTTTGAGTGCTTGATGTGATCTTGAAGCGCAAGCTCTTGAAACAACACTTTCTAGCTTTAAAACTTGACCTGAATCTTTTGTTGAAGCTAAACATCGACTAAGATCTTGATTTGAATATCTGAAACTTATAAACACAAGATCATTAGCACTATAACTACATGAGTTAATCATCATCAAAACTAGAGTGATAGGCCTTTGGGCCAACAGTGTCATGGTATCAGAAGAAGTACAGCAATATAAGTAACTACTTCAAACTCTTCACAACTATATTAATGATTATCAATTATATTATTAAATAGCCAAGTGGAGTTAAGCTATGTCTGACAAGGATAGGCTATAAGTGAGGCAGAGCTCGTAGCGCATAGCGCTAGGCACACGGCGGACCTAGGCTCCCGGTGGAGCTAGCACATCATTGGGCGCTAACACGCATAGCGAAGCTACCATTCACAGCAAAGCTAGCACATAGGAGGAGGTAATGCTCGTGGCGAGGTAAACGCTCATGACGAAGCTAGAGTATGAACGCTTCACTAACACATGCGGCGAAGCCACGCTCGTGGTGAAGCTAGACGCTCGCAGCAAAGATACGCATATGCGAAGCTCACACTCACAGTGA
The DNA here is from genome assembly GCA_038442645.1 of Agave tequilana. Taxonomy (NCBI): domain Eukaryota; kingdom Viridiplantae; phylum Streptophyta; class Magnoliopsida; order Asparagales; family Asparagaceae; genus Agave; species Agave tequilana. The sequence goes on from JAVJIF010000892.1 coordinate 31,635, forward strand.
GGCTACACTCATGATGAAGCTAACGGTAAAAGCTCTGAGTGCTAGGCTCCCCTGCCGGGTAAAGCTAGTAAAGCCCGAAGGCTAAAGGAAAAGCCTGTAGGCTAAGGTAAAGCCTGGAGGTTGAAGACCACTAGGGTCATCCAATCAAAAAGTAATCTAGGTGCGTAAAATAATACTCGCATGAAGCAAGTAAAATACTTGCATGAAACAGTGCTCACCTAACAAACGCTCGGAGGCAAGGTAAAGATGACGGTGGACTCCAATAGTAAAGCTCCAACAGTGCTAGCGCATAAAGCGAAAGGGGAGAGAGAAATAGAGAGAGAATGTAAACAGAGACAGAGGGAGTAGACAGAGAGAGAGAGAGAGAGTAATCAGAGAGTGACAAATGAGAGAGAGGGAGAAAAGAGAGGGAGAAGAAAGGATAAGAGAGAGAATAAGAGAGAGTGAGAGAATGAGAGAGAGTGTAAGTGAGAGAGAGAGAGAGAAGGGAGAGAAAAGAACAGAGAGAGGGAGAGAGAGCTTAAGGGAAAGAACGAGAGAGAGAACATAAGTGAAAAACAGAAGAGAGAGTGCGAGAACAGAGAGAGATGAGAATAGAGGGAGATAAGAGGGGGCTGTGGGTAGCATGGGTGGCGTGGGATGGTCATGGGTGGCGCAAGCGGTGGCATGCGTCCAAAGAAGGAGGAGGAAGAGGAGTGGCTAGCTGGTGGTTGTCAGCGCACGTGGCAGCGGAGGCTGGTGACAGCAGAGGCTGGTGGAAGGAGAGGGGAAGGGGCTAAAGTGGTGGTGGTACTAGTGGCCAAAAGAAGAGGAGGTGGCTATGCTGGGGGTTGCTAGTAGCCATAAGAGGAGGGAGAGGGGGCTATGATCGAGCCAAATCTGCAAAGAAAATACAAAATTTTAGGAACAGTGCTAGGTCCGTAATTCTACCATGTAGGCTAGGGCTAACGGGTAGTGATCCACAGGGTGGGACAAAGTTGAAAGTAATTAAGTTTCTTTTTTTTATTTACCAAAATTAGTTAATGCTTATCTTCTCAATTTTATAAAAAGAAACAAAAATAGTTAAGCTAATCTAAGTTAAGAGGAATCTAAAGAAGAAGATGAGTTGTTGTTAAAGAAGAAAAGAAAAACGAGTTTAGAGAGAAAAAAAAGAAAGTGTTGGTTTTGGAATTATTAGATCAATCTAAGAAAGAAAAATAGAAAAGAGAGAAAGGAAGAAGCTTTACCTTTATCGTTGAATAATGTACCATGATTCGATGCGAAGTAATATGAAATAAAATAGAAAAGTTACTTGAACGCAATGCTTGGCTAGATTGAGTATGATGAAGAAAAATAGAAACCTATATTGACGTCACTTCAATACAATTCTCTTGAAGAAGAATTACATAATGTCACTTTATTTACAATTCTTCTTCTTCTTCTCTCATGTAACTCTCTAACCTAAAAAACAAATGAAAATTACATTTAAAAAGAAAAAATCTAAACTAAACTAACCTAAAGCTCTCTCTGGAGTGGTGCCCCTCTGCCTTCGAGGTTACAAGTATTTATAGGAGAAAAAGAGAATAAGAGAGAGCGTAGAGAGATAGCAGGAACTGGTGCTCCCCCAGTTTTGACCAGCAGGCTGCGAAAACATGGCTTTTGCCGTGTTTCTGTAGTAAGATCCTAGCCATTGGGCCAGGATCAAAGCGCGTGTGTTCGTCCACTTGTCCCCTATTCTTTTATCCTCTTGGATTTTGAATTTCTATTCTGGATTTGATGATTCATTTTTTTTATCCTCAGCAAAACCAATTGGCCTTTCAAAAAATCCATTTTTGCTTGAATTTTAATCAGTATATATCTCATCTGATATACCCGGTCTTCAGATAAGATGGCTTCTAGAAACTTTGGATTTGAATCGATCCCCTTTCTTTTAAACTTTTAGATTTAATTGGATAAATCTGTCAATCTCTCTCTTTTCTAACTTAATTACCCTACATGCCACTGGACATGAAAATACATTAATAGTAGAGTTTTATTTAAATATAAATATAGAAATGTGACACATATAATATAAAAAACATGTAATGCACGTGTATGATCAGGCTGATACTGGGGTGTTGCGGTAGAGGAGCAGCCAGGGGTGAGGCCAGGTGGTTGGTCAGGTGGAGGTGGGCGGCTGCAAGGCTGGAGGGAGAGAGTGAGAGTGAAAGACAGTGAGAGAGTCGGGTGTGGGTTGCAAAAAGCGAGAGGGTGAGTGAGAGAAAAGGAAGAGAGAAAGAGAGATCTAAGGAGCAAGAGCGAGAGGACTAGGTGGGGGAGTGGTTGGCTGCGGGGAGAGAGGAAGGGCGAGTATAAGGCATGGGGGGAGAGAGAGTAATGGGTGGGCGTGGTTTGTTGCTTCAAGGGGAAAGAAAGAAAAGGAAAAAGAAAGGAAAGAAAAAGAAAAGGAAAGGATAAGGAATTAGACTGGGTTTTTGGGCTTGGGTTGGGCTCAAGTTCACCGAATACAGACCAAATCCCAAAATAAATAATGAGAACAAAATAATACGAGCGAAAAATCTGAACATGTATCTGAGTACGTATTCCGGGATCGGTAACACTTTAGGATTCTGACAGGGGACATTACCGTTAGCGAGGGAGAGGAGGATGCGAATACAAGCATGAAAAAAACATCTTAAATCAATTGTTAGATATAGAACAATAAATATAATGAAAGTCAATATAAATCTAACAGAGTGGATTAACAGAATTAAGTATACTTAGCTTCTAATCACATGAAACTAGTACGTCGATGGGATAATACAAATAAGAAAACCCTCATGTATATATCATATGTCTTGTGCAGTTTTAGGCAAAATATATATGATTCATTTTAATCTGAGTTAAACAATACATGCAGGCATATACAATGACTATGTTATTGTAATAAAAATGGTTTATGTTCGGGTAATACATGGGTGATCATACCTCTCCGGAGTGTTTGTTTTGCATTTCCAGTAGGACCAGTTGGTGTGCAGTGCTTTGGCAAGCCTATGGTGTTGTTTTCGTGTGGGGGTAATCCCATCAACGGTACCTACAAATTAGTAGGGTTCTGAAGTGGAGGTGTGACCAATAAATAAATTGGACGACTCTGAGTGGGGGTGAAACCCATCAGCGAAGTGGCGATCCAGACCTCTGAGTAGGAAAAATCTAAGCAGTAGAGCTAGATTCACAGGTGCTTCTGAGTGGGGAAATCCCATCAACAAAGTTGTGAATTTGGTAGGGACCTAAAGTGGGGATGTGACTCATAGATAGATTGGATGCGTTGTCTCTGAGTGGGGGGGAGAACCATCAGCAGAGTGACGATCTGGATCTCTGAGTGAGAAAAACGCCCGCAGCGGAGTTGGCACTGAAAGAGAGAAACTGCCAGGGGTCATCCGCCCGTGGGTCAAATAAGGATAGCCCGTAGGCTAGTGTTTGTATTTTGTTCCCCTTGGTGAGAAGGTGGTAGTTGTTCCCCTTGGCCTCCCTACGAGAGACATACTGAGTGAGGAACACTTTGGTTACCATTTCGAAGTTATGAAAAGAATGTGGCAGTAAGTAGTAGAACCAATCCGAAGCCACACTTTGCAGACTGGAAGAAAAGATTAAGCGCTTGAGTGGATCATTGCGGGAGTAGACCATCATCTTATCGCGAAAGTGCATTATGTATTCAACTGAGTCACTGATTCTGGAGTAGTAGTAGAAAGTCGGGGTTGCAAACTTCCTTGGAAACTCATAACTCAGGACCTCTTTGAAGAGAGTTGATTTGGTGACTCTGGCAGTGGCTAGTTTCGGTCCGTTCTGGAACTGCAATTTAGCCTCATCGATTCATCTTTGGATCAATTCATCGAGGGTTGTGATGCTGGAGATTGTTCGATTCTCCCCTGAGATTGGTGGTGATCAGATTCTCCTTGGAGACGAAGCAAGTCACTTCGTTGTGGGGGTAGTCTTCGTGCACGGGCAACGTCAGTCTCACCGCATCAAATTCATGATAGGCCCATCGATCCAAGTCTCCCCGATTTTAAGTTTGCCTTCCGGTTGTGTCTGCGTTTGGATGTTCTGGAGAGTGGCGATCTGCTCCGGGAGTTAGTCGTTGTAACGCTTCAATACCTCCTGCTTGCGGTTTGATCGAGCATGTTGCTCCGCCATCTGCTTCTTCATGTCGGCAAGCATCTGAAAGATTTGGCCTTCATACAATTGCATTGTTTGGATGTCGGTGGCTGCTCCCCACGATGAGGAGCATGTATCTTCAGCGGTGTGCTGTCATTCAACAGCAAGTAGAGGGAATGTGCCCTCGGCAATGCTTTTTCACATGGCGTTGTTGAAGGTTACGACCTGCTTTCTTGGGGCCATATGTATTATGGAAGAGGCTTTTTGAGGAATATTTTGGGTTAGATGGGAGAGAGATTTTGAGTGTGTACTCAGCTCTTAACGAAAGCACAAGTGAGTGGTGGATAAAAATTGACTCACCATGGTCGACCGACCACAAGCGAAGTTTGGGCGCTTCTCGGGGATGTTATATGTCAGAGCAAATGGAAGAAGAGACACATTTTATGTTAGGAGCACCGGTGTAATACTGGCCTAAGATTCTCGCGCGTGAGAATCAATAAGTGAAATGGTCGGGAGGACCGACAGAGAAAAACTGTTAGTGTGATGAATAATTTGATGGCAGAATGGGGGTGGGGCTTTCCACTCGTTTCAAAAATAGAGATGTTTCTACAGAACCATGATAGTACATAGGGTTTCCTACGTAGGTAAATATAAATAAGTTAAAGCTATATGCGTGTTATTATAATAAGCACCAATTGAAATATATTAAAATGATTCGGTGTATCTTAAATTTATTCAATATTCTAATAAAACGTTGAGAAATTATAGCATGCAATCCCAGCGGGCTTAACCCTTGAACGCAATGCTCTCTTACTGGTCCACGTGTTCCATGTGGCCCACATGGACTGAACCAATACCTGTTGATTTGAATGGTTTACTTTTGTTCTCACCAAATAACCCTCCTCCGCACTCCGCCGCCGGCGAGGTCCACTAAAAAACTCCGGCAAGCCCCTTTGCCCCGTCGTCCACCGCATTGAAGTCGGTGTCATCGTCGGCCTCCAATCCGCTCATTTCGAGGGTCACGCCATCTCCTTTACGAGTGTCATCCAGTCAAAAAGTAATTTGTTTGCAACATCTCCAGCCTTCAGCCTCTCCCAGTAGAAACATCACACTCTTCAGTCTCTCTTTTGTCTCCTCCGTGGGCAGGCTCAAAGTTGATGATGGTAGCGGACGTCAATGTGGCGGAAAATGGGTAGAAGGGCTTGATGGAGTTCTTGAATCCTTGCCGACAGAGGCCACGAGCTTCCCGAGGATAAGAGCGGCCAGAAACTAATTTTTTCTTGATGGAACTTCTATGTGGGCCGTATGGGACGTGGGAATCAATAACACAGCATGACACCTCAAAGTTGTACGTCACATATTGTATGCTATCATTTCTCTAAGACTGGAGACTTTGAAGATGTGACTTTAAAACAAAAGTTGTTGTTGTTTTTTTTTGTTTATTTGAGAGTATTACACATCAACATCTCTCTTTATATATATATATATATATATATATATATATATATATATATATATATATATATATATATATATATATATATATATCTCGAAATTACTTGAATTTCAATCATTCTTCTTCATATTATTTTATCTCATTAATAATCTCTCAAATTAAATATATTTTCTGTATTCCTTATTTCTATTTATACCACCTTTTCAAAATTAATTTAAGCTACAAACAGCATATTGAAATATCTTAAACAGTCAATAACTACTTATGAAATAAAAGAGTGTACGAAGAAATAAATTTATTATTCTGAATAATAAAATACTTATTTGGGGAAATTGAGGTTAAGTATAGAAATTAATGCGCTATCATTTTATGCTTATAATCAAATTCAAGAATACTCCAAGTGAGCCATCCATCAATGTTGTTATCAATCTTTTTAAAATCATTGAAATATTAGCATACTATTACAAATAAATAAATATAAAATCAGAAAAGTTAATCTCTAATTAAAAAGTATGCAAATTAACATAAATAATTTTGATTCAGCCACAAAAACCAAAATCCAGAAAATTCATAGATATTAATAATAGAACACTGATATTTTGAAAAAAATCATGTCAAAATTATAATTTTATACAATATATTGCCTATATTTTATTTATTTTTTGATTAACTCATAGTAATTACCAATTTATAATATTTTTAATATTTATATTTTCTATATAAGCTAGATGATGCTTAAAAAGTTAACTTAGATAAATATTAATTTACGTCAATTTTCCTTATCATTCTATGGTCTTAGATAAATCACATTTTATTTATAAAAATAATATAGTATTTATACTAATATTCATTAGAATAAATATGATAGTTAATGTTTTATTATCAATTATTTATCTTAATCTTATTTCTTTTTGTTAAGCATATGGTAAATGTCATTTTTAAACTTAGATAAGCATTAATTTATTATTGAGTTTTTATTTGTATTAAATTAGATGTCTTTTAGTCCTAGAAAAACATAATTGTTTTTATAAAATATATTAGATAATATCTTTTACTAAATAATTATGATTTGACAATATTAACGAGCACAAATATATAGACACACTTTATTATTAACTTTTATTGATTTCTTAACATGTATAGCTCGTGCTTGGTATACATAACCAGACTAATTATACATATTAGAACAGAAGTAATCGGACTAATTATACAAACTAGAACAGATGTTTTCGGGCCTACATCCCCAAATACTTAGTGGCCACAAGATGAAGAGCAGATTTCCTATGCACTGCGATACCAACAGCTTCATCCATGTCGATGTCCTCTTTCGCCACCCCCTTTGGAAGTTCCCAGTCGAAGCAGTACAACAAGTTCGCGAGTGCGAGCTCTACCACGGCCATCCCAACATGCATCCCTGGGCAAGTCCGCCGCCCTGCTCCGAACGGTATGAGCTGAAAATCGTGGCCCTTCAGATCAACTGCACAGTTGATGAATCTCTCTGGCTTGAACTCTTCAGGGTTTTCCCAACATCTCTCATCTCGTCCGATTGCAAATACGTTGACTACCACCCTCGCTTTGGCCGGAATGTCAAAACCATTAACATTGAGACTCTGCATCGTTTCTCTGGTGAGAAGAAGTGGAACAGGAGGGTGCAGTCGAAAAACTTCCTTCAGGACGCACTTCATGTAGTGAAGCTGGTGAAGGTCGCTTTCCTCGATCTTACCTTTCTTTCCGACTAGGCTTCTCACTTCATCTTGCGCCTTCTTCATTACTTCAGGGTGTCTCATGAGCTCTGTCATTGTCCACTCTACAACAGTAGAGGTCGTGTCGCTTCCACCAATAAATATGTTCTTCATACAATAGAAAATTCAATAAAGTTCAGTCCATGAGAAAGGATCCTACGGAGGAACTCTAAAGTTTTAGTTATATTCAGGATCAAGCAAAATTATACTCTACATAATACTAGCTAGATTTTCTCCACTACAAGAAAATGATGAAGACAGTTTGGAGTACTGAAAATAGTTTTAGAATTCATCCTTACTTGTATCTGGCTATAACCTACTCTAGAAACAACAAAAAATAATAAAAAATAAAAAATTTAAAATGAAATAGAGTAATATTCGATGACTAAATAACTAAGAAGAATAGTCCAAATTTTAGTGTGGTATAAAGATAGGTCTGAGACCAGAAGTTGATCTTGTGCCTACCAAATTAGAAAACACTCGAAACTGCTAATCAAACTAATTAAGTATGTCTAATCTTGCAGCTCTCTCTCTCTCTCTCTCTCTCTCTCTCACACACACACACACACACACGTGTATAAACACACATGTAACTTTAGAGCAACCAATAAAAATGAGTCGCTTAAGCATTATCAACAATAAAAACACATTAACTGTGCATTGAATAACTGAACCCAATAACTAGCTACTATCTAGAATTTTGAAAAAAAAAAAAAATCTACACGCCTACAATCTACACTTACTCTACAGAAGTAGTCTAGTAGAATGCTAGGAAAAATATACCATGAGAATTCCCTTGATATGCTCCATGGTCAGATGAGTTGCCTCCTTATGTATCCGTAACAAAGCATCCATTGCGTCTTCCCCTCCTCCATGGCTACTTCTTTCATCCATATGCTCTTTGATCACCTTCTGGTAGAATTCATCGAGCTCACGGAAATTCTTCTCAAGCTTACCTCGCATCCCCGTGAGCACATCGAGCCACCCCAACGCCGGGAGATAATCTGCGAAGAATAATCCCGCGAACACATCCTGCGACTCCTTGAGCATTCTTTGCAAAAACGCATCTCCCCCACCATAATACCTCCTACCGAGCGCGGCTCTACAAGTGATATCATTAGAAAGAGAGAGCAACAGGGCACTCAGATTCACGTCAGATTGAAAAGTGCAGGATATAGACTCATTCATTCGGTCCACTTCTTCTCGTCTTATGGACTCAAACATTTGGACCTTCTTGGAGCTAAAGAACTCGATGATGCAAATCTTCCGCAGTTCCCTCCAGAGAGCCCCGTAGGGGTTGAAGGCTATGTCGCGGCAGTCATAAGAGAGCTTGGAAGCTGAGGTGAAGGAGGCCCTCGTGCAGCAATTGAGATCGTGGGTCTTCAAGAACTCCTTTGCAGTTTCGGCTGAGGAGACGACAACCGTTGGCATGCTACCGAGCTTTAGGTACATGATGGGGCCAAATTTCTCCGAGAGTTGGAGGAGGGAGTGATGAGGAAGTGTCCCAAGTTGGTGGAGGTTACCAATGATTGGGAGTTTTGTTGGGCCTGGGGGGAGTTTAAGTGGTGGCTTTTCTTGCTTATTGTTTCTTTGACGTAAAATGAAAAAATAGGAGACTAACAGAAGAAGAAGAAGAAGAAGAAGAAGAGGAGGAAGAAGAGGGATGAAGGGAAAATAAGCACAAAGGATTGCTAGTGCCATGAGAGCCTGAAGCTTCTCTGTGAGAGGCAGTGCATATGTACTTGATGCATTTTTATAGCTTCTTGGTTCTGACAGGTGTTAAAACAAACTAGAAGCCGAAAAAAATCTATGAAAAGTCAAATTGGTGGCCCACTATTTCTATGAATAGTAAGTTACTGTGCATAATAGCGTAAGCGATGATGTCGGCATGCAAATAGTTACTGCATAGTAACTCAAAAGTTTTTTTTTATAAATAAGCTATTTCTGATTTATTTTCATGTAGGTCTGAAATCAATAAGAGTTTCTCATTTTACTATCTCTCTTAAGAAATTCTCTCAGTGTTATATTTTTTAATTTTTATAACACATTATCAGCACGAGCGCTCTAACTCTATCACAAATATCTACCTCCATTAATTTAAGGAAAAAGTTCTATCACGAGCCTCTAGCTCCAGTAACTCAAGGAATAATTTCGTAACAAGCGTCTACCTCTATTAACTCAAGGTAAAAAAAGTAGATCATTTCACTTATCATATTCGTATAACACCACTACTATATATAAAGGAGGCTTTGTCACCTTTCTATAATAATGTGATGTGATTACAAAAAGTTATTATTTATGTCTGTATAAACACCCACTGAAAAGTTTACCGAGGAATGTGGCTTGCCTATATTTATTTCATTATTTATTACTCCATTATTTTTATCTGTATAAACACCCACCGAAAAGTTTACTGAGTAATATGGCGAGCTTATATTTATTTTATTATTTATTGTTCAATTATTTAAATTTATATAAACACCCACCGAAAGATTCACTGAGTAATATCGCGTGCCCATATTTATTTCCTTATTTATTGATCTATTATTTATATCTGTATAAATACCACCGAAAAGTTTACCGAGTATACTAACGTGCCTATATTATATCTCATAAATATATATATATATATATATATATATATATATATATATATATATATATATATATATATATATATATATATATATATATATATATATTACTATGCATTTATTTTACCATCAATGGGTTTTTCTCTCTTCCAACGGCTATAAACATTTAGTTTTCTCTATAAATTGGTGAATTCTAAACTTCTATAACTCACTGCTCAATCTCTCTTCGTTCTCAATTTCTTCATCATCTCCACAAGTTTTCATTTAAAATTTCTGCAAGATGCTTAGCCTATTTTTAAAGTTTATTATTGTCCTCATCATCATCATTATTATTCTTTTTGTTAGAGATGTGCTTCAAAGTGATTTTCAACTGAACTTTTTACTTCTATTGTTCATTTTCTCTCTTTTGTTTTTTGTTATTATAATTTAGATATAAATTTAATTATATTATAATAATATTGTGATTCTAATTTTTTATATATTTTATTATAGTTATTACCATGTCAAACCTTAAGCTTGAGTTCATTTCACTTGATATCACGAAAAAGAATTATATGTCATGAGTCATTGATATAAAAATGCATCTGGAAGCAATGAGTCTCACTGAGACAATAAAAGAGAAATTCTACATCGCTACAAGATAAGATAAAAGTAACGATCATTATATGTAGACATTTTAATGAGTGCTTAAACCGTGAATACCTTACAGTGAAACACCCAAGTATCTTGTGAAAAAATCTCAAAGAAAGATTTGAACATTAAGTTGTGCTTCCGGCCATACGTGATGAATGGAACATTTTGCATTTTCAAGACTTAAAGAAAGTCAGTGATTACAGATCTGCAATGTTCAAAATAGTTGCAACTCAAATTTTTTGGGGTGAATTATTGTAACAAACTGATATGCTCTAATTTCAATTGTTGTGTATCCCCGCAATCGAAATGCTTTTATACCAATTTGCTGGGATAGTGTAGCGGAAAGACAATATTATTGAGCAATGAGAAGAAGAGATAAGAATTTTAAAGTAAAGAAAGCCAGCACACAATTTAATATGGTTTCACGATCAAATAGATCGTGTGTACGTCCATGGGAGAAGGGAAAAACTTTATTAAACTTTGGAGGAGTACAATAAAAAACACTTACACTTCTCGCAAAGAAGATTATAAGCCCTTTGATAGTCGGCTAGAACAGCGAACCCTTATAGTTAAAACTTCTCTCACAAATCTCTCACTTTTTCTTGATTCACTTTTGAATACATTGAAGGCCACACCCAAGAGATTATTTATAGACTATAGGACCATCCTAGTCCTACATAAACTCTATCAATACGAGCATAACCGCCTCTGTCACGTACCGCTTTTCAAAATAGGTGGAAACGGAGTTGCGACGAGAGTCGGCGACGCATATACGCAAAGGAAATACCTCATGTATACGCGCTAAGCCTTAAGTAACCTGCACAAGCTATAAATTTAAACTATAATAAATCAACGATCACTGCAATATCGCATATAAATATCTAACACAATGATAGCAAATGAATGAAGGGAAATGGCAACTGGATACGATAGATAGAATCTAGAAATAACATGAATATAAGAGCAGGAATACCAATAATCAAAAGAAAGAGACTCCAGCTTCTCGCGAAGCGTACGATCATACGAACACCTAAACAATATAAGAAGATGTCCAAACCCTGGACATGCGAATCCAGAATCGTCAGAAGCGACCTAATGAGCGTGTGTAAAGAGAAAGGTGTTCGTGCATAATAGCCATACAAGTAATAACAATATGATAAACTGAAATAAAAATTGCAGAATAATCAATATCAATAACAAACTATGAATGATATATAACTGATATCATGATAACATGAAACAACTAATGTCAAGATGTGAAACCTAACATATGTCACTAGTCTGGTATACAATCTGGTCATGTGTACAATCATATATCTAATATAGTTTATATATGTACAGTCAGGTGATTACGGTCAATCATAATACATTATAACAGTTTATCATTTTTAATTATGTCAGCGAACACCAACTGCCACATGTAATAGACGCATCCTATACTATACCTATCACACGTGTCAATCAGGGTCCTAAGTTATTAAAACTGATCAGTTGGAGACATTGTCCATGCTTTAGGTGGGTTCCGTCCATACCCGGAATCACGACCCAATCACTTGGCGCTGAATCAGGTCCTACTGCTAGGTAGTCAATAACAATAACAATATATCAATAACAATGACAATATGAACAATACAGAATGTCAGTCATCCCCCGGAACCCTGCAGTGGAACCGTAAGTCGGCTGCGCAACCTGTATCCTAGGTCCACCTAAAATACAGACGCTGTCTCCTCTATCAATTTTCCCAATCCCGGTGTAAGTTGTTATTATTTAGAATAATCAATATCAAGTTATTTCAATTACTGGGATGATATGGTGACAGTAACAATATCAATGGAGTAACAATAACAATGTGAACAATATTACCGTGTAAACAGTAGAACAATGGAATAATACATGTGTTACAGCCTGACAATATTTTTCTAGTAACTTTCAATAACATGAATACAATAGTTATTAGGTAGATGTCATGTATTTAGTCATGTTACCTAAGTGGTATCATGATATTTATTCAAAATCAGCAATGTAGTCTTCTGGGGTTTGTTGATTATGTATTTAATATGTAAATGTGAAGATGAACAATAATTGACATGCATGAACAGTAATTAAACATGAATACTGTTTAAACATAATAACGTATATTGGAACAAGTTAAAGCACTGACATAAAATAATATCGAAATACTCAATAAGAAAATAAAGAACACTCACATGAAATGACGCAGTTTTGGTACCGAATCACCCTCTGGCCTTCACTGCACGAATCGGTACGAATCTACGGATTATCTCATGGATCAGTCTTCGAATTGCCAGTGTATCGGGTCTATAACAGCATGAATCTGAATCGGGTCCGGATCTCCTGCAACGGGTCTGAATCTCACCAAACAGGTCCGAAATCACTGCAACAGGCAACTGAACATATGAACTCATACGAACATACACCCGTATACATACACACACCATATACATACACGTACACACGTGCATACGCACACGTGTACCCCCACATACATACATATACAAGTATACACATAAGTACACACTACTTATATATATACCCACCCATACTTACATACATATATTTGCGCACACTTACATGCCTATACCCAAGCACGCACACCATAACACCAACACTAATTCATGCATATACTAACACTCTTTCCCATTATTACAAGTTTACCCTTAAACATATTAATGCACTAACCTTGGGGCAACTTGCAGCGCGCCAATGGAGGCTCTGCTGGAGGTGTCGGGGGCCGCAGAGGATGTCGATGGATAGAGGAACTCGTCGGGAAGGGCGCGGGTGCATTCGCGCTCGCCGACGGCGATCAACGACGACCCATAGAGGGACGGAAGAGGGGTTCAGACTAGGGTGGAGTGGGTGCTAAAGTCATTAAAATTGTGAGTATCAAGCTGTTAGGAAAATTATCATTAACTTTCTTGCTTAAAGATGGCTAAATTACATAGAATTATGAACCAGATGATATTAAGATTGAGGAAGATGTATATAGAACGGAAACAGGATGGCCGAACCAAAGGAAAACTTCTTTTGGGGGGACATGAACAAGGATGAAAATACTTGGATACCACCGCATCTTAATTGAAGTGGCAACATACATAGCATTAATGTATAGTATCATTGCTAATGTACAGCTTTTTGAGGACAACACAACACTACGTACACATCTCAAAACTTACAATGAACCTCATCTCCTTAACTGGCTAGGACGGAAAGTGAATGAAGAAGGTTCTTCGGAAGAAGTATGGCTGCTACTGGAAGGAGCTGTCAGTTGGTTTGATGATAGTATTAAATGTATGAGAAGCTATGCTACTTCATTAGCATCTTTAATCTGTTGGAGCATGTGCATATCAAACAGATCTACTAAAAAGAGGAAAGAAAAGAAAAGCCACTCACAGTAGAAGTGGGGGCACGGCCAATGGACTTGGTGATGGGGGGGAGGATGGAGGCGGAGTGTGCCACGGTTCGCCAGAGAGAGGGAGAGAAAGGCCAGCCATGGGAGTGTTGGTGTACAGGAGATGATGATGGGGGAAAGGCTCTGATGCTCTCTAGCTGCTCATGGCTCAGCCTGGGCAGGGATGTGAAGGTGGCCAGGCAAAGGGAAGAGGAGAAGGGATGCGTGCAGCTATGTAGGAGTGTTGCCGGAGATCGCTGGAGAGGAGATCGGAGAAGATGGAGATACATGAAAGTGATATTATCTAAGGACTTGTATGATTTACATGAAGCTTGTTGTCAAAACCTCACCATGAACAAAAGATTCAAGCAACTAGTAGCATGATGAAAGAAAGTAACAAACAAGTATCCAACTAAAACATACTCACGAATACACACACGCACACATTCATGCACCCAAACACCAAATTAACATACACATGGATTAATACTCAAACACCAAATATACAGAGAGAGGAGAAGGGAAAAACCTGAGAGTGTAAAAAAGGAGGGCTCGACTATGGGGAAAGCGCATGGCCTAGACGTCGGAGCTCCGGCGGATCTCGCGGAGGAGGTGAACAGTCCACGGGGCTCCGACGGAGATGATGGTGGCAAGCGGAGGATGGTTGCGAGGTTGTTCGGCTATAACGGTGGGTACAAAATTACGAAGCTTATGCAGTGGAGGTAGAGGTGATGTCGAGGTTGCTGCGGAGTCAGACACGGTGGCGAAGCTTACCGGCGCAAGGGCTGCGTGAGTGGAGAAGAATAATAAAATGAAGATGATGATGGGAGAGGGGATCGGTTGTGCACAGTATTGGGTGGCGCGTGCTGGATGGGGCTGGAATATAGGGGTGCTGTTGGGAGGGGGAGAAGAGAAGATCAGAGGATTTAGATTTGATTTGTTATAGGATAGTATTTGATTTGTTAGGATTATGGTTAGGATTTGGATTGGTGTTAGGATTTAGATAAAATTTGTTAGGATTGGAGGAAGATTAAATAGAGTTAATAGATAACGGATATTGGGTTTCGGGTAGTGAGTTTGAGGGTATGGATCTAATATAAGAGGAATATAAATAACAACAACATCAACAATAGTAATAGTAATTAGTAATGATCATAGTAATAAACACTAATAACAATTAAAATGCTAATAACAATGTACTAATAATAATAACTCACAAACAATAATACTAATACATCATAATAATATCAATAATATTAACAACAATAATAGTAGTACTAAATATAAAAATAAATAATTATCATGATTAATTAATAATGAAATTAACTACTGCTAACATTAACCACTAATAGACATCAAAATAATAATAATTAGTAAAAGAAATGTTAATGAAAAATAATGGTGGATATAAAGCCAAATTACCAATTACTACCTTAAAATAATTTGCACTATAAATCAAGTTACAAATAATAATAAAATAACTAGTAAAACAAACAAAATACTTTAGAAAAATAAAATTACAGTATTTTAAGGTAGGGATATTACAGCCTCAGAGAAAAAACTCGAATCCAACTCGAACTGAAAATAGATGAAGAAAAGAAAACTATCAGAACCGCCCTGTTAGTCAGCTTTATGCCAGATTAATAACTAATGAATGTATTAGCCATTTTTCATTATGAGTCTACTACATATATAATGACATATCAATGTTATAAGTTGACTACTGAGAACATCCAACTTTCTTGCATTCCAAGTCGACTGATTAGTCGACTACTGAGATGACCCAGTAGAGTAGTCGACTACTCTGAGTCATAAGTCGATTATACTGCATGCATCTCTTCATGCTTGTCCGTTCTTTGATCTCTGAAGCTTTCTTTACCTTCACGACGTATTCCAGTAATAATCCTAACAATATCTCTCCCGACTTGAATATGTTCAAGTCCGAGAATAGTCACTATGCTCCATGTGCTCACATCAATACATAATTGAACAGCTATTATCTTCAACTTCATCTCAGTCCTTCTTCTCCATGACCCCCTCATGGGGTTCATAACTTGATTAGATTGAATAAGTTCAAGCTCGACCTGAACTTGATCACTCAGCGATCTCCTTGATCCACGCA
This sequence comes from Agave tequilana, assembly GCA_038442645.1. Classification (NCBI taxonomy): domain Eukaryota; kingdom Viridiplantae; phylum Streptophyta; class Magnoliopsida; order Asparagales; family Asparagaceae; genus Agave; species Agave tequilana. Next base: position 47,701 of record JAVJIF010000892.1, read on the forward strand.
GAATTTATGAGAATTTGCTCCAACTTAAGAGTAATGATCTGGATTTTCTTCTTGTGTGCCAGCGCCGCCTAGTCCCAATCTGCCTTCAGGGTAGAACTGGACATCTGAGCAGCTTGATTGTACACGTATTTTGTATATTTATTACAGTCCCACATTTATTGTGTAATAAACTCTGTTATTTAACTTGTCTTAATGTCTGAATTTTTCAGGTGTAATCAATAGAGAAGGAGAAGATAATACCAAATAAATACCAGTTAAATCAGATTTCTATAGATCTATTTGGTTAGCTTGAAAATCAACAGGGATATTGCTAAATTCAGAGCTCAAACTGAAAAACCAATGAGATAAGATGAGATGCCAAAAGAATCAAGAGCACGCGGCCTCAAATCTGGCACTCTGGCTAGATTCTTGCAGCGAAAACGCGTCCAAAGCCACGTTTCCGTGGCTTGGTTGAGTTTGTTGGGGATCGTTTGCTCCCCTTGTCTTTAGACGCTTCTCCTCCTTCCAGATTTTCCTATAAATACTACAAAATCAGAAGGCAAATAGGAACCACTAGAAGAGAGCTTAGGATTTGGGTATTTCTTTTGCTTAACTTTTATTTTTAATGTAATTTTCTATTTTCTTAATAGCTAGATTAGAGAGAGGTTCATAAGAAAAAGTGAGAGAGTGATTTCAAGAGTGACACTTGATGTAACTTGGTCATTTTTCTTATAGTTTTTCAATGTAATCAAAGCTTGATTTTTATGTTTTACTTTAGTATTTGCTCTTTTATGCTTGATCTCAATCCACATGCTTCTAATGGCCTCGAACATGTCTCACCCTTGCAAGAGCACTAATGGCTTATGATGATGGATCCTCACTTCTAAACGGGTAAGTTATGTACCAAATCATATTTGCTTTTCATAGTTTTGATGATCTAATATAGGCAAATTGGAATGAGAATAATCTTATATTTCATGCGGTGAAAGCCTTCAAGCCAAGGTAAGTCATTGCTAAAGACCAAAGGTGAAGCAAGCATCAAAAGGTAAGTACACTAATAGGAACCCTAATAGATTTTAATCATGCTTTTTCTTCTTTTAATTTTTTTTTAGAAAAATAAAAAATACTAACATTTTCTTCCATCTTCTTTTTCTCTTTTTACTCCTCTTTCTTCTAATTTAACATAGTTTTCTTTTATTTTTCTTTTTAAGCTAAGAAGAAATATTTAACCGATTTAAGTAATTTAAAAAGAATATTGAAAAGCTTCTATCACATTCCCTTCTTATAGATCACGACCTGTCTAGCCGCTTGCTATAGTGTAGTATTGAGAAACTTAGCACACCTTAATCTATCATTTTTAAACTTTATTTTTTCTGTGCAGGTTTCGCCTCAATCAAATTTGACACAATTGCTAGGGAGAGATGGTAATTCTTTCTAATTTTACTAACGGTGAACTTTTTCTTCTCTGTTTTTATGTGAAGCCTGATTTCAGGGATCCAAAAGCTGTTGTGGACATATTGCTACTCTGTGACTCTGCCCAAGAAGGCAAAGCACTAGAGCCCTCTATATTTCTGTGCATACGCGACAAGAGCCACATTTTCGCTGCAGTAAAGTGAGAACTACTGACCTTTTTTTCTTGCAGATTGATTGAATTAAAATGTTATAGTTTCTGCAGCCATTTGTTTTCCAATTTAATATACTCTGTAAATTGTTTCTAAATCAATAGTAACTTGTTATTTATAAATGCTAAAAAAAGATTGGACATTGCATTCTAGGTATTTGTTTAATCCATTACATTTCATTAAAGTTGAAGAGTGCTGGAGCAAAGACACGTCTGCATTATATGTAGCTTAGGAAACACACTTGTATGATCTATTGCTTGATTGTTATTTTTAGCTATATATATGCACACGCGCACTAAAACGAATTTCATGCTCTTTTCTAAATCAATGAATTCTTCTTGTTGTGATTGGACTTAGAAAATGGAGTAAGGATCATGAATTTAAAATTTTTGTGAGAGCAAATAAGTCTATTAAGTTTTGAAATTGACGTGCCGCCTCATATATGGCTTCTGTACTCTCGTCTAAGTCAGATTTTTCTTTTATAAGTTGATCTTGATATGGAGTATACAAAGCTGAATGTTAGTAAGGTGGTTGAGAATATGACTCAGGGGAGGTGCATTTCCACTGGCTCGGTGAAGTGTGGAGATGATGATTCCAATTTTGTTCATTATACTTGGACTATGTTATATGTTGATTCAGATAAAACCAATAGGCATACTTGATTGGTTAAAATTATGTAATGCTGTGTTGGTGATATCTTAGTCAAAAGTGGTGGGGGTGAAATATAGACTCATATTAAAGTTGAAAAAATTGTGGTTATAATCCATTTTCAGAAAAAAAAGATAAAAATAAAAACAAACAAACAATAAAAGATAAACAAAAATCTAGCACATGTTAGGGTAAACCTTGGACCTAAACGATTCCTAACTAGTTGATTGTCCAGGAGAGGTAAATTGCAGTGGCCTGACCACAGGTTAATCGGCTAGGTAGAGGAACCAAGAATTATTGTGTCTTGAAAATTTAACCAAGATTCAATCCACCACAACATAATGAACTTGATTAATCTCAAATCTTGGACAAATTGACAAGTTTTCACTTCAAGAAAATTGAACTTGAAAATGAAGGTGACCCTGACCCCCAACTTTATTATTCAGTTTCAATTTTCGAATCTATGTTGACTCCGATATCCTTAACCGATTTAGACCCAATTCCTGAGACAACACTGATTCTCGTACCTATAAATCTAGAACATGAATCATCAATTTTGGATAGTCACATTACATTGATGGGAAATGAATGTGAACTTCAATTCTTTGATTTGGACCTTACTCTTGAACCAAAATGGACTCTCAATCCTAAACTTACTTTAAGTCACATTCTCAAGTCAGTATTGATTCTTGTATCCTCTATTCTTGAGCCCAGATCAGCCATTTTACCAATTCACAGTCCATTGTTGGACCTAGGTATAGACCATTATGACTCCGAGATGATATTTCAAGATTGGTCATATAATGGGGATGATTTCAAGTTAGGATCTTGAATGATCATAACCAAATAGGGAATATTAAAAATATAAATAGGAAAGAGGTCAAAAGTGGGTTTTTTGAAACTCCGCATTATTTAAATTGGACAGAAATGCTTTCCTCAATCCGACCACTACCGGATCACCAACTTGAGGTAATATTTTTCTTTTCTTTCTTCTTTTTCATGCATATATACATTCATTCACGCATTTAGGACAATGCATGAGATAAGTGTGGGAGAGGGTTCTAACATAGATTTTCTTCCTTTTTATAAAATAAAAAAATATATTTTTCTTTTTTTTAAACACTTTTTGAATAGAGAAACAATATTTTGACCTATTTTTATAAGAAATTAAGTTAATATTAAGGAATAAAAAATCATAATTAGGATTTCTTATACTTGGTCGATGATTTATTTGATTTCTAGGTATAGGAAGAAAAATTGAAAAAGTAATTTAGTCTTGATTTTTACCTTGATGAAATATACATACTTTATACATTTATGCACTTAAGGATCAAAAAAAAGATTCTTAAGCATTATAAAAATAAATTATTATAAAAACACAAGATTTTGTGGGAGGAGGGGAAGAAATTCTTATTAACTTGAGAAGCAAAAATTGAATTTACAAGGATCTCACATAAGGATCTCTCAAACTCTCAATGCAAGGGTGTATGCAAGGTTCAAGGGCTCTAAAAACCAATGAAACAATCTCTTATTTATAGAAAATCAAATACCGAAAGTTTGGGTCAAAATCAGTATCAGAAGTCAACATGAAATAAAGCCAAAATTCGGGTTAGATACGCACAATACACCCAGATTAATGCTGTTATCGATAGGCCAATCGATTGTATCATCCCAAAATTTGGTATGTTTCAGCAGTCAAAAGGTTCTTCAAGCTTTCGAAAGTCCTGTGCATTTTTGTGCACCTTCTGTCTGCTGTATCTATTGGAACCTCCTCCACCTTATCGCATAATCTTCGCCAATGAATTTGAGACACCCAAAATACAAACAATCTCCATCTTGACTCATCTCCGATGAATTCTTTGTAGAAATTGTCTTTACATTATCAAATAAGCTTCTCCCCCTTTTGTGACTTCAAACGGCTCCCTCCCAAGAGCCCATTATCCACCTTACTTTTAGAGAATATTGATGAAGTTCAGAGATGCTCTAAACTTCTCCATTGGGATGGTTTTTATCATCATGTTTGCTGGATTCTTCTTTGTACTGATTTTTATCAAATCAATAATATTTTCCACTGCAACTCATTGTACTGATTTTGATCAAATCAATAACATTTTTCACGGTAACCTACTGACGTATCCGGTGATAGCTCACATCGATATATTTTATCCGCTTGTGATACCTGCGAGAATCACACTATGGCTGTCGCAGTAGATTTCAGCTAAATATTGTATGATTCCAAATGTACCTACCAATCCTGTCAACCACAAGATTTTTTTTTAGATGCCTCAACGCAGTAATATAGTCCACCTCTGTTGTTGAAAGCGACACTGTATCTTACAACTCTGCCTTCCAACTAATAACACTCTAAGCTAATGTGAATAATTAACCCATTGTAGATCTTTGCTAAACAAGATCTTATGCATAATCTACATCAATATATCATTATAGTATCTTAGACTTTTCTATTTCCAATTTATAAAACTCCAAGCCTAATCTCACAGTCCCTCGTAGATATCATAGCACCCACTTCACTTCTTCTCAATGTTGATTATCTAGATTCGACATGAACTGACTTATTGTAGTAACTGCATAAGCTAAGTCAAGCCTAGTGCAGACTATAGCATACATCAGTGATCCCATCGCACTAGCATATGATACTCGAGACATCTCATCCTCCTCTTCTTATAAATTTGGACACTGACTAGAGAAAACCTGAAATGACCTGCCAAAGGGGTAGTGATCAGTCTTACTTCAGCATGTTAAACCTTTCTAATATTTTGAGAATATAGTTTTCTTAGGATAGTCAGAGTCTACATGTACGCCTGTCTCAACTAATCTTCATACTTAAGATCTTCTTGGTTTCTCTTAAATCTTTCATGTTGAACTCCTTCTTTAGCTGAGTTTTAAGTTTCTGAATATGTGTCTTATTTCTCACAGCAATCAATATATCATTTACATACAATAGTAAATATGTGAGATCATCAATGGCAGTGCTTTGAAATAAATACAACTGTCATATTTATATCGGATGTAGTTAGCTTTGATCATGAATGAGTCGAACTGCTTGTATCACTACCTGGGAGACTCTTTCAGCCCATAAAAGGACATTTTAAGAATACACACCATGTTTTCTTAATCTTCCTAAATGAACTCTTCAGCTTGCTTCATGTATATCTTCTCCTCTAATTCATCATGCAGAAATAAAGTTTTCAAATCCAACTGCTCCAACTCAAGAGCTCTCTTAGATCGCGGCTTAAAACTCAAATTTTAAAAAAAAATAATAATCCTACCACACAATATGATATTCACATCCTAAGATAGTACTTACAAAAAATCATGTATTTTGGAGTTCGTTTGATCAATAGTTGCAAATTTAACGATTTTTCAACAATACAACAAATGTAACCATTTGAAACATAATCAAACGAACTCCAAAACACATGATTTTTTATAAATACACATCTTAGGATGCGAATTTCATATTTTGTGGTAGGATCATGAAAAAAATTTGAAAAGTTGGAGTTTTAAGCTGCCATCAAAAGAGTTCTCTTAGATTACAGCTGAGGTATATATTCCTATACACACACAAGCGCACACGCGCACACACACACGCACACACAGAGAGAGAGAGAGAGAGAGAGAGAGAGAGAGAGAGTGTGTGTGTAACGCCCCGATCCCGCAGGTACAGGGACGTTATGGCGACGTACATACACAGGGCAAAGATACCCTCACGTACGTACGCTAAGCCTCAGTACAGGAAATAGCCTCCATGTCACGCCCCGCTTCCTAAAATACGGAATACGAGTACGTGACGATGGCCAGCACATACTCACGAAGAGTGAAATCTCTTCCATGAGTACCTTAGGCTGTCAATAATAAGCAGGGTAGCACACATATATGCATATACAACCAAGCGAAGGGATAAAATCACATATATGAAAAAAACTGAATCATAAATAATATCATCCACTATATCTGAATAAAACAAGTCAAGAAAGAAAACTAAACTCACCGGAGAACAGCGAAACCAGAATATAATCTACGAGCAACTCTCTATACCGGCTTCCAGATCTAAATACTGAAAAATAATATAAAGGTCCGTCAGAAGCGGACTAGCAAGAGTACACGAAGGAAAAAGAATGATAAAAGAGAGAATATGAAAAGTAGTAACAATAAACAGGACATAAGAACAATATATTTGGCAGTATCGAGAACTGAAGGTAATAATAATAACAGAAATAATCGAGATGATAAATCATGTACAAGGAGACCGTGCATACATAATGTGACATGTATATAATGAACATGAAATGTCCTAAACAAGTAACTGTCGTGTAACATAATCACAAGAACTCGAGATCACAAGATAAAACATCATGGTAGGTCCAGGAATGTCATATAGTCAAGATAATGCATGTCACATGAGTCTCAAGTGTCAGTATCTTGAAAATACAAGTCAGGTACTAGATTACTAAAGACAATACAGGATATGATGCGTTAGTGGATCCTGATAGCAGGAGAAACAGTTCACTGTACTCAGGTATCATGTAACATGTAATAACAGGAGCGCGCATAAATAACAAGATCACGTGTGGCATCCAAACCCATAAGGGTCGCCCTTCCAAGCACACCTCCCTGAATTTCCCCTGCTATAGTCTCCCCCAATAACCCTGGCTTGATTAATTTTATTACTCAATGCAAATGCAATATAGTGCGAAACTCAGTGTACATGACCCAGAATCGGTATCAAGAATATCAGTAACAGATAGTGAATATAATGTGTATCTTGATTACGGGACAATGTAACGGTGGCAATATCACGTGACAAATGCAAAGTAGTGCAAGTGATGTTTAACAAATGCAAAGTAGTGTAGGTGATGTCAGTGTCATGTAATCCAAATGTCAAAGTGAAACGATCATGATCATGTGTACATAATCCAATAAAATAATCTCGAATAATTTCTCAAACATTAATTTTCAGTAATATCAGGATCACAATAACCATCGACATACAACCTTAACTGTCAATCTTGCCTTATTATTATCCAGTTATCCTCAAGATCCAGATCAAAGTGTTTGTCATGATCAGTATAAATTTCTCGTCAATAAATCAGTCTACCACATGCAAGCAATCATGTTAATTTTAGTTGGATGTATGCATGTACAGGAATGAGATGCAAACACGATACATAACGTAATGATCACGAGACAGAATGGGTGATAATATCAAGAAACACAAAGATTTATAATACAATTGGATTCAAGAACAGGCTAATGATGTAAACGTTATCACAAGATAATATTGACGATCATGAGATATGATAACCAGAATTTATAATTCGGAGGCAAAATTAAGATCAATAATAAGATCAATGAGAAAGTCAATGAGAGGAGAATCGTGTACACTTGCCTGATGCCATTGGAATCTGAATTCTCGTAACTGCAACCGGCTCTGGGTAAAATTCGCGGCCTATATATTACGTGAATTAATTAGAGACTTAACATATTATTATTCAGTGATAAGTTAAATAAGAAATTAATTTTTTCACTATTTATTATAATTTTTATTGGTTAATATTTTCAAATAATTCAATTTTTGAAGTTATAGCAACTATTTAAAATATACTTTTATGATAAAATAGTAAAAAAATTACTTTCTTATTTAACTTATCACTAAATAAGAATATGTTAAGTCTCTAATTAATTTACGTAATATATAGGCCACGAATTTTACCCAGAGCCAGTTGCAGTTACGAGAATTCAGATTCCAATGGCATCAGGCAAGTGTACACGATTCTCCTCTCGTTGACTTTCTTATTGATCTTATTATTGATCTTAATTTTGCCTCTGAATTATAAATTTTGGTTATCATATCTCATGATCGTCAATATTATCTTGTGATCACGTTTACATCATTAGCCTGTTCTTGAATCCAATTATATTATTAATCTTTGTGTTTCTTGATATTATCACCCATTCTGTCTCGTGATCATTACGTTATGTATCGTATTTGCATCTCATTCCTGTACATGCATACATCCAACTAAAATTGACATGATTGCTTGCATGTGGTAGACTGATTTATTGACGAGAAATTTATACTGATTATGACAAACACTTTGATATGGATCTTAAGGATAACTGGATAATAATAAGGCAAGATTGATAGTTAAGGTTGTATGTCGATGGTTATTGTGATCCTGATATTATTGAAAATTAATGTTTGAGAAATTATTCGAGATTATTTTATTGGATTATGTACACATGATCATGATCGTTTCACTTTGACATTTGGATTACATGACACTGACATCACCTACACTACTTTGCATTTGTCACGTGATATTGCCACCGTTACATTGTCCCGTGATCGAGATACACATTACATTCACTATCTATCACTGATATTCTTGATACCGATTCTGGGTCATGTACACTGAGTTTCGCACTATATTGCACTTGCATTGAATAATAAAATTAATCAAGCCGGAGTTATTGGGAGAGACTGTAGCAGGGGAATCCAGGGAGGTGTGCTTGGAAGGGCGACCCTTATGGTTTGGATGCCACACGTGATCTTGTTATTTATGCGCGCTCCTGTTATTACATGTTACATGATACGTGAGTACAGTGAACTGTTTCTCCCTACTATCAGGATCCACTAACGCATCACTTGTTTGATATGCAGTTGTCCTGTGGGATGGGGCACAAGATGATTGTATTAGTTAGAGTAATAAAATATGCTAGACATATGCACTTGCATCATGTTTATGTATCAGTGATACCATATAATAGGAATTTAATAATCAGTAGAAACATAAAATGTCATATGTTAATACCATCATGTATATGTACATGTCTACTAGCATGGTATCATCAACTAACATGTTATCATCGGGTCATATTTACAGTAGTCTCCAGTTTTATATAATACATACTGTTGTATAGTGATGACGTGATGGAAATGAACATGCAGATGTGCAAAGTATACAGAAAGCAGAATATATGCAATGCAGAGTATACATGTACATGAGTCGCATGCCACCACAGAAAGTGTAACATGTATCAGGAAGTGTAACAAGGCATGCCGGTAACATGATAAGGGATAAATGATCAGGAATAGTAACAAGTGCAACTAAATAATATGAAACATGTATTGGCTAGTCATGTTATTTATACAATAATAACAATCAGTACCACCTGGTATTTTAATCAATCTCTTCCAGAGTCCCATACCACTGGCAGTTCATACTAGAGCCCGTACTCCAGTCAAACCCATCGGGATATGGCATGCGGGTACCATTATCCAAACGAGAGAGTGACCAAATAACAAGTGTTCCTGTCATCACTATTGTTTATACCATTTTATTATGTTAATTAGAAACCCAATGGTCAATGAGTTCTAATCGGGTATATGTATCCCGTGCATACCGGGATCACGGCCTTACCAAGACTCCCTGGCTGCTGAGACCAGGGCCAATCCGCTAGGGTGAAACAAGTAACGGGAAACGGGAGCTCCATAAGATAATAACATAACGGGAAATGGGAGCTCATGAGCTATAACGGTGGGTAGCCAGCACTACCCTGTCCCCTGCAGTGGGACAAATAATGGATCCAGACATCCACCCGACAAAATCTAGTCAACCGTCAAGTCTCCCCCAACCCCATGTTATATGTAACACATTTAATGTACACAGAGTATCAGAAACAAGAACAGTACATGGTACATGTAACATGATAACAGGACATGAGTTCTGTTGATAGCATAAAATAAGATAACGAAAAACGAGAAAAAATAGATGTGGGATTCCACACATCGCATATCAACAGCTCACATGTCTGGTAACGAGAATATCAGTATCAGTAATGGGAAATAATCATGTAACAAGAATACAAGCATACTCATGTAACTATAATCCATATAACATGAACAAAGTTCAGTATAACGGGAATACAATGACAATCGCATGCTTGCACATGAATCTATGTAATAGTAGATATGAATAAAATAATAGTGTCGATGCATAGTGTAACAAGTCTACAAGTACAGGCAATAATAATATTCAGTATCATAAGTATCCACATGTGATAACAGTGTCTCGTATCCTAAAATATCCATGTAACGCTAGTACTAATACGTGTATGAACTGTAACCTTGTAACAGTGATATAGCATATGAAATAATAGTGTCCATGAACATGCTGTAATAGTGGCAAATATGTCAGTGGTACATGAATATGAAATAATAGATATCCAATGTAATAATATATGTATAGCGGTGATACAAGTACATGGAATGATAATGTTTAGTGTAATAAGTGTATACAAGAAGCATAATATCATGTCTACTGGTGCCAGTATCAAGATGACATGAATTTGTGTCAGCTTATTATTATTTTGTTGTAATGAGTTTTAAGATTATAAACATGATCGACATACCATTACATACGCTACTGTATTTAACTATAAATCTGGGTTTTCCTTTATCAACGTCTAAGTTACAGATAATCAATCAAGAAAAAGAATGATTTCTTATTAAGCGTGTTTAAAGAACAGTCAGGCATATTCTAATTACAATGTTTTAACAATGTTTACAATTTATTAAATATTAACAATGGGATTTACTGGTAATCATGTTTTATTTAAATAAAGCAACCAAGTTCACTCAACATGATAAAAATACAATTTATAAAATAAAATCACTCACAAACTGGCTATGGAAAGGTAGCTCTCTTTCTCACGATCGCAAGGTTTTAGAATCGTCTAAATCGGACTCCGGATGCTCCAGATATCGCCCGAACACTAAAAGTAATAGAAATGGGTTAAATATGCAATAAACATATCTCAATGCAAATAATAAATATTAGCAGGGGGTTTCTATAATATTACCTTTACTGGGTTTTGGATGCGGGTTGGTACGATAACGGGTCGGGTTTGGATCTGATAACCCAAACCCATAACTTAAGTATAATGGGTTATCGAGTTATTGGGTTATATGGCTAATGGGTTTAGACTATTGGATAATTGGGTTTATGCCCAATAAGAGAGAGAGAGAGAACAGAGATGGCGGCGCTGCCCCGCCGGCGGTGGTTCCGCCCCGCCGGTGGCGGTTCCGCCCCGCCGACAGCTCCCAGAGAACGAGGCAGAGAGGGAGAGAGAAATAGATGGGGAGAGAGAGAAAAGAAGAAGAAGAAGAAAAGGAGGAAGAAGAAGAAGGAGAAGAAGAAAGGAAAAGAAAAAGAAAAAGAAAAAGAAGAAGAGAAGGAAAAGAAGAAGAAGAAGAAGAAGAAGAAGGAAAAGAAGAAGGAGAAGAGGAAGTGTGGTGCCCAGTGGCACGCCGGTCACCAGGGCGCATCAGCTTGCAGGCAGCAGGGCCACCGGCGGTCTGCCTCCGTGCTGGACAAAAAACCAGAGAGAGAGTGAGGAAAGAGAAATACAGTGAGAAAGAGAGAGAGAAAGAGAGAGTGAGTGTTAATTAGAGAAATAAATAGAAATAATTAGAGAGAGGGAGAGAGTTAGAGTGAGAATTAGAGAAAGAAAGGGAGAGATTTAAAGGGGGAAGAGAGAGAAGGCGGTGGAAATAGTCGGTGGTTTAAGGCGGTGGGGGGAACAGTCCAGAGAAATGGAGAAGAGGGAAAAAGAAGAGAGAAAAAGAGTTTGATATGATTTAATTAATATTATTTTATTCGGTAAAAATTTAGCTAGCTCCGACTTGGTCCCAAAAATTACATAAAATATAGAATATTATCCTGAGACATAATATGAAAGCGGTTTGAAGAAATTCAGTCTGATTTGCAAATTAAAAATCCTGGAATGTATCGCCCGATATTGGGCGACACCAGTTTGGCCCGATTTTTCATAAATTCAGAAAAATCTCTAAAAATACCAATACGTAGATCATATGATTTTAAGACATAATGTAAAAGCAGATTTTCAAGATTCAACTCCGTTTGTGAATTAAAAATCATAAAGCCGATTATCGCTATCAGTCGATACCGACTACAGAGATTTTCCAAAATAAATATTGAAAATAAATATCTGAAACTGAAATCGGCTCAATCTGACTATCAAGAAGGTCAAATCAAATCAACTTTATACGTTGTATCGAGTACTGATGCTGTAATACGTATATCAAGTATCGGGGGGTTACAGAGAAAGACTTGTGTCATTCTAGAAGGATTCAAGGATGAATCTTTCTAACTCAAATACAATCTACGACATCCGAATACAAGATTCACTCTGTTGAAGTTGATCTACATTATTTTAAGTATCTAAAAGTAAATAATCATGTATTTTGAATGCATTTTGCACATCCATCAATTAGGCGCAAAATGGATGCCCTAAAATGGCATATTGCTTATATGTACGTCTTTAGACATACAAGTTTTCGATCCGACCATTTCATCATGATCTAAAGACTTAAAATCCCTCACAAACTATTTTTTGTTAGATTTCAAATATTCTACACTGTTAAAGTAACCAACTCACTATTTCGGTCGTCCATTTTGTGCCTACTTGATGGATGGGCAAAAAGTATTCAAAATATTTGATTTTTTTATTATTAGTTACTTGAAATAATTTAGATTAACTTTAAACGAATAAATCTTGCACTCGAATGTTATGGAGTTGTATTTGAGTAGGAAGGATTCGGTCTCGAATCCTTCCGGAATGACACACCCCCTCCCTCTCTCTCTCTACACACACACACACACATACTACCAAGTTCCCTCCGCTATTAGCAGGGGTTGAGGGAAGTGGTTGAACACATAAGTTTAACAAAATTTTTGATAGATTTAAAATAATTATATAAGTATTTGTATTTGTATTTACCTAATAATACTTATAATTATATCAAAATCAGATTTATTATGTTGTAATAAAATTATGTTATAAATAAATTATATTATTCTTCATGTTGAGTAAATATTTTGTTATGTAAAAATATGTATTTCAAATAAATAAATTAGATATTTTACAAATAAATACATGCTGTATACATGGGAATTTATATGTATAAACAATATTCATGAATAAATTTTATACAGAAAATATTTTTATTTAAAGATATTTCATGTCAGAAATACTGCTAAAAATTTTTGTGAATGTGTGTGAATATCTAATACTCCTATTCTATAATACTAATTATTAATAATAAAGTTAATAATAATAAGTTATAATTATTCTTAATATTCTTAGCCAACAAATGGAGCCTGCTCTACTCTATTTTTTCCTCTCTTTTCATCTCATTATCTTTCAAGCCCAAGAGGTCCAGCCAAATTTCTTTATTTTTTTCTCTTTTTTTCCTCATTTCTCTCTCTTCCCTTGCTTTTCCCTTTACTGCCTATCCAACTCCTCCATGTGCCCTTCACTCCGTTGCCTTTATTCCATGGCCATCCTCTCCTCCTTTTATATATCTCTCTCTCAGGAAAATAATTATTATTAGAATATAGTTTATGACATCTTAATATTGAATTCCTTAATGAATAAAATTATGATACAAATTATTACTATCATAATTTATAATATAACCATTAACAATTATCAACTTGGAAATTATTTAATTAATTAAAAATTGAAAGAATTACTTATTATCTTGTAATAAGTAAAATAAAAATTTTAATATGAACTAATATTTGATATTCATCATGACTAATATTATAATTTAATAATTATAATAAAAAGTATATGTAACTGCGATGTTATATACGCTAAGCATATACAATAGACGCTAAGCGAGTACGAAGACGTTACTGCGACGTATATATGCAGGGCGAAAAGACCCTCGCATATGTACGCTAAGCATCAGTACATGCAAGAATCAGAGTACGAAAGCACAGTGATAATATACATTCCAGCAATAATAGCACAAGTACACAGTTATCATAGAGCATGATACAATATTCTAAGAATATGAGATCATCAAGAAGCGCAAAAGTAAGATATGCAATATAAAAAGACTGAAAATACTCATGAGCAACAAGATGAGAACCTCGCGAATCAATCAAAGATGGCTAGAAGAAAAGGAGGCTCCACATAGACAACCACTAATCCATGCTTACGCTGCGCTCTCTAATCAACTACAACAAGGTTACCACAGTCCAGGCTCCTGGACCTGGACATGAAGGTCCAGGGTTGTCGAAAAGCAACCCAACAAGTACGTAAGATAAAACCTGTTGGCGTGCTCAGGCAGTCACACGTGTACATGATCGAGTGATGTGGTTCAGGCATACAGGTACAGGCAATGACCAGTAACATAAATGGAAATCAGAGAATCAGTAGTAAATCTGAAATCAAGTAAGTACATGTGTGTCGATAAATCTGAATAGGAAAACATGCATAGAAAACATGTCGAGAGCATAGACATATACAAGCATGAAATAAAACATCAAGTAATGGGTTAAATACAAGTGTGGACAAAACCAGTTATATAGGCTTGGAATTTGGATTCATGAGATTGATATACCGAGGGGATAATCCAAACAAGAAAACCCTCATATATATACCATATACTTCGGGCGTGTTTGTTTCGCCGCAAAACACCGCAAAACGCAAGTTGTAAAACTTCTTTTCCATTTTCCATTGTTTGTTTCGCTGAAAAACAAGTTGCAAAATGCAACTCTTCTTTTCCCACTTGCAGTTACTACAGTTAAATTTGTGGTCATGTAAATCTCACTTTTACACTCATATTTTCCCACTTGCAGTTGCTACAGTTAATTTTGTAGTCATGAAACTCTCACTTGTAGTACACTTACAGTTCAAAACAGTTACTTGATAATCAATATATAATTTAATATTATTAAATATTTAATATTTTAAATAGTGTTTAATTTCTAATTTAATTATTTAATATTTTTAATCTTTAATTTTTTTATTGTTTTTAATATTGTTTTAATATTTAATATTTTACTATTTTAATTTAATATTTTTATTTAATATTTTATTTAATACTTTATTATTTAATAATACTTATTCAATTTTTTATTATTTTATTTAGAGTTAATATTTTATTAATATAACATATTATACTTTAATATAAAATTACTATATATATTTAATTATTTATTTTTTAATATAAAAAATTACTTTATTAATATCATAATATATTTTATTATTATATTAATATTTTATTATGCTAATATTGTAATAATAATTCAATATAATAATACTATAATGATAATTTATTATTAAATTATAATTATATTTTACTTTGTTAATTTTATATTTCTATAATATTACAGCAATATTATAATAAAATTTATATTATAATAATTTTCAAGCATTTTTAATATTATAATATTATAACTATATTTTATTATTTTTGTAAGATTTTTTAATATTTATATTTTATTAGTATTCTTAAAATGTTATTAACGTTCTTTAGATTTTCTTAAAATTTTATATTATTTATTTAGTTAATATTTTAGTAATATTTTACTATTTATACTAATATTTTATTAATATTATTGTTATAAATAAAATATTAAGATTATTAATTTTTTATCTCAAATTTATTAATACAATTTAATTTGCAATAGTAGATTTAATTTAATAGTATTTATAATATTTAAATCACTGCTACAGTTAATTTTGTGGTCAACTTTTCCACTTACATTTTTACATTACCAACCAAACACCGTAAAACACAATATACTTTACCATTTATACTTTCACTTTATCAACCAAACACCGTAAAACACAATATACTTTTCCATTTACACTTCACTTTATCAACCAAACACCGTAAAACACAATATATTTTTTCTGCTACAGTTCACTTTTTCCATTCTCATTTTACGACTTACGACTTGCGACATTTTGCAACGAAACAAACAGGCCTCAAGTAACCATAGCCTGAGTTTATATAACTCGAGTTGCCTTCAAGCAATAGAATAAGAAAACGGTATGAAAACCCAAAAATAAGTAAGTCAAGTGATTCAACACAGTAGCACATATATCATATGTAAATGGCGAGCAGGATAATATATTGTGTCACAGGCTCACAAGTATAGGTCAAGTATGTCGCAAGTCAGATGTCAGTAACATGTTATTATTATGTTATTAAGACTCGTCTGATTTGTATACATCGATATGCATCCCACTCCATATACCTCCGCATACAGACTGGAGAATGAGTTATTTGAAACTGATGGAGATCGACGAACCATGTTTAGAATGGGTCCCGTGCATGCCCGGGACAACGGTCCAAGAGTATCCAGTACTGAGCTGGAACGTACCCCTAGGTACCGGGACTTACTATATGCCCGAAGGATTAAGTATACGCCAATAAACAGGAATAGTGTGTCACCGCTCCCCAAAGGAGTAGATCTAGGGGATTACAGCACACCGACAGGAAGGAGAGTAAGGATGCCAGTACACCCCACGGAATCACCTGGTGGTGGCTTCTAGGTAGAATCCTAAGTAGTAGTTGTACAACATTTATATGGTCACCATAAACACGGAATCTATATCGGCATCCATCAGTTTTTTCTGTCCGGTTGTAAGTTGTTCAATTATTATGGATTGTCCAGTGATAATGTCACAGTGTGTGTCAGTTAATATGCACTGAGAATACTCATCAAGCTAACATCAGGCGGCACAAGTAAGAGGAAGAGTTATTTCTCCTTAGAGAATAGATTCAGAAGATAGCCCCACAGATTCAAGAGGTAGCCCCCACCATGTGTATGGTGTGGCACTTTGCTCTGTGTGGCACTTTGCTCTGTGTGGGGAATGGATTCTAGAGGTGGCACCCACAGATTCAAGAGGTGGCCGTCACCACGTGTGTGGCGTGGCACTTTTCTTCGTGTGGCACTTAATTCCATTCAAGATCCGTCGGACGCTAGCATGATCGTGGGATACATCTTCGTCATCCCGATACCAGGCAGCACACTCTGCCAGACGTCAGTATGACCGTGCTATTAACAAGGGTAATAGTGCCGGGGACATGAGTACAAGAGATATAGGAGTTCACGAGTTCAAGAGTACAGAGTATAAGAATACCAGATGTTTGGTAGTAGTATAATAATCATGTCAAGTCCTTGTAAAAATAATTATCATAAATAGGCAATGTAATACAAGTGCCAGGTGTGATAATATCCAGTAAGGTGTCACAACATCATGTTAAGTGTATCAGTACCAAGTAGCAAGTATCATGTATCAGGTGTGTTTATCAAATATTCAGTATCAGATAATAGCATGTCAATTGCTAGGTGTTAGATATCAGGTATCAGGTATCAGGTGTCAAGTGATAACATGTCAAGTATCCGTTTCAAATATCAAGTGTCACGTATCAGGTGTCAAGTGATAGCATGTTAAGTGTCAAGTATCAGATATCAGGCGTTAAGTATGTATATTAGATGCCAGTTGCCAGGGAAGTACAACAAAACTTTAAGTACAGTGATCACACAACATGTGAGCGGCATGTCATATGATATGGTAATATGAAAATAATATGAATAACATTTCAAAGTCTTCACAACCATATCTATCATAATAATAGATTAATCTATTAATTAGCTATGCGAAGCCCAGCGAAGCGGGAGCATATCTAGGCATATCCAGATCATATACAATACACGTTCAATGAGTTATATTGACGATCAACAATGAATAACAATATATAGGCCCAATCGTAAACAATAATATAAGTCCAAAGGGAGAGTACTCGCAATAACAACCAACAGATATTCGTAAAGCATGTTAATATTAGAAAATCACTCGCATATCATATATCAACTCGCATAACGATGCATCATGTACTAAAAGACCGAATGACATTAACCCAGCATGTGCAATTGTAGAAAATACTCGCCCAATGTAAAATATAGTACTGGTCCAAGCACCGAAAAGGAATACTCCCTATCCCAAGAAAAGGTACTCGCCTAAATCTTCAAAAAATCATCGTAAAAAGCCAGAACACTAGAAACAGGTACATGCCACCAATCCATATTAAAATATATAAATATAATTTTTAGAGAGAGAATAAAAGAGGAGAGAGGAAGAGAAAGAATGAAAGAGAGAGAGAGATATTGGAGAGAGGGAGAGAAAGTGAGAGAGAGATTGCTAGAAAGGGAAAAAGAAACAGGGAGTAAAAAGAAAGGGGAGAAAAGAAAAGAGAAAGAAAGAAAGAAGGGAAAAGAAGAAGGAGAAGGGGAGTTGGCTGGCCGGCTAGGCGGCGCCGGCGGCCCTCAGGCAAGGGAGGAGGAGGTGAAGAGGGGTGGAGTTATTGTTGTTGTTGATGTTATTGAAGTGGTTGGGGTTGCTTGTGGTTGATGATGTTGGAGGTGGAGTTGCTGGTGGTGAGGAGGAGATGAAGCTGGTGTGGTGAAGGTGTTGGTGGTGATGGAGATGATGGAGTGGTGGTGGTGGTGATGTAAATGGTGGTGGGTTTGTGGATGGTGATGGTTGAGGAGATTGGTGGTGGAGTGGATGATGATGATGGAATGAAGTGGAGGAGGAGGTGGTGAAGGGAAGGGAAGATGGAGGTGGAAGTGATGGAGGAGGGTGATGGGTTTGGAGGAAGAAGATGGTGGTGGTGGTGGAGATGTTAAAGAGAGGAGGAAAGAAGAGAAAGAGAAGAAAAGAGGAGAGATGGGGAGAGTGGGGGAGGAGGCTTGGCCGCCCAAGGGTCACGACGGCAGCGGCGGCGCCTTGGGCTGCCATCGACCAAGGAGAAGGGAGAGGTAAGGAGTGAGGGGGTCAGAGGAGAGAAGATGAATGCGAGTGGGAAAGAAAAAGAAATGGAAAGAAAGGAAATGATTAAAAAAGAAAAGAAAGAGAGGTGACGGGATGGGGAGTTGGTATTGGCAGGTGATGGGAGAGGAGTGGGCTAGTCGGCTACGTGGGAGAAGGGAAGAAGAAAAGAAGAAAGAAAATGAAAAGAGAAAGAAAAATAATATTATTTAAATAGGGTAAAATTTGATTGTTTCAGAAATGTTCTCAAAAATATAAAATATTATTTTAAAATACATGGTGAAATTGGATTCAAGAAATTCAATCTAGTTTTCAAATTAAAAATCTTAGAATCTTCTAGCAATACCGGTCAACACCAGAGCCGGTCGAATTTTGATAAATTCGAAAAAATCGCTGAAAATGCATTTAGATGGAAAATGAGATTTTAAGAAGTAATGTGAAAGCCATTTTTAGAAATTCATCTCCGTTTGAAAACTAAAAATCTGAGAATCGGTCGGCGATACCAATCGACGCCGGTTTTGAAGATTTTGAAAATAAATTCTGAAAAATCTTAGAAAATTATGAAAAATCTAAAATATTAGAAAATACTTTCTAAAACTGAAATCGGCCAAATTAAACTATCAGAATGGTCAAATTGGGTAGTACACTGGTATGGGTCCTCGGTTCAGACTCGGGCTGATTCTGAGTCCAGAAAATCCGGATCCAATACAAAACTATAGCATAAATAAATACAAAGAAAAAGAAAAAATAAATATAGGGAGAAAATAAAAAATACAATAAAAATCAGAATACGTATCTAAGTACGTATTCTAGGAACGGGGTGTTACATTCCATCCACCTTACAAAAATTTTATCCTCGAAATTTCGATAAGGAGAAATGAACACAGAAAAAATAGGGACAAGGATTATACCAATTAAAATATGAATAACTGGAGGTCATTCTCACTAATCAACTGAACGGCAAACTCGGAACCCACATCTGTCTTGCCGCTACCCTTTCTACTCTATCCATATCTTAAGTTGGTATAAGGACAAGGAGAACTGGAAATGAAAAAGGATGGAAGAGATTTAAGAATCAAGAGAAGGACGGTCAATATGGAATATATAACTTTGTACTTATAGCTAGATTGTATAACCACGACTCATGCGTTCCAGTTGCAAATTTTTTTACCATTAATTTACCAACTAGTTGTACTGAAGATGTGAGAGCCTAAGCTCTGATATCATCTTGTAACGCCCTAATCCCGCGGGTACAGAGATGTTACTGTGACGTATATACGCAGGGTGAAAATATCACATATATACACTAAGCATCAGTACAGGCAAGAATCAGAGTACGGAAGCATAGTGGTAATATACATTCCGGCAATAATAGCACAAGTACACAGTTATCATAGAGCATGATACAATATACCAAGAATATGAGATCATCAAGAAGCGCGAAAGCAAGATATGCAATATAAAAAGACTGAAAAATACTCACGAGCAACAAGAAGAGAATCTCGTGAGCCAATCAAAGGTGCTGGAAGAAAAGAGACTCCAGATAGACAACCGCTAATCCAAGCTTCCACTGCGCTCTCTGATCAGCTATAGCAAGGCCACCACGGTCTAGGCTTCTGGATCTGGATATGAAGGTTCATGGTTATCAGAAAGCAACCCAACAAGTACATAAGATAAAGCCAGTTGCGTGCTCAAGCAGTCACAAGTATACATAATAGAGTGATGTGGTTCAGGCATACAGGTACAGGCAATGACCAGTAAGATAAATAGAAATCAGAGAATCAGTACTAAATCTAAAATCAAGTAAGTACATGTGTATCGATAAATCTGAATCGGAAAACTTGCATAGAAAACGTGTCGAGAGCATAGGCATATACACGTATGGAATAAAACATCAAGTAATGCGTTAAATATAAGTGTGGACAAAACCAGTTATATAGGCTCAGACTTTAGATTTATGAGATTGATATATCCATGGGATAATCCAAACAAGAAAACCCTCACATATATATATATATATATATATATATATATATATATATATATATATATATATATATATATATCATATACTTCAAGTCACCATAGCCTGAGTTTATACAATTCGAGTTGCCTTCACAGTAACAGAATAAGAAAACGGTATGAAAACCCTGAAATAAGTAAGTCAAGTGATTCAACATAGTAGCACATATATCATATGTAAGTGGTGAGCAGGATAATATTTTGTGTCACATGTCTCATAAGTATAGGTCAAGTATGTCGCTAGTCAGATGTCAGTAACATGTTATTATTATGTTATTAAGACTCGTATGATTTGAATACATCGGTATGCATCCCACTCTACATACCTCCGCATGCAGACCGGAGAGTGAGTTATTGGAAACTGAAGGAGATCGATGAACCATGTTTAGAACCGGTCATGTGCATGCCCGGGACAACGGTCCAGGAGTATCCGGTACTAAGTCGGAACGTACCACTAGGTATCGGGACTTACTATATGCCTGAACAGGAATAGGGTGTCACCGCTCCTCAAAGGAATAGACCAAGGGGATTACGGCACACCCGACGGGCAGGGGAATAGGGTGCCGGTACACCCCACGAAAACACCTGATAGCCTCCAGGTAGAATCTCAAGTAGTAGTTGTACAACATTTGTATGATCATCATAAACATGGAAGCAATATCGGTACCCATCAGTTTCTCCCGTCCTGATGTAAGTTGTTCAATTATTACAGATTGTCGAGTGATAATATCTACAGTGTGTGTCAGTTAATATGCACTGGGAATGCTTATCACGCAAACACCAGGCGGCAAAGGCAGAAGGAAGGATTATTTCTCCTTGGAGAATGATTCAAAAGATAGCCCCACAGATTCAAGAGGTGACCCACACAGATTCAAGAGGTGTCCCCACCACGTGTATGGCGTGACACTTTGCTCCATGTGACACTTTCCTCTATGTGGGCAATGGATTCTAGAAGTAGCCCTCAAAGATTCAAGAGGTGGCCCCCGTCACGTGTGTGGCGTGGCACTTTGCTCCGTGTGGTACTTAGTTCCATTCAGAATCCGCCAGGCGCTAGCATGATCGTGGGATACATCCTCGTCATCTCGACACCAGATGGCACACTCTGCCGAACGCCGGTATGACCATGCTTTTAACGAGGGTAACAGTGCAGGGGACATGAGTACAGGGGATACAAGACTTCAAGAGTACACGAGTTTAGGAATACAAGAGTTTAGGAGTACAGAAGTACAGGAGTACCAGATGTCTGGTAGCAGTATAATAATCATGTTAAGTCTCTGTAAAAGTGATAATCATGAAAAGACAATGTAATACAGGTGTTAGGTGTGATAATATCCAGTCAGGTGTCACAACATCAGGTCAAGTGTATTAGTACCAAGTAGCAAGTGTCATGTATCAGGTGTGTTTATCAAATATTCAGTATCAGGTAATAGCATGTTAATTGTCAGGTGTTAGATATCAGGTGTCAGGTGTCAGGTGATAACATGTTTAGTATCAGTATCAGATATCAAGTGTCAGGTATCAGGTGTCAAGTGATAGAATGTTAAGTGGCAAGTATCAGATATCAGGTGTCAGGTATGTATATCAAATGCCAGGTGCCAGGGGAAGTACAACAATACATTTAGGTAAATTGATCACACAGCATGTGAGCGGCAGGTCATATGACATGGTAATACGAAAATAATATGAATAACATTTCAAACTCTTCACAACCATATCTATCATAATAATAGATTAATTTATTAATTAGATATGCGAAGCCGAGCGAAGCGGGAGCGTATCTAGGCATATCCAGATCGCATACAATACCCGTTCAATGAGTTATAATGACGATCTACAATGAATAACAACAAATAGGCCCAACCGTATATAATAATATAAGCCCAAAGGGAGAGTACTCGCAATAACAACCAACAGGTATTCGTAAAGTATGTTAATATTAGAAAATCACTCGCATAACGATGCATCATGTGTTAAAAGACCGAATAGCATTTGCCCAACATGTACAATAGTAGAAAATACTCGTCAAATGCAAAATATAGTACTGGTCCAAATATCGAAAAGGAATACTCCCTATCCTAGGAAAAGGTACTCACCTAAATCTTGAAAAAATTGTCGTAAAATCTTAGAACACCAGAAACACGTATAAGCCACCAATCCATATTAAAATATATATAAATATAATTTTTAGAGAGAGAATGAGAGAGGAGAAAGAAAAGAATGAAAGAGAGAAAGAGAGTGATCTTGGAGAGAGAGTTAAAGAGAGAGATAGAGTGAGAGAGGAGAGAGAGGTGGCTAGGGGGAGAGGGGGGAGAGAGAGAGGGAGATTGCTGGAAAAGGAAAAAGAAACAGGGAGTAAAAAGAAAGGGGAGAAAAGAACAGAGAAAGAAAGAAAGAAAGAAAGAAAGAAGGGAAAAGAAGAAGGAGAAGGGGAGTTGGTGGCCGGCTAGGGGCCGGCTAGGTGGCGCCTGCGGCGGCCAGAGGGCTAGCAACCCTCAAGCAAGGGAGGAGGAGGTGGAGAAGGGTGGAGTTGTTATTGTTGGTGATGTTTGTTGATGTTGTTGTTGTTATGGTTGGGGTTGTTTGTGGGTGATGGAGATGTTGGAGGTGGAGTTGATGGTGGTGAGGAGGAGATGAAGGTGGTGTGGTGAAGGTGTTAGTGGTGATGGGGATGATGGAGTGGTGGTGGTGGAGATGTAAATGGTGGTGGGTTTGTGGGTGGTGATGGTGGTAGAGATTGGTGGTGGAGTGAATGGTGATGGTGGAATGAAGTGGAGGAGAAGGTGGTGTTGTGGTAGAGGAGGTGGTGAAGGGAAGATAGATGGAGCTGGAAGTGATGAAGGAGGGTGATGGGTTTGGAGGAAGAAGATGGTGGTGGTGGAGATGTTAAAAAGAGGAGGAGGAAAGAAGAGAAAGAGAAGAAAAGAGGATAGATGGGGAGAGTGAGGGAGGAGACTTGGCCGGCCAAGGGGCAGGCTGATGGCGGTGGCACCCTGGGCTGTTATCGGCCAATAAGGAGGGAGATGGAAGGAGAGAGAGGGTGAGAAGAGAGAAGATGAATGAGAGTAGGAGAGAAAGAAATGAAAGAAAGGAAATGATCAAAAGGGAAAGAGAGAGAGAGAGAGAGACAAAAGTAATGGGATGGAGAGTTGGTATTGGCAGGTGATGGGAGAGAGTGGGTTGGTCGGCTGACATGGAAGAAGGGAAAAAAGAAAAGTAGAAAGAAAATGAAAAGAAAAGGAAAAAATATTATTTAAATAAGGTAAAATTTGACTGTTTCAGAAATATTCTCAAAAATTTTCAAAAATAGAAAATATTATTTTAAAATGCATGATAAAATCAGATTAAAGAAATTTAATCTGTTTTTCAAATTAAAAATACTGCAATCTTCTAGCAACACCGGTCAACCCTAAAACCGATCGAATTTCGATAAATTCAGAAAAATCTCCGAAAATGCATTTAGATGGAAAATGAGATTTTAAGAAGTAATGTGAATGCCATTTCAAGAAATTCATCTCCGTTCGAAAACTAAAAATTCAGGAATCAGTCGGCGATACCGATCGACACCGGTTTTGAAGATTTTGCAAATAAATTATGAAAAATTTAAGAAAATCATAAAAAATCTAAATATTAGAAAACAGTATCTAAAACTGAAATCGGCCATATTGAACTATCAAAAAGATCAAATCGGGTAGTATACTAGTACTGGGTCCCCAGTTCAAACTCGGGCTAACTCTAAGTCCTGAATTCGGATCCAATACAAAACTATAGCATAAATAAACACAAAGCAAAAATAAATACAAGGAGAAAATAAAAAAATACAAAGCAAAACCAAAAATAAATACAGGAAGAAAATAAAATAACGATCAAAAATCAGAACACATACCTAAACATGTCTTCCAGGAACATGGTGTTACAGTATAATTACTTATAATTTTATAATTGTAATAAAAACTATAATTACTTATAATTTATAATTTAAAAAAATATAATTACTAACCAAAAAAATTAAAGTGTAATTATAATATTTGTTTTATTTTATTGTCATTCATAATTAATTAAAAGTTGGAAGAATTACTTATTAACTTGTAGTAATTACATAATAATTAACCATTACAACTACTTAATTATAACTATATTGTAATATTTGGTATTCATCATTAATATTATTATATTTTAATAATTACAATGAAAACTTTACTTACTTATACTTTTGTAATTATAATAGAAACGATAATTATTTATAATTTATAATAATAATAATAACTGTAAGAACTATCATGAAAGAAATAAAAGTGTAATTATGAGTATTAATTGTTATGTTATTATAATAATATTTACTGTCATTTAATTGATATTAATTTGGATTGGAGTAAAAATTAGTGTTTAAGAATGTGGTGTATTAATGATATATTTTTGTTTTTCATTATTTTTTCTTTTTAAAAGATTTTGTTTTACTTTAATGGATGAAGTCATTAATGAGTGAGCTCATCAATTTTGTGGGTGCAATTAACCGCATTCCCCCTACAACTCATCAATTCTTTCAAAAATTCCTTCAACGCATCAATTCTTTCAAACATTTAAAATAAAAAAATTAAACAAATGTGTTGATACTAGGCATCATCCCAGGAGCTGAATCAAGAAGCTTAACAACTATGCTGCATTGGCCTGCTGTTAAGAAAGCCATAAATTTTTGTTTCAACTATCAATTCTTTCAAAAATTTAAAACAAAAACCTAAAGAAATGTGTTTTCGTTTTCCATTATTTTTATTTTTAAAAGATTTTTTTTTTTTACTTTAATGGGTGAAATCATTAGTGAGTGAGCTCATCAATTTTGTTGGTGCAATTAACCACATTTCCTTTTCAACTCATTAATTCTTTCAAAAATTCCTTCAACCCATCAATTCTTTCCAAAATTTTAGAAAAAAATGA
This sequence comes from Agave tequilana, assembly GCA_038442645.1. NCBI lineage: Eukaryota > Viridiplantae > Streptophyta > Magnoliopsida > Asparagales > Asparagaceae > Agave > Agave tequilana. The sequence goes on from JAVJIF010000892.1 coordinate 73,587, forward strand.
ACAAATTAATGTGTTGATACTGGGAATCATCTCAGGGGCTGAATCAAGAAGCTTAACTGCTATGTCGCATTAACTTGCTATTTATTTCAGCTATCAATTCTTTCAAAAATTTAAAATAAAAACTAAACAAATGTGTTGATCCTGAGAAGTAAGAAGCTAAACCGTTGTGCCGCATTGGCCTGCTATTAAGAAAGCCATCATTGTTTATTTAAACTCTACATAAGCTTAAAGTGTCCCAACTCCATAAGGACATAATTGTCCAAAAAAGTGAAAATTTCACCCAAAGCTCACAGTCATCCCTCTCTTGATACAAGGGCACTTGATGTAGCATGTAGGCTGCATAAAAAGATAGCATACAATTCAATCACCGGACGTCTTCTCGTTTGGTATATATGGCAGGGACCAGCAACCAACCATGAATAGAATGAAGCCTAAAATATGTCTAATCAACGTAGAATACCATGCTATGCTTTCTAACAATAACAAATTTTTTTTTCCTTGGCTCTGTATGTTCAATCGTCTATCTATCTATCTTAAATACTAGAAGACAAATAACACATGACTTCTCTGCGTGGGATTTGTTGAGCACATGTGGCATATCTTGATAGATTGGCACGTTACAAATGTTTTTTTTGAGTAAACGTCTTGGTGTTTCATTCATGAGATTTTAATAAAAACAAACCTGAAAATATAAGTAGAGAAAAACGGAACTTTCTCTTGAAGTAAAAAAGTTACTTTGCACATGTTGGTTCTAGAGGGATTAGTAAACAAAAGTACCACCCAAACAAACAAAGAAAGATGCAAGATGCAATGTGATCAGGGTGCTGCCCTGATACAAAAAACAAAATACAATTGAGTCTGCAGACAGCTCAGTCTATATATGAGGGCAAGAATGAGGGATCCAAAGCACCATCAGTCACATAAAGTCCAAGTCATCGTCACGCTCCTCACCTCGGGTCTCCTCTGAGTGGCTGCTGGAGATGTGGCTCATCTGTGTTGAATCAGAATCTGCCCCGCCCTGTCTCTGGCTCTATCTGAAAGTGATCCTTAAAGAGAAATAAGACTTTTCTTTCCTTTTAGAGGATGAGAAGAGAATTTTATTTTCAACCAACAGTTACAAAGAACTAGCTCTAGCTAGCCAGCGGAATGGAATCAACCTATATCCCAATAAAAGCCAAATCACATAAGTTTAACATGGAGATTTGTTTTTTCACTATTTAAAAGTGACGCAGATGGGGAAGCGGAGAAGACGAATGACTCAGGCTAGATCATATTCTAGCGCTGACGAACCATGAAGAATTCTCCAGGTTGGGGTAATTACTTGAATCCACGAGCAAAAATAACTTGAATCCACGAGCCAAGAGAACAACTTGAATCCACGAGCGAATATGAGGAAAAACTCAAAGTTTATTTATTGAAAATTTAATTACAAACACAAGAGATTCAAGGGCCTTTTATAGGCTCAGAATAAGTCATATTCTATCAATGAAACTAGATTCAAAATAAAAAAAATAAAGTTTAAAAATAAAGAAACAAATAAAACTAACAAATCCTAAACTGGTTCAGATATGGCTAATACGCTCATATCGATCGACCAACAGTAAAGTCTTTGGTCTCAGTGTTGTTGCGGTCAACTGGGCGGGCGACTGCTTGGTTTTTCCTTCAATACCGGTCGGCCGGGCGATCGACTGGTAAGAGAGTTAAGCTCTCTGTTCCAAATCTGCTTCTTATACGGTCGACCGGGCGGTCGACCGAGGGACTAGTTCTAACTTGCCTTCTTTGGGTCGGTCGACCAGGCAGTCGACCGGCAAACTGAGTGTTCCTCTATATTTGTCTGCTGTTGTTTACCTGAATTGCCCGATTGAGTGGGACTTTTCCCTAGGCCTTTCATGGGTCTTGACCTGCGTCTCCGCTCTTCGACATTAGCCCCTCCCTCTTCAAAAGAACTTGCCCTCGAGTTCCTATCGAGCTGATGGCATAGGGATATAAGTGAGGACATCTTCTTCTTCGTAGACTTTAGAGGCGGTGGAATCGGTCTCATGGCAACTCTTTTGCCCTGCCAAGTAAACACATATATGTTATCTCTTTCCTTATGGGTGGCATCAACATCATGTTGCCATGGCTTTCCCAAAAAAATGTGACGCTTGTCCATATCCATAACATCACAAGTAATGGAATCTTGATAGTGTTTACCAATAGAAATAGGAACTTGACACAGATCCATTACCTTGATACATAGGGCCTTCTTGATCTACCCAATGTCGTAGGGATGAGTATACAAGTAACTATTTCATACTATTCACAACCATATTAATAATTATCAATTATATTATTAAATAGCCAAGCGGAACTAAGCTGTGTTCGACGAGGCTAGGCCATAGGCGAGGCTAAACTATAGCGCATAGCTCTAGGCACACGGCGGACCTTGGCTCCCGGCGGAGCTAGCACATCGTTAGGCGCTAACACGCATAGAGAAGCTATCGCTCGCAGCGAAGCTAGTGCATAGGCGGAGGTTAATGCTTGTGGTGAAGCTAAATGCTCGTGACGAAGCTAGCGTATGACGCTTCGCTAACGAACGCGGCAAAGCCACGCTCGCGGCAAAACCACGCTCGCGGCGAAGCTAGATGCTCGCGGTGAAGATACGCATATGCAAAGCTAGTCTTAAGGCGAAGCTACGCTCGTGGCGAAGCTAGTGGTAAAGCTCTGAGCACAATGCTCCCCTGCCAGGCAAAGCTAGTAAAGCCCAAAGGCTGAAGGAAAAGCCCGAAGGCTGAAGTAAAGCCCGGAGGCTGAAGAGCACTAGGGTCATCCAATCAAACAGTAATCCAGGTGCATAAAATAATACTCACATGAAGCATGTAAAAATACTCACATGAAACAGTACTCACCTAACAAATGCCCAGAGGCACGGTGAAGACGACGGTGGACTATAATGGTGGAGCTCCGATAGAGCTAGCGCGTAAAGCGGGAGAGGAGAGAGAAATAGAGAGAGAATATATGAGACAGAGGGAGTAGACAGAGAGAGTACTAGAGAGAGAGAGAGTACTAGAGAGAAGAGAGCATGAGAGAGAGTGAGAGAACCAGAGAGAGTGAGAGAACCAGAGAGTGTGAGAGAGAGAATGAGAGAGAAGAGAACAGACAGAAGGAGAGAGCATGAGAGAGAGAAAGAGAGAGAACGAGAGAGTAAACAGAAGAAAAAAATAGAAGAGAAAGGGGGAGAACATAGAGAGAATGAGAACAGAGGGAGAGAAGAGGGGCTGTGGTGGTACTGGGTGGCGTAGGGTGGTCGTGGGTGGCGTAGGCAGTGGCGCGCTGCCAGAGAATGAGGAGGAAGAGGGGTGCCTAACTGGTGGTTGTCGGCCGCGTGGCGGCGGAGGCTTGTGGCGGCCAAGGAGGTGGAAGGAGAGGGAGAGGGGTTATGGTGGTTATGGCAGTAGTAGCCAGAAAATGAGGAGGAGGTGGCTGGCCTGGGGGTGCTAGTGGCCAAAAGAGGAGGGAGAAGGGGTTGGCGCTGGGGTGCTGCGACAGAGGGGCGGCCAGGGGTGTGGCTGATCGAGTGGAGGTGGGCAGCGACAAGGTTGGAGGGAGAGAAGGAGAATGAGAGTGAGGGAAGAGAGATGGAGAGTGTAAGAGAGTGGGGTGTGGGATGCAGAAAGTGAGAAGGTAAGGGAGAGAAAAGGAAGAGAGAAGGAGAGATATAGGAAGAGAGAACGAGTTGGAGAGAGAGTGAGGGAGAGGATCGGGTTGGGGAAGTGGTTGGCTGCAGTGAGAGAGGGAGGGCGAGTGCAGGGCATTGGGGAAGAGAGGAGTGGGAGGGGGAGGTTGGCTGGCTTCGAGGGGAAAGAAAGAAAACGAAAGAAAAAAGATAGGGAAAAAAGAAAAAGAAAGGAAAAGGAATTAGGCCGGGTTTCTGGGCTTGGGCTGGGCTCAGGTCCACTGAATACAGACCAAATCTCAAAATAAATATTGAGAACAAAATAATATGGGCGAAAAATCTGGACATGTATCTGAGTACGTATTTTGGGATCAGATGTTACACTTTAGGATTCTGACGGGGGACATTCCTGTTAGCGAGGGGGAGGAGGATGCGAATACAAGCATGAAACAAAACATCTTAAATCAATTGATAGTAGAATAAATATAATGAAAGTCAATACAATTCTAACATAGTGGATTAACAAAATTATGTATACTTAGCTTCTAATCACACACGAAACTAGTACGTCGATGGGATAATCCAAATAAGAAAACTCTCATGTATATATCATATGTCATGTGCAGTTTTAGGCAAAATATACATGATTCATGTTAATCCGAGTTAAACAATACATGCAGGCATATACAATGACTATGTTATTGGAATAAAAATAGTTTATGTTCAGGTAATACATGGGTGATCATACCTCTCCAGAGTGTTTGTTTGCATTTCCAGAAGGATTAGGTGGTGTGGAGTGCTTTGGCAAGCCTGTGGTGCTGTCTCCGAATGGTAATCTCATCAACCACACCTGCAAATTGGTAGGGTTCTGAAGTGGAGGTGTGACCCATAAATAGATTGGATGCGTCGACTCCGAGTGGGGGTGAAACCCATCAGCAAAGTGGCGATCTGGATCTCCGAGTAGGGAAAATCTAAGCAGCAGAGTTGGATTCACAGTTATTTCTGAGTGAGAAATCCAATCAACAGAGTTGCGAACTTGGTAGGGACCTTAAGTGGGTTTAACACCCCATTCCCGGAATACGTACTTACGTACATATTCTGATTTTTTGATCATATTTTTTAATTTTCTTCTTGTATTTATTTTTGCTTTGTGTTTATTTATGCTATTATTTTGTATTAAACGGGTTCGTGGACTCAGAGTCAGCCCTAGTCTGAACCGGGGTCCCGTCCAGTGTATTACTCGATTTGACCTTTCTGATAATCCGATTTGACCGATTTCAGTTTTATACTGTTTTCTAATATTTTAGATATTTCATGATTTTTAAAAATTTTCAGAATTATTCTGCAAAATCTTCAAAATCGGTGTCAATCAGCGTCGCAAACCGATTGTCGGATTTTTAGTTTTCAAATTGAGTTGAATTTCTACAAATGGCTTTCATATTACTTCTTAAAATGTCATTTTCTATCTATATGCTTTTTTAGGGATTTTTCTGAATTTATCAAAATTCAACCGGTTTTGGTGTCGACCGATATCACGAGTGGATTCCATGATTTTTAATTTGAAAATCAGAATAAATTTCTTTAATCTGATTTCATCATATATTTTAAGATAATATTTTCTATTTTTGAAAATTTTTGAGAACATTTCTGAAACAGTCAATTTTTACCCAATTTAAATAATAATATTATTTCCCAATTGTTTTCCCTTCTTACTTTTTCCTTCTCTTCTCTTTTACTTAATTCTCCTATTTTATCCTACTTATATATTATTTAATAATATATTTTAATTACTTATTTTATCATATTTCCTTTTTCTTTCCTTTTCTTCTTTTCTTTTCTTCTTCTTTTCTTTTTCCTTCTCTTTCTTTCTTTCTTTCTTTTTTCCCACCTGCTCCCCATCCTCCCCATGCCCTGCCAACAAACGACTGCAACAACAGTAGTCCATTACCCTCCCGTCTCCACCGTATCCCTCCGTTCTTTTTCTTTTCCTCTCTCTTTCTCTCATTTCTTTCTCTTCTTTTCTCTCTCTCCATTTCTCCCTCTCCTACTCTCTCACCAACTCCTCCTCCCCTTCCTCTTGGTTGTCGCCGCCAGCACCCCTGGCGCCACTGCCTCCCCTAGCCGGCGTTACCTCCCCCCAAGTCCCCTCTCTCCTCTTCTCCACCTCCCTCCTCTTTAATTAATATCCCCCTCCTCTAATTTCTCCCAAACCCAGTATCACCATCTTCTTCTTCTTCTTTAATCCACCATCAATCCACCACCAATTTCACCCTTCCACCACCCAATCACCATCTCCACCTCCTTTTCCAACTCCCCAACACCACCACCTCTCCATCACCACCACTACCAACAACATCCACAACCACAACAACAACCAAAACATCAACCCATCTCCACCACCCTCCTCCTCGGGCTCCGGCTGCTCCGCCGCCTCCCTAACCGCCACCAGCGGCCAGTAGCCGCCAGCCACCATCTCCCCCCTCTCTCCTTATTTTCTTTTCTCCTTTCTTTCTTTCTTCCTTCCATTCTTTCTTTCTTCTTTCTTTCTCTGTTTCTCTTTTCCCTTTTTTTTCTTTCTTTTCTCTCCTTTCCAGCATACTCTCTCTCCCCCTTCTCCCTAGCTGCCTCTCTCTCCTTTCTCACTCTCGATCTCTTTCTTTTTAACTCTCTCTAGGTTCTCTCTAGCTCTCTCTCTTGTAGCCTCTTTCTCTCCTCTAACTGATTTTCCTCTGCCTCACTCCTTTCTCATTCTCTCTCTCTCTCGAAAATATTAATATATATATATATATATATATATTAATATGGATTGGTGGTGTGCATGTGTTTCTGGTATTCTAGGATATTACTGTGTTTTTCGATGATTTTGGCTAGTAATTTTTCTGGGATTGTGAATACTACTGTTGGCCCAAAGGCCCTTCACCTTAGTTTTGATGATGACAAACTTATGAAGTTAAGTTACTAATGATTTTGTATTTATTAAGTTTCAGTTATTGATCAAGATCTTATTAGGTGTTTAGCTTCAATAAAGGATTCAAAGTTAAGTTTTGAAACTAACACATGCAGATTCAAGAGCTCACGCGTCAAGATCGCATCTAGCACTCAGATAAAGTCAAACTCATTTGGATCGAGTCATCTTGAAGATGAAGATCATCAAGAAGACTTTGCATCTAGGTTTGTTTTAGTTTTTATTTAGATCTTGTGTAAGGATAATTAGTCTTAATATGCTCAAGTACCCACACACACAAGTTTAAAAGTTTTGATTTGGGTTTAACCGGTTTCAGATTTTCAGGAATATATTTTTCGTTTTCATGAATAGATAGAATCAAAACAAGTTTACATGATTTATATGTATATTGGATTTCATCTATATACCTTGATAGTTCATATTGTTTAGAAAAACTTATTTTGTTGTATCTAATTCATGGTTTTAAGTTTTGTTTTAATAAAAACTTATTTTAGAAGCTTAATGTCAAAAACATAGATATATCATTTATATGTGTATTGGATTCTATCCATACACACTATACTTCAAATGTATTTTAATATCATGTTTTTGTATTTATACATGTTTGGAGAAAATAATTTTTCATTTCAAAGTTTGATTTTTGAAAAATGCGATTTTCGGTTTAAAGGTTAAATTCAATACATCAAAAATAGTTCAAATAGTTTGTAATATGTGTTGAGTTTTGATCACACATATTTGTACTTCAAATGTATACATGAACCAATTTTTGTGGAATTTATAGAGTTTTATGGGATTTTATAGGTATTTAAGAGCTAAGATTTTCTAACTTATAACATTGTTTCTGGGCTGCCTCCGGTCGACCGAACCTGGGCTCAGTTTGACTGAGCGGTCGACCGATGTGCACAGAAAGTGCACAAGTCCTTAAGCCTAGGGCCGTCGATCGCACGGTCGACTGATCCAGAGAGCTTGCTCTCTGGATCTAGCCCCGGTTGACCGACCAGAGAGTTTGCTCTCTGGTTCTAGCCTCGGTCGACCGAGCGGTCGACCAATAGGCGTTTGCCTTGGGGCGGTCGACAGAGTGGTCAGCGATCGCTCAAACGGTCAAAATTCTGACCGTTGGCCAGTCGACCGACATGTCATTTTTGACCTATTCTGGACTCCAACGGCTATATTTTCAGACCCCTATAAAAATGGGTCTTTGAGGCCAGTTTTTAACAAGATTTTCAAGAGCAAAACTTCTATAATTCTCTAGTGTTTTTAACAAGTTTTTTAAAGAAGTTTTTTGCGTCAAAACTCTTATCTTTTATTATTTCAAAGTTTTTGGAAAATCAAAAGAAAACAAGTCTTTGGGAATTTAGTTTTGTTCTTCATTTTCATATCTATTTAGAAATTTTTTTTCAAGTGTTTTCTTTATTGTTTCTTTTTCAGAACACTTTGATTTCTCACACTTGAGCTATTAATTCTAAACCCTATCTTTAGGATCTTTTTATGAGAAAAATTGTTTTGTGATCCTTTAAGATCATTAAGTGTTGTTTGTAATCATTTGGATCACGCAGTTGTAATTTTTCTTTTGTTTTGCCTTTGTGTCTTTCCTCTTGTGTAGAGGTGTTTGTGTTTGAGAGAGGAGTTGTGTACTCCTGGTGTTGAGTTGTAATTTCTCAGTGGAGGTCCCTTTGTGGAAGGTTCTATGTGGACATAGTGAAAATTCTTCTGTTTGAAGGCAGGGACATAGAGCAGTGGCTCGAACCTCAAAACATATCCATGTGTTTACGTTTGATCATACTCTCTCTCTCTCTTATCTTGCATTGATATAAACTGTTCATATTCATATACATGCTAGATATTATTTGTGTGCCCACATTTGTGTTCAACCAAGAGAACTATTGAAGTACCTCAACTCTTAATTTAGAGGAATCTAGAGGAGTAGTTTCAGAGCCCTTCACGGAGAATTCAGGCTCACTCTTAGTTACACATAGTGTGTTAGCAATTTTATTTTAAATTTCGCATCATTTGCATTAGATTAGCACTACATCTATTCACCCCCTCTAGGTGTACTTTCAATTGGTATTAGAGCTTACGCTCCTGATATTCGATTTAACCACCTAGGAGTGAGATTCTCATTTGCTAATCTGGATTTGCTTTGCACACATATTAGTTTACACTCATAGATTTTTTTTGCTCCTCCCATGTATGATGTTTCTAACATCGATATGTGAAAGTTTAAGATCAGTGCATATCTTAAAGCCATAGGATTGCATGTTATCTTGCCACTACCAAGAAATCTTATCTTGATAATGACAAGTACTTAGAGGCTATTACACAAGCCTTAGATGCATTAAAGCACACATTTAGCAAAGAATATTTTTATTAAGATTTCTCATTGTGATTTCGCTTTTGCAGTGTGAAACACATTGACCACTCCCAAGGAACAAGCTTCATATCTTTTGGAGAGAGAGGCTATTGGGGATGGATCTGAACTAACATGCTACATGGTTAAGGGAATGACTCACTTGAGGTAAATTCGGATACCCATCTTGATGATTGTGCTATTTCTTCAAATGATCATGATAGTATAGATGCACATGTATTGAATGAAAAACTTTCATTGTTTTGTGAAGATTTGTTTTCAAAATATAAACTTTTAAAAAAGAAAAGTTTTGAATTAAAAGAAGAAAATAAAACTTTATTTTCTAAACTTGATTTGGTTTTGCAAGACAGAGTTGAATTTGAAATGAGAGGGATTCATTGAAAGTTCAACTTGACATTACTTTAAATGAAAATAAAATTTTGAAAAATAAAAATGATTTTGATGATGTTTTGAAGAAAAACGATGTTTTGTCTTCTAGATTTGATTTTGTGTTAAAAGTGAATGAGTCTTTAAAAAACAAAATTGGTTTGGTTTCCAAAGAATTGGAATGTGTTTTAAAAGAAAACATTTCTTTGAAAAATAATTTTGCTTCACATATTTATCATGCTTCCATACTTCATCTTCTTGTGATAAATATGTTTCTTGCTCTACATCTTCTTCTACTATTGATGATGGTATACATGCTTTGAAGAAGAGTGTAGATTGTTTGGATTTCACTTTGAGACAATGTGTCATCAGCACACGAGGTTGGAATCCATATTTCGGAAGAAACATATTCCACATATGCATGCACACCCATCATGGCACACACATGATTCTATGTATGCTAATGTGTACACTTGTAAACATTGTGGTCGTACGGGCCACCTTACAAAGTTTTGTTATGATGGATTAAACACTTCAAAGTTTGCAAGTAAGTTTATTTAGGTTAGGAAAAGTGCTAACCCTCATAGACCCAAGAAGGTGTGGGTATCAAAATCCACTCCTATTGCATTTGATGTAGGTGTGGGCTCCCACACGACGTAAGAGTATCGGTGTCTTGATGGTGAATATGTTTTAAGCTAAAAGATCATATTTATGAATGCATCACATTCAAGGAAAGTTGATAGAAGAATCACCATGGTTTGGAGATATAGAGAGTAGTTCATTTGATTTGGTGACTATCTCTAACTTCTTATTTTAGTTTACATGCTTTCATTGATGATTTTTAGTATGTCATGGTTTTCATGTTCATTATGTTAAATGCAATGTTTATTAGACTTATGATATACATGTATAGTCTTTGAGTTACACCAATGTTTATATGGATTCATATTTTTATATTCTCACTATACTTAGCTATTATTTATATCCTAATTCTAAAGCACTTGCATTTAGCCTAATGCTCATACTTGTTTACGTTTTGTGCTTCATGTTTTGATTACATGTTTAAATGTAAGTTCCATTAAACTTGTCTTTATACTTGTATAAGCAGTGAGCTACACTTGATTATTGTGTTTGAGTGCTTCATTGCTCTTGTATACTCATTACATGTACTTGTATAGCTAGTTTTGATGATTATTTCATTTTCACTTATTTTTCTTATTTTTGTACATGTTTTCGTATTTTGCTTTATGTTTATGTTAATTTTGTCCAAAACTGTAGATATTCATGTCCCTAGAGTTACTTACTTTACATGCACACGCATTCCATTATGTACTCATTTCATGTTTGAATATGTATGTATACTTTAGTTTCGACAAAATATATATAACTTGAAGCTTGTTTAGTTTTGATGAAAATTGAAGTTTTGATGATTTAATGTTTTTGAGAAAAAGAATTGCATACAAGTTGTGTTTGAGTCTTAATGTTTATTTTAATGAATTTGTCACCTACATGATTCTTGTACACTCACATTTCTTTTGTTTACTCATGATTTTATTTTCATGAGCTTTATAAGTCTTGAGTGTCAATTTTTGTGTAATACACATGTTTCATAAGATATATATAATTTAGTTTCATATTTGAAGGATTTTTAACTAGTTTTTGAAAAATTACTTTAAAGTAGTTATCTATTATTCACTTGGTAGTGTTTTCAATCTAAAATTATGTTCATATCTTATTTTTAAAAATCCTTACCTTCAAAGGGCGGTTGGTTAGGCGATCATGCCCTATGTGCTTTATTGAAAATATATTTTACATGTGCATCATAAGAGTGGATGATATGAGTTATAACATGATTTACATGTTATTTCATTCTTTGTATACTCATATTTTGTTTTCTTATATATGTATGCTTCAAATTTCAAGTGGTAATTTTATTTTCATACACACATATATATGATTTAGATTGTGCTTATTTTATAATGCCATACATTTTTTAAAAAAACACAAACTGTTTATGCCAAGCTTGACTTAATTCTAAAGTTAATTGATATCTTTGTTAATTGATATCTTTATAAGCTATGCATTGATTTCATTGGTATTTCAAAAAGAGTAGAAAAATTCATTCTTTTTGAGAAAAAATATTTGTTTTAGAAAAAATTATTTTCTATTGGTATCAATTCATAAAAAGTTGTTTCATTTCAATTGATAAAAAGATTGTTTTTCTTCAATTGGTTTCTTTTAATTGATACTTTTTATTGGTATCAAATTTTGTATCAAAATATATTTTATTGGTATTGTTTGTTTTTCTTCACCCCTTTGTTGATGAGTGACAAAAGGGGGAGAAGAATTATTGTTTACATATGCAGGCCTATTTATGATTTTTCATATATACTATATTTTTTTGATTCTCATTGCATACTTTTATTATTGTTTATTGGTATTTTGAGCTTACATTGCATATCTTTGTGTTATATGATCGGAACTGGGAGTTACTAGTATTCAAAGAGAGGGTTTAGAGTAAAACCTTTGATGCTCGTATGTTGATGTTCAAAAGCTCCGAATGTATTCACGGGTTTACTATACTCCTTCCGAATCACCGTCGTAGCACAAGCTATTACGGGTCGATTCCACAGGGAGAGTTAGCGATAGAAGCATTCACGGTTTTTATATTGAGATTATTTTAAGAAGAAAAACGAGGATTCTTCTATGTTTTAAGAAGAACAAAATGACATAGAAAGTAGATGAAAAATTCTTTGTTGGTTTTGTTGAGAAAAAGGAAAAGGATGGAAAGAGAAGGTGAAATGAACTTGATGTAGTTTGAAAAGAGAACTTTTTTTAAGAAAAGAAACTTTGAAGACTATAGGGAGAGAAATCATGACTAACTAACACTCTAATTTACTAACTCACTAATCTCATAGGGTGATGCATGCCTCATATTGATTCATCGACAAAGATTGTCTTGCTTGTTTGGTCAAATATTGTCCCATGTAGAGGATGAGTTTATCTTCTCGGCTTGACTCGTTGCCTCATTGATTCATTGGCTCCCGAGATAGATTTTCAGTATGGAATCAAGGATAGTCAATCAAGGATACGCTAAGAAAGAAAATACAAGATTCATTAGTCCATCAAAGCTATACTCAAGCTAGCATTGAGGTAAGAAAATTGTACTACTAACCAATAGCATAGTTAAGTGCTCCATCTTCATGTTCCATCAAGGCACTTGTTCTAAAAACAAGGCTCTAAATGAGGCTCACATGAATCATATGGAAAGAGAACAAGCATTTGCTAAGAATTAAAGGTAACTCATCTTCATTGGGGATAATTAGAGACTTCAAATTTGCAAGACTATAATAAAGTATCCAATGATTCACATGAGTTAGCAATCACCCAAGAGTTAGTAGTTAGTAAAGTTAGAGGTTAGCTAGTCATGTTAGAAGTTAGCTAGACATGAAGTAAAAAGCAAACAACAATCCATTGTAGAAGGTAATGCAAAAGTAGTAAAAGCTGAAGAAAACAATGCACTAGAATGAGAAAAGATGGAAAGAAAGAAGGATTAATTCTTGTATGAGTTTTCACCTACTCTAATTACAAGATTTCTCACTATCTCTCTCTTTTGCTGAATTCTAGAAGGAGAAAGAAAATTACAAGAGCAACTAAAGAAAGCCTAGAGAAATCCCAATAATCCCTCAAAAATACAATGCTCTTCTCTCCTCCCGATTACAGAGGCCCTAGGGGTCTATTTGTAGGCTCCAGGGAGTGAGGCCTTCCAATCACAGCCGTGGGATTAAACGATGGCTCAACAGCCAGATGTTGCCGCGAATCCGCGGCCAGAGCCGCGTTTCGCGGCAGAATCTGGCCGTTGCGCCCGCGATTTCTTCTAACATTCTGTTATCCTTCAGGTGCCTTGCTGGACCTTCTAGAATATAGGGAATATCCGTGGATGAATCCAGACATGGCTTTGGGCTTCTTCTTTGGGCTTCTTAATTAATCCCTTAATTCCTTGAAAAATCATTGTTGATGGGCCTTCATCTCCATTAAGTTGGATCTGAAAAAAGAGAAAAAAAAGCAATAAAATCTTATTTTTCTTATATAAAGTATAATATGGTAGTGGAAAATGATACAATAATGAACTCCAATCACACCCCCATACCTAGCTTTTGCTCGTCCCCGAGCAAAAAGAGAAAAAATCCTAGCTAAATTATTAAACCACTTTCGTAGGTGACAACGATTGCACTGAGCTCGTGCAACAAGCCGTTAAACCTCTAGTTTACCCTAGAGGAGTGTTGTCTCCTGAGGGTTTTTCAGCGGATTGCACCACAAAATCCAGAAAAGAAAAAATGTTTAGTGAAAAAAGAAAAAATTTTATGATCATGTTTTTCAAGAATCTCATTGATCTATCGGTTTGGGTTACCCTAAACTTGTCTTTCTTTTTATAAATTTCATTTTAGAGTCTTGTTTTCAACTTATATACATATCTATATGAGGAATTTTTCTTAGACTAGAGTTCATTTATTTATTTATATATACATATCATATATATATTTGTATTATTTTATTTATTTATTTTTATTATATATTTACATCTCCTTAGCTTTCTTAGGCTTTCTAATTTACTCATGTAGCGAGCCTTTTACCGATGACTCCCAAACCAGTCGGTCTTAGGGCACCAGATGAAAGATACATCCCTAAGGTCCAAGGACTCGAGTAAACTAGGCCGAATGCTAAGGACTTAACCACTTTAGCGTGACTGGCCATACTTCTTAAGGCACAACTAACCAGGTTAATTAGTGATTAAGTTTTTATTTTATTTATTTATATATTTATTCTTTTTTAATAATATATATATATGTAAAAAGAATCACTAAGTCTTTGATTAATCCTCAATATGTAAATGTATATAATGCTCAGGAAAGAATCAAAATCTAGCTATCTTTTCTATTTTTTCTTAACTAAAGATCCGACAAAACTCCTTTTTTCAACTTATATTAAGAAATCTTAGTTTAGAATATCCGTAATCCTAAGATCAAGTTTAATTCTTTAAAAATGGATCAAAATATTTCTCTCTCTCTCTCTCTCTCTTTTTTTGTAAGGTTATTCTAAAAGAAAATGAAAAATCTAAAAAGAAAATGAAAAATCTAAAAAGAAAATAAAAAAATCCTAAAAAGAAAATGAAAAAATCCTATGTTAGTATCTACCCCCCATACCTATCTCATGCATTGTCCCCAATGTATGCAAGATAATGTATGTATGAAATAGGTAAAGTAAAGGTGTCACCCTCTCCGTCGGCTTGGACCAGCGTGGTGCTAGGTCCAGCTGACTGTGAACGCTGCAGACCTTCCTCAATTCGGTTTAAACGTGACGTCTGCTCCTCAACTTGTTTGCGCAATCTAATTGTCCCGAAATATCTTCTTCATGCCTCGCCAAATAGTAGACATGAAGGCACGTGAATCAGCAGGGGGGTCCTGTTGCCAAAAGTAGGTTCATCCTCTTCCTCTAAAAGTTCCTCTGAAGAGTTCTCTACTGGTGCATCTTCGGACTGGACACTAGGAGTCCAGACCGCATGAAGACAACTGTTATAGGCACTAGTGGCCCTCTCTGATGCTATGAAT
>JAVJIF010000893.1:0-210096 GCA_038442645.1 Agave tequilana
CCAATTCCTGAACTCACTTCGACTCCTACACCTTCACTTGACTTCGTCACCTTCCTGAGTCAGTATTCGTTCCTATCCTTCCTGAGTCTAAGTCAACCGTTCTGTCATTTCATACACCATTCTGGGACAAGGTGGTTGACAAATTTGACTCTGAAATTTATTATGGAAAATGGAAATTAGATGGGTCATGTACTTAATAAAATCTTTCATGGATTCATCTTTTTAATGGGTCATATTCATTATATTTCTGGTGGGTTCCTCAAAACCAAAGTAAGTTGATTGGGCCATGTTTCGTGGACCATCAGACCACCACCGGAACCACCACCTTAAGGTATTTTTTTTTTCCTCCCTTTTCATTTTGTTTCATGCATACATATATCATGATGCATTGAGGACAATGCATGAAATAAGTGTGGGGGAGGGTTTACTAACATAGAGTTTTTAGATTTTCTTTCTTTTACATTTCTTTTACAAAAATAAAAAAAAAATAATAAAAAAAAAATAAAAAATAATAAAAAAAAACTTTTTGAAATAAGAGACAAAGTTTTTGATCTATTTTTAAGAAAATTAAGATGTATCTTAGAAATTAAGAAAGCCTTAATTATGACATCTTAACCTAGTTGAAATAATAGATCTTGTTTGAAATTATAGGCTAAGTAAGTAAAATTGGTGAGATATTTTTATCTTGAATTTTACCTTAGATAAATATGCACTTTACACTTACACATTTCTTGGGATGGAGACAAAGACCAAAATGCCATATAAATAAAAAAAAGAAAAAAATATATATATAAATAAAAGATCACTTATTAAGCTGGATAACTATGCCTCAAGAAGCATGGTTACTCACGCCTAACGGTGATCTCACTTATTAAGCTGGATAATTGTGCCTCAAGAAGCATGATTATTCACGCCTAACGGTGATTATAATAATCCCCTTTAGTTTTGTGGCCTTTTTCACTCGAGTCCTTTAACCCGAGGGATGTTTTCTCATTTGGTGCCCTAGAACCATCTGGTTTGGGAGTCATCGGTTATAGGCTCGTTACATGGGTGAACTAGAAAGCCTAAGAAAACTAAGGGAAGAAAAAGAAAAAAAAAAGAAGAAAAAGAAAAATAAATAAATAATTAAATGGCTTGATGGTTGGAGTTGAAATCCCAGAAATTTTCACTGAGCACGGTGTGCATATTATCTAGGTTTTATGAAAGATAAAGTATTCAATCCAATTTTGAATTCTTACCTTAATTGAAGACAAGATCTTGCATAGAGACTAAGTTTAGGAAGAATGATTATAGGTGGACTTATGACCTAGGATCACTTATATTTTTGTAAAAATAGTTCGTAAACATGTCTCTTGTTCAAAATGCGTTTTCAAAACACTAACATTTGTTTTCTTTCTTTATGGATTTTGTGGGTGTAATCCGCTGAAACCCTCAGGAGACAACACTCCTCCTCTAGGTTAACCTAGAGGTTTAACGGCTTGTTGCACACTGCTCAGTGCAATCGCGTCACCTGCGAAAGTGGTGTAATAAAACTGGTAGTATAGATTTTCTTTTCTTTTTCTTTGTTTTGCTCGGGACGAGCAAAAGAATAAGTGTGGGGTGTGATTGTAACTCAATATTGCATATTTACCTCATAATTCCCATGCATTTAATAAATAAATATATGATTTTTACTCATCTTCTCTATATATTTGCAGGTACACACTCTAATGGAGAGAAAGCCAATAATCACTTTAATTAGCAATAATTAAAGTGATTAAATCAAAGATTAAGATAAGCCTCAAGATTTGAAATCAAGATCTAGAGAGATCCGCGTAACAACTGAAGTTCTAGAAGGCCATGTGGATAACAAACTCGTAACAAGATCTCAACAGAAAGCGGAGATCCAACGGCCATTACTTTGCCGCGCAAAGCCAAATCCAGCCGCAGATCTGCTACAGATCTGGGGCATCTGAGCCCCAGATTTCGTCCACCTGTCCGGGTTCTGGAGAGTTCTTCCTGTGGCCTATATATACTTCACTTGGACCTGCGAAAAAAGACTGAACAGAGAAGAGAGGAAAATCATTAGTTGTTGTAATTTTGTTTAGTTTTTCTCTAGGTTTAGTTCTTTAGATCCCTCTTCTCTTTCCCTAGATTCATTGTAAAGAGAGAGATTGTGAGAGAGAGAGAGCTTGTGTAATCAAGGGTGACAACTTGAAGCTATGCAAGGATTGATCCATTCTCCTTCCTCTACTTGAGCTTGGTTCTAGTTTACTTGCTTTCTTTATGTGCTTTCTTTATTGCTTTTCTTTAATTCCTTGCAATTTACTTCATGCTTTGTTTTACTTCTCTAATGGCTTTTAGCTAATCTTTCTCCATGTACCAGCTAACCACTAGCCTTGCCATCTTCACTAACTCATGGGTGATCGCTTTATTTCATCTTGCAAGTTGGATGGTCTTCTCTTCTCCGATGGGTTAAACCACCCTTCATCTACATGAGAAAGTAATTAGATCAACACGCAAGACGAATCTACGCCGATGGAGTGACAACATGAGGCACGCCTTCACTATCACGGAGTTTAGTAAGTATTGATAAGGTAGTAAGGTAAGCTAGTCATGGTTTGCTTCTTCTTTAAGTTTCCTTTTCTTTTCTTGTGAATACCAAATCTCACTCTTGATTTCTTTTCCGACTTTTTCACCATGAACATATCCATCCATTCTTTAGTTTCTTGTTCCATGATTGTTTTATTCTATTAAGCATAGAAGACACTTCGTTTACATTTCTTCACTACGATTCGTAACGCTTCTATCGCTAGCTCTCCCTGAGAATCGACTCGGTATAGCCTTATGCTATAGCGGAGATAAGAAAGGATACATCGACTACATTTATATACACCTTTCTCATCTAATCAATTGTGAGCTAGACAATGCCAAGAGGACTCAATTTCTTGTCATGGAAGGCAGATGGGGACATCCGGCGATCGATCTAAGGTTGAATCTCAGACCCGATGGATCTGGCGATAGGGGAGACCTCTTTGCTACTGCAATAATAAGAAGCGGTTGGAGTCTTGAAAGGACCATTCATATCAAAAAATTAGGGCAAAAAAATAATCATACAATTCATTTTCAATAGAAGCTGGATCTTCTTCTAACTCAACTCGACTGTTTACCACTAAAGGAGACGTCATCACTTATGCTCTTTCATATAATGATAAAATGAGCAATCTTTAACCATCAATCTTAATTTTTTGAATTTAGATTGTATTAGATTGGATATTAATTTTGTCATGCCCAACTTCCCAAACATGTAGAATGGCATGTAATGAGAGTCCGTGATGCATATATGTAAGGAGAATACCTCATGTATACATGCTAAGCCTAATATAACTTGAGAAAGCTTTGTACATCTAACTAAGACAGTAGTAATAATCACTGCAATGCAACATATTTATTTTCCCACATGATAACATTATTTATGAATAATCAAATAGAATAGCCAATGAATCCATTATATAGAGAATCAAATAAATGTAACAAGGAATGAAGGACAAGTCAACAAATAATACCCAAAATCAGATGATCAAGTGAAAGAACTACAACTCCTATATGTGATCCTCTCCAAATACCTGATCAATAAAATGAGATAATCCTAGACCTAGATATGCAATTTTAGGATCTTCAGAAAGCGACCAAATGAGTGATAAAATGAGGTAAGTAATGTAAAAATAATATAATAATAAAAGTACAGTAAAAACATATTACAAACAACATAACTAAAATACATAATTAAATGGTAATGTAACCAATTGATAATATAATCATGTATCAAGATTTTTATCATTTTATTTCTATTACTAAATGCATTAACATGATATAGTAACATTCAATATATCGTAAATGCAATGACAACACAATGTATAGATAAACAATAAGGAAAATAGCTTATCATAGTATCATATATTAAATCAGGATCTAGTATTTATGTTATAGAAACAATATGAGCATACATTAATTTACGATGCAATATGCAAGGTTAAATTCTATTAGTAATTATGTTAGCGAACTTTTGATTGTGGAATAAACATATCTTATACTACACCTAGTACAAATATCAATAGGGATTTGTGTTATTGAAACTGATTGGTGGGATAAGTTCTGTGTCTTAGGCGAGTTTCGTACATACCCAGAATCAGTGCCCAATCACCTGGCGCTGAACCAGGTCCTATTGCTAGATAGTTAGTAACAATAACAATATGAATATTGCCAGATACCATCATCCTGTGACACTCTACAATGGAACGGTCTTTTAGCTGCGCAACCTATATCCTAGTCTACTCAAATACTGACACCGTCTCCATTATCATTTTTTTCACCCTGATGTGAGTTATTAAATGTCAATGTTACTAAAATTAATTAATATCCATGTTACCTAGATTGCTGAGATGATACAGTAGCAATAACGTGATATATAAACAGTGTGTAATAGTATGACGATACAATGGCGCTACAGAATAACAAAATTTCCAAGTAAATTCAGTAACATGAATCTTTACTTAGTAGCATTTTCAATCATAGATAATTAATCATAATGTACAAGAAATGTCAATACATATATTGAAGATTCATTATTTATTTTTTTGGAATTTTCACTTATTATAATCATTTTTTGTATTTTCTAAGAGAAACAATACTATAATTCTACTAATAAAATTTCAAGATCTATAGTCATTTACTTAAGATATGCAAAATAATTAAATGCAGGGGTGAATAAACATTTTTGGGCAAGATATTTCTCTAGGATTTAACCCATAAGAGTTTTTCATTCTCTACATTTCTCAATGCATATTCCACATGATAGAAAATGTAAATATGGAATTAAACAATTAAACATTTCATAGTTTCATTATCAAAAAAATTAATTTACCATAGCATAGATATAAAATTAAACAATTGCACATTAAATTCATTATCAAATATATTAATATATTATGATAAAATATTAATTATTGGGTGTAAATTTAAAACACTAATCTGAGTTTGACGCAATCTAAATCTACAAATGGATCGGGTCCAGTCTCCTCTTTAAGTTAAAGAGATTCGGTAACTATATAATTTTTCATATTTTTATTTAAATTTAATCCTATTTAACTTTAGTTTAATGGTTCGGGTCTGGCACCTTCGCATCAGGTGCATAGTGGATTGGGTGCAAGGATATGTTTTTATCATACAACTACCTGTAAAGCATTCTGCATAATGTGAACTTAAAGATGGTCATGAGTCCAAATATAAAGTTGTGTAAAAGATTATGTTCAATATAAACAGTTACTACCCATTAACCTAGCCATAGCCTATGCATCTCGGGCTGCGTTTATTTTGAGTTGCAGCTCATAAAATTGTAAGTCGTAAAACCACTTTTTCATTTTCTATTATTTGTTTTGTAAGAAAAACAACTTGTAAATAATCACCCTCATTTTATCACTGGCAATTTCTACAGTTAACTTTTTGATCATGTATATTTCACTTTTACACCCATATTTTTCACTTACAACTGTTACAGTTAATTTTGAGATTATGTAAATCTCACTTATAGTACACTTGTCGTCCAAACTGTTACTTGACAATTAATAATATTTATATTATTAAATCAAAAAAAATGTACCTTAGTCGCCACTGAGAGAGACTCTCGCAGCTGGCGTGACGTGACTAAATCTTAGCCAAAAATCTTGACGCAGCGCTGTCATGTCATAGTTTTTTGTGAGGACTACAACCAGGTCACAGTATTTTAATGAGAACTGCTACCATGATTGCAGTCTTTTTGTGAGGACCGCGACCATGATCGCAGTCTTAATTACACTAAGAATATATGATTTTTTTAGGATTGCGACCATGTCGCTGTGAACTGCGACATTTGAAGTGCCACTGCAACCAAAGTGCCAGCTGAGAAAGTTCTATCAACTGGCATCCAAGGTACAAATACCACTTATTAAATATTTAAAAATTTTAATGCTACTTAATTTTTATATGATAATGTAATATCCTAGTCCAAAATACTGTATTTTTTATTTTTATAAAGTATTTATTTTATTTTATTAGTTATTATATTATTATTTATTAACTTGATTTATAGTACAAATTATTTTAAGATAGTAAATGGTTTCTTGGCCTTATATTTATATTTAGCATTATTAAGTGTTATTATTTTAATTACTAGCTAGTATTTTTCTCATTACTTTGTTACTATTATTATTATTGTAGTTGCTATTATTTTTTAATATTGATATTATTATTCTTATTCTTATTGTATTTTTTTAGTCATTATTATTAATGGTAGTATTTTTACCAAGTATTATTAGATAATATTTTTATTGTTGATAATTTTATTATTATTATTACTACTATCTCCTTTTGATTATTAGTATTTATTATTATTGTTATTATTATTCATATCTTTTCCTTTTCCTAACCCATAACCCAATACCATTGACATCCTTACTCATTAACTCAAAACCTAATTCTAATCTTAATCCAAATCCTATCTTATCAAATCCTTTCATAAATCTTCACTAATCCTAATCTAAATCTTAACAATAATCATATCTATCCTAACTTACTCAAATCCAAATCTTATTTTTAAAATTATAACCTTAATTAATTCTATCCTAAACCACTCAATCAAGCAGTTTGAACTTAACTAAAATTTTGATTTCTAAAATCCCTAATAACTTATAAAAAGTCAAAATTACTTCTTTTTCTCTCTAAAGAAAATCATGACCCAACTCTCCCCCACCTTCTTTTTTTCTTTTTCTCTCCAAAGAAAAGCCATGACCCAACTCTCCCACCTCCTTCTATCTTTTCTCCTCAAGCAGAGCATGAACAAAAGGATCTTGAAGTGCAGAGATGGAGAAACATGTTAGGGAGATCAAATAATTTATTTTCTCAAAATTTTATTTGATATAAATAGTTTTTAAGAATCTTGTCTATACCATGGTCTTCATGAATATTTTTTATACATCAAAATCCAATCTAAAATTCAACTAAAATATATATGAAGATATGCTAACTCATATTTTAATTTAAATATTTTTCCAAAATTTTTATAACTAAGGATTTCAACAAAAAAAGGATTGCTGCTTAAAATTCCAGGCCAGACCCAAAGCTTGGCCTGGTCCAGGCCCGACTGGGCCAGAGCTAGCCTGGCCTGGACCAGGCCAGGCCGGTTGGGCCCAGCAGGCCGTAGGCCTGTTTTAAAGAAAAAAAGAAAAGGAAATTCTGGACCAGGCCTGATCTAGCCTGGGCCTGGGCTGGGCCTGGGTCTCTACATACATATACAAAAAAAGAAAAAAAAGAAAGAAGAAAGAGAGAAAGAGAATTTGCAAATAAAAATAATTAGCTAAAAATATCAAAAAATAAAGAAAATATAAATAGTAGTCTACAATACTTCTTCTTAATATGATAAAAATTTTAGACTAATAAAAATATAAGTTAACTCAAATCACCCACTTTAAAGCTAATTTTTTTAATAATAAATTCAGACCCGTTAAATATTTTAATGGTTTAAAGGCTATTAAAAATTCAAAAAAATTAGAAATTGGTTTAAGCTAAACCTACTAACTTATTAGACCCAGAGAAACATATTCCTAACCTCTAAACTAATTAATCAAGATTAAAGCTTCTTAAAACTCTCAAGTAGAACATTCTTTTAAAATTCTAACAATTCCTATTGAAATGAACTATATAGATTTATCGGGGCCTTATGATTTTAGTGCTTTGAACTTGGGATCGAGTTGAGCGTTTTTTTCTTTATTTAATTTTATTTAATTTTGTCCTAAGTGTTCTTTTTCTCCTTCAGTTAAACAAGAATTTTGTAATAAATGATTTTATAATATTGTGTAATTATTTTACAAAAATTTACTGAGATGCTACTTGTGAGTATTTATTTTTGTATTATTTTTCTCATTCATTACTATCAGAAATATATATGTTACTTGCTTTATTGTTGGCCCAATGGCCTTCCACTCTAGTTTTGATGATGATCAACTCATGTAGTTATGTTTACTAATAATCTTGTGTTGTTTAAGTTTCAGATCATTAACCAAGAAATTAGTTAATGATTAGCTTCAACAAGGAGTTTAGAAGCTTCACAAGTGATTCCGGTGCCAAAGCTTAAAGACTTTTCATTTGCACTCGGTGGATCACGCGTTGGGAGCAAGTCTACTTGAAGATGGAGGTCATCAAGAAGACTTAGGTATCCTAGTTAGTTTAGTGTGTTTTACATCCATTTGTAAAGCTTAGTATAGTTGATATGCTCAAGTGCACATACACACATGTTTTTATGTTTTGGATTTGGTTTACATGAATAGTAGATCAAATAAGTTTACTTTATTCTTATGTATATTAGATATGTTCTAGATATACATACATGCCTTAAACTTGCTAGACAAACTTATTTTGACTATCCTATTCATGTTTTGAAAAAAAAAAATCAAGTTTGATAAATTACAAGTGTTGGTTTTTGATAAAACTTGCAAGACTCAAAAATGATTGAATATGTTGATATATGTCTTGAAATTTTTATCACAAGTTTGTTTATCAAAGTAAAATGATAAAACAATTTTTATGGTAATTTTAAAAGAGATAAAAAGATTTTTAGAAAATATTTTACACTATTTTTCTGACCCAGATTTCAATTCCAGACTTCAACTAGTCGACTAGTCAAACTGACCTAGTCGACTTGGGGTGAAGTCGGTCGACCGGGCAGGTCGACCGACGTGCACAGATCTGTGCACGTTTGGCAGCACTGGGACGGTCGATGATTGCTAAACCTGCACACAAAATACGAGATTATAGAACTTAAGAAAGGAAATGTGCAAGTGCTCAATACTTCCGCTATGCAAGTGGCTAATGCGGGTCGTGATCCACAAGGAGGGTTTGCGATGGAAGCGTTTACAGTTTTATTGAAATCTTATGAAAATAAGCGAAGATTCTTCTCTGTTTTAAAGTTAAGAAAAAGAAAAAGAAAGTTAATGGTTAAAGTTAAGAAGAAAGCGAGAGAGGAAGAAGGTATTAAAGTTAGAAGAAAGTGGAAGAATGAAGAAGGTGAAAATTTCAGAAAGCAAAAGAAAGCGACAATGTACAATGAAGTGAAAAAGAAAGAGTGAAAACGATTGGGAAGAAGTGGTGAAAGAAATCGTGTTGGCGATCTATACTATAGCGATAAAAGAAAAGAAAGAAAGTTAGGAATTACTTACCTAGTTTGGTGATGACTTACTTGGAAACCTTTTTGCAAGTTCTACCTTTTTACTTCGGAGGCGTTCAACGTATAGATCATAAACTCGAGCTCGGTCCCCGTGCACATTATATCGTCAAGCATAAGAAGAACGAAGTGATGCGAGCTTGGAAGAGGAGAACGTCTTTCATGAACTATCGCTGGCTCTCACGTAGCATCGGTGTACTTGCCTTGGAGTTCACTTGTAGACTCAACACATAAAACCAAGGTGAAGTAGAAGAGGAAAACGAAAAGCAAAACAAATGTAAAGTAAAGCAGAATAGAAAACAAACAAAGCCTTTACCTTTATTACTTGCTGAGACAATGAAAGAAAGGAGTAGGGTACATCGTCGGTGTCACTCTCAACATCAGTCCCTCTCTCTTACTTACATGAATCTTCTTCTACCCTAAGTTACATACAAGTTACATAAAAGTAAAACTAAACTACAAAATGAAAAAACTAGTCTAAAATCCTAATCTGCATTGACGTCCATTTTCAGTGCACAATATGGCCTTTTATAGGCAGAAAACCCAACCACCAAGATCCCGAGGAGGTCGGGGGAGCAAACGCTCCCCCTAACTCCCCAAGATTGCCGCAAAAACGCAGCTATTGCCGCGTTTTTGTGGCATTAGTGTGGCCAGGTGGCCACATCAAGAGGGGGGTGGCTCCTGGTTTGAAGTGGGGCTCGTATCTCCTGCTGGTTTTCTTGTTGCTTCTTCAACCGCTGACTGAATCAGCTTTTGATTTTCTAGCTTCGATTCCTCGATTCAAGGAGAGTTTTTCTCAACCCCTTGATATGCCAAGATATAGCCCAGATTTCTTCACTTCGAATTTATTCTGAATTAATTCAGAATAAAGTGGGCTTTTGAGCTTGTTCTTCTTTTATTCCTTTGAGCATTTGGGCCTACACTTAGCAAAGAAAAAGACACTTATTAATATCATTTATTAGCAAACAAGTGTGGTAAAGTGACAACATAAATGCAATGTATGTGACAAATCACACCCCCACACTTATCTTTTGCTCGCCCTCGAGCAAAACATTAGACTAACTCGAATCAATTATCAGACCACTTTTGCAGGTCACTCGATTGCACTGAGCATGTGCAACAAGCCGTTAAACCTCTAGGTCACCCCTAGAGGACGAGTTTTGTCTCGTGAGGGTTTTCAGCGGATTGCACCCACAAAATCCATAAAGAAAGGGAAATAAAGAGTTAGTATTTTCGAAAAGCATTTTGAAAGAGAAAAATATTTGAAATATGATTGTAAGATCTAAGCAATCTATAAGTTATAGGAAAGCTGAATTTTTTATTCCTAAACTTAGTCTCTATTCAAAACTTTGTTATCAATTAAAGTAAGGAGTCAAATTGTACTTCTCATCTAGTCTATTACTTTACCCTAAGTCATATGCACTTGTGACTGTGAAAATTTTGACTAAGGGTTCATTAACTCTAACTCTTATGCCTTACTTATTTATATATATACTTTTACTTTTTTTTTTTTGTGGTATTATTCCTTAGTTCTCTTAGGCTTTCTAATCTGCCCATGTAACGAGCCTCTAATCGATGACTCCCAAACCAAACGGTCTTAGGGCACCAGGTGAGAAAACACCCCCAAGGACTTAAGGACTCGAGCAAACAAGGCCACAAAACTAAGGATTTTATTATATGAATCCCTTTTAGGCGTGAATACTTATGCTTTATTAGGCACAAATACCCAGCTTAATCAGAGGATCTAATCATCTTTCGCATAAATACTAAGGCTTGCTTAGGCCAAAGCACCTAGCTAATCAATAATTAGACTTATTCATTTTTTTTTCAAACTTATCTAATTGTCTTTCGCATAAATACTAAGGCTTGCTTAGGCCAAAGCACCTAGCTAATCAATAATTAGACTTATTTTTTTTATATATATATTTTTATAAGGCATAAGAATCATTGTTTTTGAACCCTAAGTGTGTAAGTGTATGAAGTGTGCATATTTCATCCAGGTAAAGATCAAGACCAAATTACTTTGACAAATTATCTTCCTAACTCTAAAAATCAAACAAATAATCTTCTTTTGACCAAGTATAAGAAATCATAATTTGGATTTTCCTATTCCTTAAAATTAACTTAATTTCTTACAAAAATAAGTCAAAATATTGTTTCTATTTTTCAAAAAGTTTTTAAAAGTAAAGAAAAATGTTAATTTTTTTTTGTTTTTTTAAAGAAAAAAAAGTTATGTTAGATCCTCCCCCACACCTATCTCATGCATTGTCCTCAATGTATGAATTAATGCATAGATGCATGAAAAAGAAGAAAGGGAAGGAAAAGGTTACCTTAAGGTGGTGGTTCCGGTGGTGGTCTGATTGGTCCACGAAACATGGCCAATCAACTTTTCTTGGGTCTCGAAGGAACCCACCATCACTATCTTTAATATGACCCACTAAAAAGATAAATCCATTAAGGATTTTTATTAAATATTTGACCTCATCTAATTTCCATATTCCATAACTAATTTCGGAGTCAAATTTGTCAACCACCTCATCCCAGAATGGAGTATGAAATGATAGAACAGTTGACTTGGACTCAGGAAGGACAGGAACTAATACCGACTCAGAAAGGTGACTTAAGTCAAGTAAAGGTTCAGGAGTCGAAATAGGTTCAGAAATTGGGTCCAAGTCAAGAAATTGAAACTCCAGTCCACATGTATTTTCGAACAATGGAATGTGACTTAATGTGGGTGATTCCAGTTCATGAATGATAGGTGGAGGAATCAAAACTGACTCTAAAACATTACTCAAGTTTGGTAACACAACAGGAGTCAAGATTGATTCAGAAAGCTGAACTGGATCACAAATATGAGAATCTAGGTCACATATCTCATTGACTTCAATATCAAAAATTGAGAACTTGCCAATTTGTCAATAGGATCTTCAAGAGTGTATAATTGGTCAAGTTCAATATGATCCTCACAGATGGGTGATTCAATTTCATTATGGATTGGTACAGGATCCAATGTTGACTCGGGGAAAAGATCGAAATCAGGTGAAGATACCGGAGTCATTATTGAATCAGGAAGAAGCATTGAATCACTAAGTTGGGGTTCAAAATCATATTCATTCTCAAGTTCTATTTCAGGAAAAGGAAAACTTGCTAAACTATCAATATCTTTTTCAAAATTTGGAGTTTGGGCAAGTTCAAGTGGTTGTTCTGAAATGGAATCTTGATTTCCAAAACTACATGACTCTTCAGCTCTAACAGAATAGTTAGTGACATCAAGACGGTGGGAACGTAGAGATTCGACCATCATATCTATGTCACGATTACGAGTGTTTTGAGCCTGAGTCATGGCTTCAAGCATCTTTTCATAGTTGATATGTTCATTGTTTTGATGAAAAGATGAAGAATTGTCTTGGAAGTGGTAGTGAAATCGTGAGTCCATCAGATTTTGGGATTTGTGTTTGGACTCACGCATACTCATTTCCATAATTGATGGTTTCCTATTTTGGACGGGTGGAACTGAGTATGACTCTTGGAAATATTGTGGACTAGGTGGAGAAGAAGGACAAGGTGGTTGGAAATTATGCTCGGGGGAGGTGAATCCCCACTGACTCGGTGAAGAGTTAAAATCATTATGGAAATTATAGTTATTAGATGGGGGGTAAGGGTCATATTGATTCGGATAAGACCAATCCGGCACACTAGGTTGGTCAAAGTTATGATATGCCGGGTTGGTAATATCTGAAAATGAAGTCGGTGTGTAATATGGATTATTATTGTAGTTGAAAAAATTATTATTATAGTCCATATCACACAATAGAATACAAACAAAGAAAAACAAACAAATAAACAAACAAAAAAAGAAAAAATTCTAGCCTAAGTTAGGGTAGACTTAGGACCTAGACGACTCCTAACTGGTTAGACTGTCCACAGGAGGTCTAATGTAGACTTTAACCACAAGCTAATCAGCCAGGTTAGGGCAAGGTTGGTGGGAGATTTTCCGTCAAAGACGTTCCTTAATTAAATAACCACCAACCTTCGGGCTTTCGGCCCTTAATCCCTTTCCTAGACACTGATTTTGCAGGAGTTAGATTCCAACATTTTTTCCCCTTAGGATAATCTCCTAAATGAGTCCGAGATGTCCCTAGGGCCAACGTCTACTTTTTATTAAATTAGGCTTGGGTTAGTGAGTGCTTGGGAAAATGATTTGCGGGCTAAGGAAAGGGTGATAAAATCCCCACCTTATCTTATTTACGGGTATGCCCTTAAAATTGAATTGTGCAAGTGTACAAGAAATATAACTAGGATACACTCAAAGCATGAAAATCAAGCAAGAGTTGATTCCTAGTCTACATGCAATGCAAAACGTACCTTGCCTCCAGCACTCTTCAACAGTAAAAGTAAATGAATTGAAAAGACACGTGCCTAGAAATACAAATGTCTAATCAACTTTTAACGATTACAACCAATTTTTTACTGTTGACTTTATTAAGCAGGTATAGGGTGAATATTACAGGGAATTAAGTAATGCAGCAGAAGTATTTTGCAGAATCAGAGACCCTGCAGAAAAATGATCAGTAGTTCACTCCTTATTGCCGCAAATTTGCGGCAAAAGCCAGGATTTTGCGGCAATTTGGAGGGATCCTGGTCTCTGCTTTCGAGAGCAGAGGCCCAGGTCCACTTATATGTCACTGCAATGCAAAGTTCCTGTTTTCTTCAACCTATAACCTGCAACAGAGAAGAAAATTTGTTTAGTTCTCAAAAATTTGCAATAAAAATTCAGATTTCAATAAAAACCGTTTTACCCTCCCCGACAACGGCGCCAAAATTTGATTGCTAAATCTGCACACAAATACGAGATTATAGAACTTAAGAAAGGAAATGTGCAAGTGCTCAATACTTCCGCTATAGCAAGTGGCTAATGCAGGTCGTGATCCACAAGGAGGGTTTGCGATGGAAGCGTTTACAGTTTTATTGAAATCTTATGAAAATAAGCGAAGATTCTTCTCTGTTTTAAAGTTAAGAAAAAGAAAAAGAAAGTTAATGGTTAAAGTTAAGAAGAAAGCGAGAGAGGAAGAAGGTATTAAAGTTAGAAGAAAGTGGAAGAATGAAGAAGGTGAAAATTTCAGAAAGCAAAAGAAAGCGACAATGTACAATGAAGTGAAAAAGAAAGAGTGAAAACGATTGGGAAGAAGTGGTGAAAGAAATCGTGTTGGCGATCTATACTATAGCGATAAAAGAAAAGAAAGAAAGTTAAGAATTACTTACCTAGTTTGGTGATGACTTACTTGGAAACCTTTTTGCAAGTTCTACCTTTTTGCTTCGGAGGCGTTCAACGTATAGATCATAAACTCGAGCTCGGTCCCCGTGCACATTATATCGTCAAGCATAAGAAGAACGAAGTGATGCGAGCTTGGAAGAGGAGAACGTCTTTCATGAACTATCGCTGGCTCTCACGTAGCATCGGTGTACTTGCCTTGGAGTTCACTTGTAGACTCAACACATAAAACCAAGGTGAAGTAGAAGAGGAAAACGAAAAGCAAAACAAATGTAAAGTAAAGCAGAATAGAAAACAAACAAAGCCTTTACCTTTATTACTTGCTGAGACAATGAAAGAAAGGAGTAGGGTACATCGTCGGTGTCACTCTCAACATCAGTCCCTCTCTCTTACTTACATGAATCTTCTTCTACCCTAAGTTACATACAAGTTACATAAAAGTAAAAACTAAACTACAAAATGGAAAAACTAGTCTAAAATCCTAATCTGCATTGACGTCCATTTTCAGTGCACAATATGGCCTTTTATAGGCAGAAAACCCAACCACCAAGATCCCGGGGAGGTCGGGGGAGCAAACGCTCCCCCTAACTCCCCAAGATTGCCGCAAAAATGCGGCTATTGCCGCGTTTTTGCGGCATTAGTGTGGCCAGGTGGCCACATCAAGAGGGGGGTGGCTCCTGGTTTGAAGTGGGGCTCGTATCTCCTGCTGGTTTTCTTGTTGCTTCTTCAACCGCTGACTGAATCGGCTTTTGATTTTCTAGCTTCGATTCCTCGATTCAAGGAGAGTTTTTCTCAACCCCTTGATATGCCAAGATATAGCCCAGATTTCTTCACTTCGAATTTATTCTGAATTAATTTAGAATAAAGTGGGCTTGTCGGCTTGTTCTTCTTTTATTCCTTTGAGCATTTGGGCCTACACTTAGCAAAGAAAAAGACACTTATTAATATCATTTATTAGCAAACAAGTGTGGTAAAGTGACAACATAAATGCAATGTATGTGACAAATCAGTCGACCGAGCCGGTCGACCGAGTCTGAGAGCAGTGCTCTCTGTTTGTTTGGGTCGACCGGGCGGTCGACCGGGTTGCTCCAACGGTCAAATTTTTGACCGTTGGCGGTCGACCGGGTCGGTCGACCGGGTTCTATCAGACTGACAGATCAGCCCAACGGCTAGTTTTGTTTTGGGGCTATAAATACCCCATCTCTTCATAGTTTTCTCCAAGATTTTTGAGCAGAATTTCCTAAGCCTTTCTTAGTGTTTTAAACAAGTTTTCAAAAGAGTTTTAGTGCCAAAAAGATTTATCTTTGTATTGTTTTAGGTTTTTGGAAAAATCAAAGAAAAGAGAATTTTGGGAGATTTGTCTTGGCTTTCATTTTCTATCTTTTGCAAGAGTTTTCCCAAGTATTTTTCTTTGAGTTTTTGCTTTCCAAACACCTAGTTTTCCACACTTGAGCTATATCTTCTATCCTAATCTATTAGGATCTTGTTTTGTGGAAAAAGAGAAAAAGAGAGATTGTTTGAGGTTGTTGAGCCTCTAAGTTGTAAACCCTCCTTGTATTTGTACATCCCTCTTTGGTAGAGGTTGATCGGAGTGGTATTGGTGTTTGCTCCCTCTTCGGTAGAGGTTGAGGCTTGTGGTTTGCTCCCTCTAGTGAGAGGTGGAGCTTGGATATTGTAAACCTCTTCGGTAGAGGTGTTGGTTGTTGGCTTACCCCTCGGTTGTGAGGTGGTTGTTTGAGAGAGGAGTTTGGTACTCCTAGTGTTGTAACAAATCCTCTTTGGTAGAGGTTCCCTCGGTAGGAGATAGTGGATTGGAAATCCTACATGGTGGTGTAGGCGGGGATGTAGAGCAAGGTGCTCGAACCTCGAAACATATCTGTGCCTTTGCGTTTGATCCATTGTCTCTCTAACTCTTACTCTCTTTATTTTAGCAAAGCATCTTCAATCAGAACATTCATATTGCTTGCTTGCATTTGTATCTTGCATATTTCTTATTGCTATATCTATTGTATGCTTGATTGTTTGTGTGTGCCTCACTTATACTTAACCACAAGAGCTTCACATAGCACCTCAACCCATTCAAGGGGAATCAAGAGGAGTTAGTCCAGAGCCCTTCACGGGGAATTCGGCTACACTTGTGTGTTTTATTAAGTGTGTTGCAAGAATTGTTTTAGCTTCCGCATCTAGTTTTTCATTTAGTTCATTAGATTAGCACATACACCTATTCACCCCCCCTCTAGGTGTTTTTCAATTGGTATCAGAGCTAGTGCTCCTGATATTAGGCTTAACATCTTAGGAGTGAGATCCTTTACTTGCTAATCTATTGTTTGCATTTGCTTGTTCGCACACTCATATAGTTTGCCATGGACTTCATGACCCCACCTAGCTTTGATCCTTCCAACATTGTTGTTTGGAAGTATAGGATGTCCATGTACCTAAAGACCCTAGGCATACATGTTTTTCTTACGGCTACCAAGAAATGCTATCTTGGTAATTGCATTCATATAGGGGCTAATGCACAAGCCCTAGAGGCTATTAGAAGCACATTATCAAAAGATTATCTTATATGTGTTTCTAACATTGATTCCGCCTTTGCAGTGTGGAACTTTTTGACAACAACCACCACCTCCAATCTTCAATTGCCAAATCAACCGGAGGAATCTAGTGGAGAATCCGACTCACAATGCTTCATGGTCCAAGGGAATGACTCCCTTGAGGTACAATCGAAAACCCACTTAGATAGTGATAATGATGCTAGTTCTTCATGTAATGATTTTGTTGATCCCCATGCTTTGAATGAAGAACTTTCTATAGTTTGTGAAAAATTAATTGAAAAATATAATTTGTTGAAAAAGAAAAGTCTAGGAATGGAAAAGAAAATAAAAGTTTGCATTCTAGACTTGACAATGTTTTGCAAGAGAAGGTTGAGGTCTATAATGAAAGGGATTCATTGAGATCTCAATTAGAACTTGCACTAAAAGAAAATGAATTTTTAAAATCTAAAAATGATTGCCATGCTATTTTGAAGAAAAATGAAAACTTGTCTTCAAAATTGATTTTGTTTTAAAAGAGAATGTTGCTTTGAAAAACAAAATTATTTCTATTTCAAATGATTTAGATGTATGTTTAAAGAAAAATATTGTTTTGCAAATAATATAGATGCTCATGTTTGCCATGCTAGGGTAGCTTCACCTAGATCACCCCTTGTATGCACTTCTTCTTCTAAGATTAATGATGATATTTGTTTGTTGAAGAAGAAAGTGGATTGTTTGGGCTCCACTATGAGCCAATGTGCTATGAACCACACACGTTTGGAATCCTTGGTTCGAAAGAAACAAGTTCCATCTTTTCATGCACACCCTCCACGGCATACACATGCTTCCCACGGACACCATCACACGTATGCTCATGTGTACACTTGTACACATTGTGGTCGTAAGGGCCACCTTGCTAAATTTTATTTTGATAGATTACATAATGTAAATTTAGCAAAGAAATTTGTTTGGGTTAGAGAAAGTACTAACTCCCCTGGACCCAATAAGAGATGGGTACCAAAGACCACCCCTCCTATTATTTTTGATGTAGGTGTGGGCTCTCACATGACGTGAGAGTAGCCGTACCTTGGAGTGAATGCGTTCCGAGCCTCATGGAAATCAATTGGATGCATCACTTTCAAGGGATGTTTGGTGGAGAGGACCACCATGTTTTGGAGACAAGGAAAGTTGCCCTCTTGGTATTGTAACAATCCTTAACTCCTTATCTATGTTTACATGCATTCTTTTTATGATTTGTAGCATGTCATGTTTTTGTGTTCATTATGCTTGTGCTAAGTTTATTAGATTAGTGTTATACATGTGTAGTTAGTTGAGGCACCCATGTTTGATATGAATCTATCTATATGTGTTCTCATTTTTTTTTACTAACATATATGTCCTATGTCTATTGCACTCGCACATACATAATGATCATAAGTTTGTGATTTCATGTTTTTGATGTTTTTATAGCATGTTTCATTGTCTATGGATTAGTATGTAACTACCATGTTTATTAGATCCTTGACATACATGTATAGTATTTGAGACACACATGCTTATATGAACCCATACTTAGTGTTCTCACCTTTTGTTTAAGCTATAATGTACATCATGAATCTAATACATGTGAATTTACATAGTAATCATGTTTTAGTTTTATCATGATGATTTTTATATTTGTTTTTGATGCTTCATGTGTTGATTACCTGTTTAGATGTTAGTTTTCACTAAGACTAGGACTTATACTTGTGCATATAATGGGCCACAAATAAATCTATATATGTTTGAGTTTGATTGCTTATTTGAACCCATTAGATGTGCTAGTATAGTCTAGTTTTGATGATTCATACATTTTAAACTTGTATTCCTATTTTTGGATTTGTTTTTATGACTTTTCACTTCATGTATATGTTTGTATTGTCAAACTTTAAGATATACATGTATACCCCTTGAGTCATTTGCCTTTCATGCAAATCTACATATGGACTCATTTGTGTTTAGGGTTATGTATGTATATTTATTGTGTTGACAATTCATACATATACCTTGAAATGAAAGTTTGTTTTAATGAAAATTTAGTTTTTCATGCTTTCATGTGTTTATTTGTTTAACTTCATGTATATGTCTATCTTGTCCAAACTATTAGATATACATGTTTATCCTTTTTGAGCCACGTGCCTTCATACATATATATAATTTGTGGACTCTTTATGTTTTGGATATGTATGTATGCTTTAGTTTGTATAAGACATACATATACCTTGAAGATTAAATAGTTTTAATGATTTTTTTGTTTTCATGTTTTCTTGTTTAAAGGGATAATTGAGCTTAATGCAAATTTTCATGATCATGATCTTCACATTTTACGTGTACACTCACTTTTTATTAACTACTCATGTTTAGTTTTCATGAAACACATTTATACTTCATTGGCTTAGAGTGTTAACTATCTTGTGAATTTCATATTTTATGAAAAATAATTTGTTTTATTCCTTGCTTGAAGGATTTCGTACTAGTTAACAAAACTTTTCATTTTAACTAGTTCGTATTCTTCGTTGAGATATGAGTTATACCATGCTATTATTGTTATGTCATTGGTATCATTGAACCTTTTCAATTGGTATCAATTGGTATCATTGTGATCCTTTTGTATACTCATATGTTTATTGTGTATGTATGTTTTCAATTGATATCATCTATTGGTGATTAGTACTCATTCTATTTCATACACATATACTTGTTTTTATTTGTGCTTAAGATATAAATTTTCACACAAACCTTGTTTATGCTAGAGCTTGAGCTTCAACTTCAATTCAATTGATTTAGTTTTTCAATTGGTATCTTATTTCAAGCCTACGCATTGTTTTTTGTTGGTATTTCATAAAGGGGGAGAAATTCGATTTTCATATTTCAATTGGTATTTGTATTCCCACCCCCTTGCTTTATGATAAAATATAGTTTCAAATTGGTATCATATGGCTTAAAAAGAAAAATACTATCTTTTGATATCAAGATGTCTTATGCTTTAAATTGGTATCTCAAAATTTTGTTTAAACGAAAAATACTCAAAGTTTTGATTTGTATTGCCTATATGCAAGAAGAGCTTAACATCTCTTCTACATATAGATTCATGATGAGTGTATCTTGTATTGAAGAGCTTGACATCTCTTCTTTATATGGTACACGTGTGTAGGGGGAGCTTCACATCTCCTCTTATGCATTACATAATATGTGTTATGTGAATTGGGGCTTATCATCCCTTCTTCATGTAATGCATATGTGTAGGGAAGCTAACTTAGCGTCTTCCTCTTCATGAATGTATATAGCATATAACATTTATTGATCCTATGTTTATTTTCAATCGGTATCCTTATGCCTTAAAGAATATGTTTATTTTAAACATGTGATATTACAATCAAAATTGTTTATATGTTTAAAATGAACAATTATTTAAATTGGTATCAAGATGTTGTTTTCATTTTTTTTGAATTGGTATCTAGAGGCATATCATGTTTATAGTTGTTTGATCATACCCCTTATTGATTTTGTTTTTGTTTTAGACAAAAAGGGAGAGAACATTATTTTTATTGTTTTGATTGACAAAAAGGGGGAGAAAGATTTTTACCCCTCATTGACATTTTATTTGGTTTGTCATTAACCCCTTTGTTGATGATTGACAAAAAGGGGGAGAAGAATTTGAGTTTATATGCATGTTTTTGTATGCATAGTTTATGTTTTTAATTTCAATTGGTATAAGAAGCATTATTTGTTTTGTAAAAAGAATCATTAGTTTTGTTTTATTTAATTGGTATCTAGAGCATGTTTTGCTTAGAATATATCTCATTGGTATCTAGAACCTTATTGCTTATGCATATTCATGCATTCATGTTTAAGAGCCTTCATTGCATATTTATTATGTTGATGCATGAGTTAAGGGGGAGCTTCTTTGAAGCTTAACTTTAATCCATGCATATATAACTCCATGAGTTTTGTCATCATCAAAAGGGGGAGATTGTTGGCCCAATGGCCTTCCACTCTAGTTTTGATGATGATCAACTCATGTAGTTATGTTTACTAATAATCTTGTGTTGTTTAAGTTTCAGATCATTAACCAAGATATTAGTTGGTGATTAGCTTCAACAAGGAGTTTAGAAGCTTCACAAGTGATTCCGGTGCCAAAGCTTAAAGACTTTTCATTTGCACTCGGTGGATCCCGCGTTTGGGAGCAAGTCTACTTGAAGATGGAGGTCATCAAGAAGACTTAGGTATCCTAGTTAGTTTAGTGTGTTTTAGATCCATTTGTAAAGCTTAGTATAGTTGATATGCTCAAGTGCACATACACACACGTTTTTATGTTTTGGATTTGGTTTTCATGAATAGTAGATCAAAACAAGTTTACTTTATTCTTATGTATATTAGATATGTTCTAGATATACATACATGCCTTAAACTTGCTAGACAAACTTATTTTGACTATCCTATTCATGTTTTGAAAAAAAAAAAAATCAAGTTTGATAATTACAAGTGTTGGTTTTTAATAAAACTTGCAAGACTCAAAAATGATTGAATATGTTGATATATGTCTTGAAATTTTTATCACAAGTTTGTTTATCAAAGTAAAATGATAAAACAATTTTTATGGTAATTTTAAAAGAGGTAAAAAGATTTTTAGAAAATATTTTACACTGTTTTTCTGACCCAGATTTCAGTTCCAGACTTCAACTAGTCGACTAGTCAAACTGACCTAGTCGACTTGGGGTGAAGTCGGTCGACCGGGCAGGTCGACCGACGTGCACAGATATGTGCACGTTTGGCAGCACTGGGACGGTCGATCGAGCCGGTCGACCGAGTCTGAGAGCAGTGCTCTCTGTTTGTTTGGGTCGACCGGGCGGTCGACCGGGTTGCTCCAACGGTCGGATTTTTGACCGTTGGCGGTCGACCCGGTCGGTCGACCGGGGTTCTGTCAGACTGACAGATCAGCCCAACGGCTAGTTTTGTTTTGGGGCTATAAATACCCCATCTCTTCATAGTTTTCTTCAAGATTTTTGAGCAGAATTTCCTAAGCCTTTTTTAGTGTTTTAAACAAGTTTTTTAAAAGAGTTTTACTGCTAAAAAGATTTATCTTTGTATTGTTTTAGGTTTTTGGAAAAATCAAAGAAAAGAGAATTTTGGGAGATTTGTCTTGGCTTTCATTTTCTATCTTTTGCAAGAGTTTTCCCAAGTATTTTTCTTTGAGTTTTTATTTTCCAAACACCTAGTTTTTCACACTTGAGCTATATCTTCTATCCTAATCTATTAGGATCTTGTTTTGTGGAAAAAGAGAAAAAGAGAGATTGTTTGAGGTTGTTGAGCTCTAAGTTGTAAACCCTCCTTGTATTTGTGCATCCCTCTTCGGTAGAGGTTGATCGGAGTGGTATTGGTGTTTGCTCCCTCTTCGGTAGAGGTTGAGGCTTGTGGTTTGCTCCCTCTAGTGAGAGGTGGAGCTTGGATATTGTAAACCTCTTCGGTAGAGGTGTTGGTTGTTGGCTTACCCCTCGGTTGTGAGGTGGTTGTTTGAGAGAGGAGTTTGGTACTCTTAGTGTTGTAACAAATCCTCTTTGGTAGAGGTTCCCTCGGTGGGAGATAGTGGATTGGAAATCCTACACGGTGGTGTAGGCGGAGATGTAGAGCAAGGTGCTCGAACCTCGAAACATATCTGTGCCTTTGCGTTTGATCCATTGTCTCTCTAACTCTTACTCTCTTTTATTTTAGCAAAGCATCTTCAATCAGAACATTCATATTGCTTGCTTGCATTTGTATCTTGCATATTTCTTATTGCTATATCTATTGTATGCTTGATTGTTTGTGTGTGCCTCACTTATACTTAACCACAAGAGCTTCACATAGCACCTCAACCCATTCAAGGGGAATCAAGAGGAGTTAGTCCAGAGCCCTTCACGGGGAATTCGGCTACACTTGTGTGTTGTATTAAGTGTGTTGCAAGAATTGTTTTAGCTTCCGCATCTAGTTTTTCATTTAGTTCATTAGATTAGCACTTACACCTATTCACCCCCCCTCTAGGTGTTTTTCATTTATTTCATATGACCATTTGCTTTATTTACCTGTATGAGTTCATGTATAATCTCATGTAATCATCTGATTTATTTTACTAGTGTGATTACATGCATTCCTTCATGAGGCATCGGTGAGTGCTCATCCTATTTAGTTAGTTCATATGAGTATCTATCAATATTTTTGCATATGTGGAGGACTATTACTTTGATTCTAGGTTAGTTGTCGTACACCTTAGACTGTGACTTGGATTGATCTTGAAATTGACCTGATTCATATTTGTAGATTTGATCTTATAATTAACCATACTGGAGAATGCTTTACCTTGATTTTGATCTATCACATAATACTGATTTTTGAATTTTTAGTTGCAAGTATTTTATTTGGATATATTCACTAATAATATCTGAGTGATGATATTTATTGATATTGAGATTTGAGTACATAGACTTTCTAGATTTCATGTTGTTTGAGGATGTCGCTCTCCTTAATTATTATCTTGATTGGGATTGAAACTATTGGTGATGTAACTTTAGTTATATTTAGATCTTGGATTTGACTGGTTCATGATGGTAGTTATACGAGTTGATATCTGAGTGACATTATCAGTGGATTTGATTATTCTTATTGATGGTAAAATAGGTGAGAGTTTGGTTAGATATTGATAATTGATTAATTTAGAGATTCTTTATGAAAAGAATGAGATATTTGACTTGGATTTGTTAGTAGACTTGATTGAGTTGGAGTTGACCTTCGGTTGAGGAGTAGACGTGGATTGATTTGACCTGACCTGGTGGCATGTATGTGCACAATTGACTAGTTATTTAGATTTCTGGATCTTGTGATTGGACTCAATAGAAGTGAGAGTGTTTGATGGTCTTAATTAAGATTAGATAGTGATGATTGGTTGATATAGATGAGTTTGAATTTTATATATTTAAACTTGGATATATCAATGACTTGGAGGATCTGAGTTAATTAAATATTTTATCCGAATTATTCTATTCATGCCAGCAGGTCATTACTTATTCTGAATCATGATTTATCTGAAGAACTTGACTAATTATACATGACATTTACCTGATAACTATATTGGCCATGTTACCATAATTGCTGGAAAAATATTGTATATGGTAATAACATCCTTATGTTATACTTGTTACATGTCCTGTTATATTCGTATCTTGTTCACTAACATTATATATCATGTTTTGCCGGTATCCTGATTACACATGTTAATATTATTACCCACTGAGTTATCCCAGTGGTCTAGATAACATGTACACTAAATAATCTTGAAAAACTAATAACATGACATTAAATAACTTACATTGGAATTGGGAAAATTGATGGAGGAGATAACATCTGTATTTTAGGTAAACCTAGGATATAGGTTGCCAGCCGAAAGAGGGTTCCACTACAGGGTTCCCTGGAGTGATTGGCAACCTGTCCTGTTCTTGCTCCTATTATACATGTTATACATGTCCAGGACTACCTAGTGGTAGGCTTGATTCAGCGCCAGGGTCTAAGCCGTGATCACGGGTATGTGCGAGAGCCACCTAAAGCATGAACAATGTCTATAACTGATTAGTTTTAATAACTTAGAACCCTGATTGACATTTGCAATAGGCGTAGTATGGGATGCGTCTATTACAGGTGGTAATTAGTGTTAGCTGACATAATATAAAAAACTGTTCATAATGTACTGTAATTGATTGTCTTTGCCTGATATATATATGTATGTTGGACACCCAATGTTACATCTGACCTGATTGGACTTTTGACTCTAGTACTAACTGACTATATCCACTAGATATATAGATTATATGGACACCTGATACCTGATTGTATACTTGACTTGGCACATACTATTATATGTGCTGTCCACATTACTGTTTATTTATTTTATTTATGCCTTTTCTTATTTCAGTGTATACGTTTTCTTTATCTGCTCACATGTTATATGGACATGCTCTTTCCAGTTTATCCTCCCACATTCACTAGGAGTTTTGACTCCCTGGATTTGCATATCTAGATTTGTGGCTATTTATTATTGATCAGATTTTTAGAGAGGATCACAGGCATCATGAGGAGCCAGAGTTCTATCTTACTCGATCATCTTTTCTCAATATTTTTTGTCTCTTCTTAATTCCATCGCTTTCATGAGTCTATGCATTAGACTCATAATTATTCCATTTCTTTTCCATATATCATCATGTGTGAATGTTTATATGTGACATTGTAGTGGTATTGATTTACAATAGTGATTAAATAGCTTGTTCAGGTCACTTTAAGCTTAGCGTATATACGTGGGATATTTTTCTCGTGTATATACGTCGTCGACTCTCATCGCGACTCTGTTTTCACGTATTTTGGGAAATAGGGCATAACAGATAATATATTTTTTAATTTTTAATTTTAAAAATTTTATTATTGTTAAGATTGTTTTAATTTTTAATAATTTATTATTTTAATTTAATATAGTTATTTATTATTTTATTAAAATTTTATATAATTTTTTAATATTTTATTAATGTAACATATTATTTTTATATCGTATTAATATAAAAATGTTATGTTTTAATAATATCGCAATATTTTACTAATTTTCTAATATTTTATTAATATTTGTATATTTTAGTCTTGTTTAATTTTTCATGAAATTTAATAATTATTTGTTTAGTTAATATTTTATTATTATTTTACTAATTAAACTAATATTTTATTAATATTATTATAAATAGCATATTAAAATGCCCTTAGTAATCCCTTCAAAAAAAAGTTGAGTGCTTCGAAAATGCCTTATTTCTGAGAATTGTGACTATCACCGTAATCCTTACAAAATGATCACAGTATCGAAGATTGGGAGTATGATCGCAGTACTCACAAAAATATTTTATTTCTGAGGATTGTGACACTGTTCGCAGTCCTCACAAAACACACTATTTATGAGGACTGCAATCATACTCGCAGTCCTCACAAAATATCATATTTCTTAGTTTTTATTGAATTGTGCTATGATCGCGGTCCTCTTTATTAGGGCTGTGACCATGATCGCAGTATTCATAAAAATGTCATATATTTTAGTCTTTATGAGAATTGCGACACCATGGTCACAGTTCTTACAAAATGCCCTATTTCTGAGTTAGTACTCACAAAGTATTGCAATTTTGAGTCATAATCCTTATATCAATATAGCCATAATCAGACCTCTGTTTACTGACATCAAATAATCCTAAATTCTTTATGGATCTAAACATAAACAAAAATCATCATGAGCACGAACAAACTAGATCTGCAAAAAGTCGATCCAAGAAAATTCCAGGGCCACTGCACCCGGCCACTCGAGGGGGCTTCCGCCCCTTCCAATCCCCACGATGACCTGATCGGGCAAGTTAACCCACAAATAACTCTGTATTGGGGTTAAGGGAAAAGCAACATTTGGGGTGATAGAGAAGGGTAAAAGAGAAAATAAAAATATAAAAAGAAGTGGTGGTTGAGAGGAATCAATTTATGCTGACATGGATGATGCTGTAATGAACAAATTATGAAGCTAAGTTTTTTCTAATTATGAGGCTAAGTAGGTGGTTGTAACAAAATTTTACAAAAAATAATTAGGGATTCCTAGATTTGAACTTGACGTGAATTGAACATGCAACCTTTTGATCTGGAGCAAGACGCACTAGCATTACGCCATGGATCCAGCTGTTTAAAGCTATATCTCTTTCTTTTTTTGATTTTTTAATATGAAAACCAGGTCAAATAATATAAATGATATTTCTAATATCTCTCTCATTTATGCATGCTAATATCTCATTTAGTGACCTTGACCTTGACTTACTAGTCAAATAATATTAATGCATTCTAATTGATGGGTTGAACCACCAATGTAGCATGTGTTTTTTATGATGCTGGATATATTGAAACACTTTGTAGGATATACTTCATATTTAGTTTTTTTTTTTTTTTTGATTTTATTAATGCTAGTTTGGATTTGTAACTTTTGCATGTAGAATTAAGATTGCTCTTTTAGCTCTGGTCTGCCTTTTATGTAGCTACTTCATGTTTTTGCTATGACTTGTCACATTGTGCTGGTTTTTGAGGACTTGGTTGTGTTGATTTTGCTTGATTGATTCTCTCACTCGAATTCTCTTTGTTATTATTCTAATCATAGATGTGAAAACAAAATAAGTTAAAATCTTATATAGCTAGTTTCTCGGCATTGCTGTTTGCAACATCATGAAATTAAAAATGTGAAGTTATTCTTTAGTAGGAGAACACATCCCAACCCTTCTTTTTTGCACTGAGGTGGTTAAGCCAGTATGACGACAGAGCAACCCGTTGCCTGGTCGCTGGATTGACAATGTGGATTGACAATGTGGAGTGGCCGTTGCAGGCACCCAAGATCCTCATCTTGGGACGAGGGAAGAGGCCGAGTATCATGGACATGCTGGAAGAGTTGTTGCTGCCCACGAGCAATGTGACGGTTCTTGTTACGGCTTCAAAGATGAAGTTTTCATCGAGCTTTAAGGGGAATGAGTGCTCGAGGCTGGGCTTGGACGAAGGTTGGGTTTCTGTAGAGGCGATGGAGCTACTTCTTGCATTGCATGCGAGCTTCCATGATTGGAAAGACTCCAAAGGGACTCGAGGAAGGATCACGTTGAGGATGATGTCACTGGGGAGAAAAAGAGGACTCATTAAAAATTACCAAATTATCTTTTTACTTGTTAGATGCTGGACAGGAGATAACACGCTTGATTTGTAGGGAAAGGCAATGTTTCTATTCAGTCAAAGTCAGTAATGAAATCACCAACAACACCTCAATACTAGCATAGAATCGCAATCATCATTGTCATTCAAATCTCTAGAGAAGGATCAAGAAACATTACCATCCTTCTTGTACAGATTGAGAGAAGGCCAGCTATTTGTATCTTTCGTAACTTCTATGATTTGTGAAAGTTTTATTGGAGAAATATGGACAAAGGAACTAAAAGTTCTCTCTCTAAATAACAGAAGGAAATTAGATATTAAAAATAATCAACAAATAAAAACTAAATTTTATAACAAAGAAGAAATCATATTAAGGAAACCAGATCGATCAATCCATGAAATGGATTCCTGAAATTGAGTTCACAGTGCTAAAACAATGAACTGTAAGCACTTGTGCATGAAGTTTTGCTCGCTTGTCATCCTTCGCCAATTGCCTTCCATCCTTCTAACAACATCGTATGGTGAGGCGAGTGTGCTGATGTGATTATTATAGGGCATAACTTTTTAAAGATCTGCCCCTCGCCATTGTTACAGTAGAAATAAGGCATGCATTGGAAATCCTTTGGGATGTTCCATTTCTTTTCCCACACTTCCTTGCTATGATCAGACCTCTACTTGCACAACAGATAGTACACCCGACCAAGAGAACCACAGATTTTCAAAATATGCGTCACATCATGAGGAAACTTTCTTTTATTTGATAATTAAAATTAGCTATTGAGGGCCTGCCTTTGTTTCAGAAAGAGAAAAAAAACCAAAGAAGGAAAATAAAAACCATTGTCTCATATTATATATTACATCCAAAGGTAGGATTCAAAGTTTCAAACACAATTAGCAATATGATAATATTTAATTTATAGAATAAATAATAGTACCATTTGATACTTGGAGTCTATGTTAATTAGGCCCTTAATTTTAGTTCATTTTCATTTTTTCATTCTTTGATTTTTTTTTAAGAAAATAATTTTGTTTCCTTCGATACATATTTGTCCAGAAATGAATATTGCAAGAACGATATAGATCACACTGTTCATAATTGTTTGAGCCCCTGATTAAATGAGGTACTTGACCATATCCACAAAATCTCAAGAAAGGCAAAGAAAAATGGCAAACCATATGCTAGCTAGTTATATTTGGAATAATTAAGCACCAACATTAAGTGTTATTGAGATACATTCTCATGCTCTGTTCTTTATTCACATGGGGAGGAGGGGGAGGGAGGGGAACAGAGACAGAGCATGTACCAAGGAAGCAACATTGCAACAAGCTTTTAGTTACACATCAGGATCAAAGGGACTCTAGTAGAAGGCAACCATTGATTTCCATCAATAAACACAGCAACTGAAAATGGCTCTGCTTTATCAACTTCTCCCGGCTTTAAAGCCTGGAAGCCGGGCCACTTAACTCGTGTGTCAGTTATCGAT
Organism: Agave tequilana; assembly: GCA_038442645.1. Lineage (NCBI taxonomy): Eukaryota > Viridiplantae > Streptophyta > Magnoliopsida > Asparagales > Asparagaceae > Agave > Agave tequilana. Next base: position 29,284 of record JAVJIF010000893.1, read on the forward strand.
CCTGGGCCACTATTAGCATACTCAATGTATTGAGCTGTTTTGCTTCTTCCATCCCATTCTTCATAACCAGCTGGATTGATAACATTGTCGATATATGATTTCATAACTATGACCCTGGCGAAGTCCTTCCATGGCCTTCCAAGAAAGCCTTTCGCTGCACTTGGCGGAAACTCAGGTGCAGCTTTGATGCTGCAGTTGTCAACTGAAATCCCTGTACTCCTTGCCATATCGGTTCTTCCTTGAGCAGTCATGTAGCCAAAATCTCGGAAATAGATATTGCACTTCTGAAGTATCATAGCTGCATCTCCAAAGATAAAATCAACACTTCCATATACATCACACTCTCTAAAGAATTGTCTCCCTCCATTCACATAGAGTGTATCTTGATAGCTCCGAAATTCACAGAGAAGAACACAGATTTATCTCCTTCACTCCTCAGTGCCACTGCTTGTCCTTTGCCCTCCTCAGACACGTTCTCGAAAGAAATGCATTTGCCTATGAAGTTATCTGCTAATACAACTGCATGCAAACATGAAAATAGCAAGAAAATTAAATACAACGAAATAGCTAATACGTGAGATATACAAAACATGCATATATGTGAAAAATCAAAATTCTTACTCATGCACCCGAGAATTGAATAGGGACGCCATCATGCATGTTGAGCCGACTGCGAATGATGGTTTTGCCTTTGCCATCTCCGATAAGTGTAATCTCAGGTCGAGTGATGGTGACATTTTCCTCATACACACCGCTCTTTACATAAATTACATATCTCCCCTTGGTTGGACTTGGTATTGCCCTCACTGCATCCGTGAGGGTAGTGAAATTTCCGTCACCACCTTTGGAGACTACAACATTTGGTGAGAATTTCTCTCCTGAACAGTCGACAAAAGCAGTAGCCATGTGGTGTGGGTAGATCGAATACTTGTCAGTTGTTGAAGTTTGATGGTAACACTGCTAATAGCAATATTGAGGATGTGGTGATATGTTTAACAAGAGTCGGTCATATTTATAGTGTGAAAGCACCTAATTCACATGCTGATCTCAACTTTGAATTGAGGTGAATGAGTAAGAGGTGATGTGTAAAACCCGTTAGAATTACTCATAATGACATGTCAAAACTTATGTAATGTTGAGTCATCATTCAAAACTTTCCTAGTAAAGAAACATCCTATATGGATTAATTACACAAAATCATAGTCAGCACTCAAAATATTAACTATTAGTTAAACATTGTGTTATTTCCCATTAAACAAAGAAATATGCAATGAACTCGGTCGAAAACGTGAATCATATTATAGTTTTTTTTTGGCAATGAATTTATCTCTGCTGTTACTTATCCATTGTAAGGCTATAACTAAAGGGGGAAAAACTAAAAATTATCAAAAGAATAAGATGGGTATATGATGATGTAGATAAGCAATAGAACTGGCATCACTCATGCCAAATTTTCTTTTACTTGTTAGATGTTGGGGATGCAAGAGATGACACTCTTGATTATAGGGAAAGGCAATGTTTCTATTCAAAGTCAGTAGTGAAAGCAACAACAGTGATATGTCAAAACTTATGTAATGCTGAGTCATCATTCGAAACTTTCCCTGTAAAGAAACGTCGTGTATGATTAATTTCATAAAATCATAGCAGCGCTCAAAATATTTACTTTTAGTTAAACATTGTGTTATTTCCCACTAAACAAACAAATATGCAAAGCTGAACCTTGAACTTGACCTAGCACATGAATCATGTCCAGTTTGATCATTAACATTGACGTATTAATAATAAAAGATTAGTATTGCTAAATGTCTCTTTTTCTTAGGAGAAATAAACTGTTGGGCAATAAATAACTTAAAAGAGTTATCTAATAATGGACGAGAACTGTTACGGGACCCCAAAACTGGCTAAGTGAAATTACAAGGGAAAAAAAATTAAGATACGTAGGCACCATAACATGATGACTAGCCAAAAAAAGAAAGGGGAGGAAATGTATCAGATTGGTTGGAAATGATAATCATGCATTTTCTCTGAGATAAAACTAGATCATCACATTCATGTACAAGATAGGGAAATGCATTAGCCCAAGTGAAAATTGGAGAATGTCAGGATTTAACATGGAAAAGGGGATAAAGATCCTCACAAGTTTCCTTACTTTCTTTCTTTGAGACAAGTAACTGTTAGGCAGCAGCAGTACTAGATAATAGATCAAAAGTCATAGACGAGAACTTGGATGAAAAGTAAGTACAAGAAGCAGACAACTTAATAAAAATGGAAGAGAATTCAGATGTGTGAGACAGCTCAATTTCCTGACTAGGTGCCTTGAGTTACAACCTAATCACCTAACTAAGTGGGAAGAGCCCCATTGGGGCTCTACTGCCATAGACCCGTTGTAATACTCTTGTTTTGTAATACTAAAAATAAATAAATAAATAAATAAATAAATGAATAATTAAATAAAAAAATATAATAATGATAAATAAATAATTATATCTATATGTCTATGTCAAGTTTCGAATCTCGTTCCTTTATAACAAATCCTAATGCCTAAACCATGATATCACATTGGCGTGTGGTTAAAAAGGAAAGCTAAATTATTTTAAATAACCCAAAGTCAAAAGTTTAAAATTTAAATCTCTAACTGAAAGATCACAAGAGATATTTCGGGATCTCTTATCTTAACAACCTAGATTTTATCCTAACCAACTGATCCCTAAAAATCCTAACCTAAAAGATTTTATCTCAATATATTACCGTAACTTTTATTCTGTTTCCTTACGACAGAAAAAAAAAGAGCGATAGTTTTAGATAGAAAACTTAATCCATCTTTCGTCCTCATCCCTTCACTATTCTGAAACTGATCGTGATCGTGACGGAAGGACCGCTTGGAGGTTAAGAAGCAGTTGGAGATCGAGGAGCAGACGAAGGAGAAATCTACCCAAATCTATCCAAGTAGGTTTTAAACAAATTTATGAAGTTAGATTTTTATTTTAAAGCATTATGATTTTATTATCCCTATCTAGATTAAGTTGTTAAACTAGGTCTAATAATCTATCATGTCTGAGAATCATCTTATAAAATGTAAATTTTCCCAAGATTGAGTAATTAAATGAAATATAAATTTATGGTATGTCATGCTTGAATTTCTCTTTGTAATAGACTTTAATTTTATCTAATATATAAATATGCAAATAAAATAAATTGTAGAAAAAAATATATCCACAAAAATTTAAATTGCCATGTGTAGATTTATTTTCTAGGAATCATTAATGTAACACCCTTGTTTAACAATAACATAAATAATTAATGATTTATTATCCCAATTAGAAGAAAAAGAAAGGAATTTGGATTAAATAGTTGCATCTTAAATAAATCCCTAAATAACTAAATTTCCCTTCACAAAGAAATTAGGGTATGGTATCAAGGTATTATTTATGGGGAAAGAATGCGAAAGATTGAGATTTATCTATACATGTATATTAGTAGGTATTTAAGTTTGTAATATAATAATAAAAAAAGGTGGGGGGAGCCACTGCTCTCGGCCAAAGGCCGAGAGTAGTGTGGCTGCACAGACCCCAGCGGGTCTGTGCAGCCGGGTCTGCACCGGACCCGGGTGCAGACCCGCACCCGGTTACCCAGGCCCAGTGGCCTGGGCAGCCACTGGGCCGGGCAGAAAAGAAAAAAAAACAACAAGATTTGCCTTGGCCTGCTCTCGGCCAGGCCCGAGAGCAAGCCCTGGGCCTGGTTCAATGGGCCAGGCTCTGGTTCAGATTAGGAAAAAAGAAAAAAAAAAAGAATAGAGGGAAACAGTGCTGGGCCACACTGGCCCAGGCCCAGGAAAAGAAAAAAAACCAGAAAAAAAAAAGAGAGACTGGGCTGTCACTGGCCCAGCCCAACAGAACAGAAAAAAAAAATAAAATAAATAAAAACGGGCCTGGCCATTAGGCCAGGCCAGAAACCAGAAAACAAAAAGAAAAACAGAGAATAAATGAAGCCCAATTCATTTAATCCCACCCAATTACAAAAAAACAGACCCGTTAAGTTTTGAACAACAATTTTTTTATCTAGATAAAAAATGGAAAAAAATAAATAAAAATAGTGATAAATATATAGATAACTTCTACCATCTAGATAAAAATTTTGGAGTAAATTGCAGCTCATATGGGGCTGAACCACTGCATTTAAAGATTGAAACCCGCTATTCAAATTTCAGACCGTTAAGAAAATTACATGTTTTAAACCATTTAAAACACATAAAAATCAGTAAATAAAATCTGAAAATCACACAAACTCTATACTTCATTATACAACCTTATTTAAAGATCCGGATTGTTCACATTTGATTTAAAGTACTAAATAAATAAAATATTTCATGTAAAAGTTGATATATGAAAGTTCAATAATTTCTAATTCGAATATATACTAATGTAGATTTCTTCGATTGGTGCTTGGACGCGTGGTAGCCCAGGTGAGTGTTCTTTCACTCACTATATTATGTACATATATCATTTTGTTTATTTTAGGATATTTATTGTTGCTATTATTGAATGGTTGATCTAATAAACTTATTGTTAAAATCCTAGAACTTAGAAATTGCTCAGAAATTTGTAAGATTCCAAATATCAATATTGCATAATTAGATGTTTGTTTTTCTGAAATCTCTAATTTACCTTTGATTGAAATTTATTGAATACTCAATAGAAGTAGAAACTTTTATAATTGTAAAATTGTTAATTATTGAAAATTATTCAAAAAAGTAATTGAAGTTATTGGAAATTGTAGAAAAGGAATGTGATACTGAATTCTCTATTATATATTGACTACATCATAGGAGTGATTATATGATATTGGATCATGAGAATATTGAAGGGAAAAAAAAAGAAAAAGAGATCTTGTTACTATTGTCACTGGGTAAGACATTGTTATATTGTCACATACGTCATTGTTATTGTTATTGTCATACCCAGCAACTTAGATGACATAATCATTGATAACTTATAACTGAGGATGGGGAAATTGATAAAGGAGACGGTGTTGGTATTTTGGGTGGACTTAGGATATAGGTTGCGCAGCCGAAATACGGTTCCACTGCAGGGTTCCGGGGGATGACTGACATCCCGTATTGTTCACATTGTTATCGTTATTGACACATTGTTATTGTTATTGATATTGACTACCTAGCGGTAGGACCTGGTTCAGCGCCAGGTGATTGGGCCGTAGTTCCGGTATGTACGGAACCCACCTAAAACACAAATTTTCGTCTCCAATTATCAATTTCAAACAATAAAACATTGAGAATAAACATACACAGACATATTGACAACTTTACCTCATCTGGATAAATTATAGTTTATAAATGGTTATGTGGTGTATATTACTGTACTTTAACATGATTCTGATATGCTAATTACTAGAATGAAAACTATATTAGTTATGCAAGTTGTCGTTAGATTTTACATGTTATTTTTATATTCCCCTCTTTTTATCATTTATTTAGGTCGCTATTGACGACCCTGAGTTGCTTGCTCAGGTTCTGATCTAGAGACTCTGCAGGAGCAGGAGTACTTTGAGCACCTCGCTGATCTTCAGTAGACAGATCCTTCCTTTTTTTCATATGTGAGAGACTTTTATTGTCGTATTTTCTATGATCTCATTATGTTGTAATAAGTAAAACATTTGGTGACATTATGTACTTGATTTCTTCTAGCTGGAATAACGAATAAAACCTTTTTTTATTTTGAATCAATGTACTGAGGCTTAACGTATTTGTTTTAAAAATACGTCGCCGGCTCTCGTCACGTACCCTTTATATGAGTATTATGATTGCGAGGCGTGACAGGGTTTTTCTTGGTATCAGAGCCAAGTTACTCAAGTGTATAGTTGTGTAAATAGTCGGGCTCTTACCAACAATACAATGTTTAGTAATCCAGCTACAAGTACAATGTCTACCATATTTTTAATTAATATTTTTATTTTATTCTCAGAGTTATGGCTCAACGACGTCCTTCCGCTCGCATCGCTGCTCGCGAGGATGCCACTGATTTGCTGGGGGTACTCCGGGGCCTGGAAGAATCACAGCAGCAGCAAACTGCACTTCTTCGAGATGGATTGGTGGCAGCACAACAGACAGCCACGGAGGCCATGGAGAGGTCTGCGACTCCTCGTGGACCAAAACCCGGGAACATTTCAGACTTCAGGAGGTTGCAGCCAGCCACTTTTACCGGGACAGAAAAGCCTTTGGAAGCAGAGCAATGGCTGGTTGATATGACCAATCTCCTGAATGCAGCTCGTGTTCCGGCGGAGGATCAGGTGGAGGTAGTCAAGGTCCAAATGACTGATGTGGCTCGAACATGGTGGCTCGCTGAGGAGGAACGATTGGAGAAGCCGGTCACATGGGAGAGGTTTTCAGAAAGCTTCTATGAGCGGTTCTTCCCCAAGACTGCTAGAAGGGAGATGGAGCAACAATTCATCAACTTACGACAAGGGAGTCGGATGGTGGATGAGTATGCAGCAGAGTTCCTGAGGCTAAGCCAGTTCGCTCCCTATATGGTAGCGGAGGAAGAAGACAGGGCGAACCGATTCCAGCAAGGATTGAGACTGGATATTCAGAAGTTTCTGGTCACACAGCAATTGAAGACTTACTCTCAAGTCCTCGGTGTTGCTCGTGGTCTAGAACAAGTGATGGAAAAGGAGAGTAGGAGCAGATTGCAGACGAGACCATTCAAGCATCCTTTCGACCAGAGTTCTAGGGCACCCACAATCAGACCTAGTAATGTCTAACAGAGCAAGCGTCCATTCATTCCTTCCCCACCGATGATGATTTGTGGATTCTGTCAGAAACCAGGGCATGGACGGAAGGTATGTAGGTGGGCAAACCGACAATGCTTGAATTGTGGATCTAGAGATCATCTGGTGGCAGCCTGTCCAGTCAATAAGCAGAGAAGTATCATACCGGCCCCTCCAACATCAGAAGCGATTAGAAGGAACCCGATGCCCGTAGGTAGAGGTGCTCCGCTTCCTTCACAGCAACAGGTGTTCGAACAGGCTCAGCGGAGGCTAGGAATCGGACGTGGAAGAGGCCAGGCTTTTAACCTGACTGCAGAGCAAGCTGAGGCTTCAGAGGAAGTTGTAGCAGGTACCATTCTGGTTCATTCCATTCCAGTTGTATCGTTATTTGATTCTGGTGCTTCCCATTGCTACATATCTACTAGATTCGTTATGATGCATGCTATACCCTGTAATGATATGGATAACCAGTGGGAAATTAGTACCGAAAACGGGGTTATAACCACTAGTAGAATATGTAAGTCTTGTTCTGTGGAGATTTGCGGAAGACAGTTAAGGGCAGATTTGTTTATGATAGACACCGGCGGATATGATGTGATCTTAGGCATGACCTGGCTTAGTAAGTATCATGCGGTGATTGATTGCCGGAATAAGAGCGTGATCTTCAGGATTCCAGACCAGTCCGAATTCCAGTTCGTCGGGGAGTCGAAGGCATCCAGACAGAAGCAGCAAGGGGACTACGCCACTGCAGAAACTCAAGAGAAGCCGATACCGGTTGTGGAGGAATTCTTAGATGTGTTTCCAGAGGATCTACCGGGACTTCCGCCAGATCGAAACTTGGAGTTCGCTATCAAAGTCATCCCAGGTACTGCCCCTATTTCTAAAGCGCCATATCGAATGGCACCTGTGGAGCTAGCCGAATTGAAGAAGCAACTACAGAAATATTTGGATAAAGGCTTCATCAGGCCCAGTGTTTCACCTTGGGGAGCTCCAGTGTTGTTGGTAAAGAAGAAGGATGGTAGCAGAAGGATGTGCATTGATTATCGGGAGTTGAACAAAGTCACTATCAAGAATAGATATCCCTTGCCTAGGATAGATGACTTGTTTGATCAGCTAGCTGGAGCTAAGGTATTCTCGAAGTTAGATCTTCGGTCTGGATATCATCAATTGAAGGTGAAGGAGGTAGACATTCCGAAGACGGCATTTAGGACTCGTTATGGTCATTACGAGTTCTTGGTTATGCCATTTGGAGTGACCAATGCTCCGGCAATCTTTATGGATTTGATGAATCGAGTGTTCTCTCCATTCTTAGATAAGTTCGTAGTGATATTCATTGATGATATTCTGATATACTCTAAGAACGAGGAAGAACATGCTGAGCACTTGAGAATCGTGTTGCAGACCCTTCGGCAGGAGAAGCTCTATGCCAAACTAAGCAAGTGTGAGTTCTGGCTTAAGAGTGTGGCATTTTTGGGGCATATTATTTCAGGAGAAGGCATCTCAGTGGATCCCAGCAAAGTTCAGGCAGTGAGGGATTGGCCTATCCCGAAATCAGTAACCGAGATTAGGAGCTTTCTGGGGTTAGCTGGATACTACCGGAGATTCGTGCAAGACTTCTCAAGAATTGCAGGACCTCTGACCAAGCTTACCCAGAAGGGGGAGAAGTATGTATGGACAGCAGAGTGTACCAGTGCTTTCGAAGAACTGAAAAAGAGGTTGATGACGGCTCCAATTTTGAAGATGCCTGATGGAACTGGTGGTATGGTCATTTACAGCGATGCGTCAGGGAAAGGATTGGGATGTGTGCTAATGCAGCATGGGCATGTGATAGCATACGCGTCCAGCTAATTCAGGCCCCACGAGAAGAACTACCCTACGCATGATCTGGAGTTAGCAGCAGTGATTTTCGCCTTGAAAATTTGGAGGCACTATCTGTTAGGTGATCAGGTGCTAATTTACACCGATCACAAGAGCTTGAAGTACATTTTCACTCAGAAGGAGTTAAACATGAGGCAGAGGAGGTGGTTGGAGCTGATGGCTGATTATGATATTGATCTACAATATCACCCTGGAAAGATTAATGTAGTATCAGATGCCTTAAGCAGGAAGCCAGAAGTATCTATGGCAATGCAAATCACACAACAGAAAGAATTATTCGAAGAGATGAGGCGAATGGACCTGATGGTAATTCGAAGGGCAATATCTCCTGGCCAATTGATGGCCATGCAGATTCAACCAATCTTATTGGAGAAGATTAGGAAAGCTCAAAGTGGAGATCTTAAATTGCAAGAATTCAGGGAACAAGTGGAAGCCGGGTTGAGGTCAGATATGCAGATCCATGCAGATGGGACACTCCGTTTTGGTAACAGAATTTGTGTACCTAAAGGAGAGGTTAGGCAAGAAGTGTTGGCTGAAGCCCATAGCTCGGCTTATTCTATACATCCAGGGGGAACAAAGATGTACCAAGACTTGAAGCAACGGTTCTGGTGGCATGGGATGAAGAGGGAGATTGCTCGGTATGTGGCAAAGTGCCTAGTATGTCAGCAGGTGAAGGCAGAGCATCGAGGACAACGGGACTTCTTCAACCTCTGTCAATTCCAGAATGGAAGTGGGAGCACATCACTATGGATTTCGTCACTGCTTTACCTCGCAGCCAGAAGGGGAATAATGCAGTATGGGTTATAGTGGATCGCCTCACGAAGTCAGCACATTTCATTCCTTTCAGACTGGGGCAGTCTACGGAATTGTTAGCAGAGAAGTATATGCAGGAGGTAGTGAGGCTCCATGGTGTGCCAGTCAGCATTGTGTCTGATAGAGACACTAGATTTCTATCCCACTTTTGGAGAAGTCTTCAGGAAAGTTTGGGAACCCGCTTGAAGTTTAGCACTGCATATCATCCGCAGACTGATGGACAATCAGAGCGGACGATTCAGATTCTCGAAGACATGTTGACGGCATGTATGCTAGATTTCAAGGGATCGTGGGAGGATCATTTGCACTTGGCGGAGTTTGCTTATAACAACAGCTATCAAGCTAGTATTAAGATGGCGCCGTTTGAAGCCTTGTATGGAAGGAAGTGTAGGTCTCCTTTATGTTGGGACGACATTGGTGATAGGCGGCTGTTGGGGCCCGAGATCATAGTTCAGACAGTGGAGAAAGTTAAGGTCATCCGTGAGCGTCTCAAGGCAGCTCAGGACAGACGGAAACAGTGGGCGGATTTGAGTAGAAGGCCGCTAGTGTTTGAGACTGGAGACAAGGTATTTTTGAAGATATCTCCAACGAGAGGAGTGATCAGATTCAGTAGTCGGGGAAAGCTGAGTCCCAGGTTCATTGGACCTTTTGAGGTTCTGGAGCGTCTGGGGGAAGTGGCTTATAGACTGGCGTTACCCCCATCTTTGGATGGCGTGCATGATGTCTTCCATGTTTCTCAGTTGAGAAGGTATGTCAGAGATGACAATCATGTTTTGGATCATACTGAGCTGGAGCTTCGGCCGGATTTATCCTACACTGAAAGACCCATGGCTATTCTGGATCGGACCACCAAAGAACTGAAGAAGCAGATCATCCCACTTGTTCTGGTGTCTTGGGGCAGGCGATCTTCGGGAGAAGCGACGTGGGAGCAAGAGGACATTATTCGCGATCGCTATCCTCACTTATTTCATGGCGATTAGGTAACTTCCTTCTTCCTCTTGAATTTAAATTTCGAGGACGAAATTTTCTTATTAGGTGGGTAGGATGTAATACTCTTGTTTTGTAATACTAAAAATAAATAAATAAATAAATAAATAAATGAATAAATAAATAAAAAAATAGAATAATGATAAATAAATAATTATATCTATATGTCTATGTCAAGTTTCGAACCTCATTCCTTTATAACAAATCCTAATGCCTAAACCATGATGCCACATTGGCGTGTGGTTAAAAAGGAAAGCTAAATTATTTTAAATAACCCCAAGTCAAAAGTTTAAAATTTGAATCTCTAACTGAAAGATCTCAAGAGATATTTCGGGATCTCTTATCTTAACAACCTAGATTTTATCCTAACCAACTGATCCCTAAAAATCCTAACCTAAAAGATTCTATCTCAATATATTACCGTAACTTTTATTCTGTATCCTTACGACAGAAAAAAAAAGAGCGATAGTTTTAGATAGAAACCTTAATCCATCTTTCGTCCTCATCCCTTCACTATTCTGAAACTGATCGTGATCGTGACGGAAGGACCGCTTGGAGGTTGAGAAGCAGTAGGAGATCGAGGAGCAGACGAAGGAGAAATCTACCCAAATCTATCCAAGTAGGTTTTAAACAAATTTATGAAGTTAGATTTTTATTTTAAAGCATTATGATTTTATTATCCCTATCTAGATTAAGTTGTTAAACTAGGTCTAATAATCTATCATGTCTGAGAATCATCTTATAAAATGTAAATTTTCCCAAGATTGAGTAATTAAATGAAATATAAATTTATGGTATGTCATGCTTGAATTTCTCTTTGTAATGGACTTTAATTTTATCTAATATATAAATATGCAAATAAAATAAATTGTAGAAAAAAAATATATCCACAAAAATTTAAATTGCCATGCGTAGATTTATTTTCTAGGAATCATTAATGTAACACCCTTGTTTAATTAAAACCTAAATAATTAATGATTTATTATCCCAATTAGAAGAAAAAGAAAGGAATTTGGATTAAATAGTTGCATCTTAAATAAATCCCTAAATAACTAAATTTCCCTTCACAAAGAAATTAGGGTATGGTATCAAGGTATTATTTATGGGGAAAGAATGCGAAAGATTGAAATTTATCTATACATGTATATTAGTAGGTATTTAAGTTTGTAAATATAATAATCAAAAAAAGGTGGGGGGAGCCACTACTCTCGGCCAAAGGTCGAGAGTAGTGCGGCTGCACAGACCCCAGCGGGGCTGTGCAGCCGGGTCTGCACCGGACCCGGGTGCAGACCCGCACCCGGTTACCCAGGCCCAGTGGCCTGGGCAGCCACTGGGCCTGGCAGAAAAGAAAAAAAAAACAACAAGATTGAAAGTACACCTAGAGGGGGGGGGTGAATAGGTGTAAATGCTAATCTAAGGCTAAATGCAAACTCTAATGCTCTAAAAGCGGAAGCTAATGCAAGTGTTGGACAAACTAATACAATTCAACAAGTGTAGCCGAATTCCCCTTGCGAGGCTCTGAACTAACTCCTCTTGATTCCCCTTAAAATGGGTTGAGGTGCTATGTGAAGCTCTTGTTGGATGAGTATAAGTTAGGCACACACACACAAGCAATCCAAGCAATCAAGGATAAAGCAATACAATGCACACAATTAAGCCAAGCAAGTATAGATGAATTGCAATAGAAATATATGCAAGGCAATATGAAACAATGCTCAAAACACAAGCAAGTATATATGATGATATGAATGGATGATGCTTGCACAAATGTAAAAAGAGTAGAGTTGAGAGAAATTGGATCAAACGCAAAGACCAAGATGTGTTTCGAGGTTCGAGCCCCTAGCTCTACATCCCCGCCTACACCACCGTGTAGGATTTCCCAATCCACTATAGGAGTACCAAACTCCTCTCTCAACCTTACAAAGCCACCGAGGCTATACAACCACAATCCACACCTCTACCGAAGAGGTATACGGCCCGTAGCCGAAATATAACAAACCCACAACCTCTACCGAAGAGGCTCACAACAAACTCAATCACCCGATCACCTCTACCTAAGAGGGATTCACAAATAACAAGGGTGTTTTACAATAAAGAGGTTTACAACAACAACCTCAAACACTTCTCTTTCTTTTTCTCTTTTCTTTTTCCACACAAAACAAAGATCCTAATAACTTAGGATAGAAGATATAGCTCAAGTGGAAACTAAGTGTTTTGGAAACAAGCAACAAAGAAAAATACTTGGGAAAATTCTTGCCAAAAGATATAGAATGAAAATTAACACAAATATCCCAAATCCTATTTTCTTTGATTTTCCAAAAACACAAACAAATAAAGATGAATCTCTTTTAGCACTTAAACTCTTTTGAAAACACTTTTAAAACAATGAAAAAGATCTGGAAAAACTAGCACAAAAATCTTAACCAAAAACTCCAAACAATGGGGTTTATATAGCCCCTATACAAAACTAGCCGTTAGGCTGACGTGTCAGCCTGACAGGCGGTCGGTCGACTGACCGGTCGACCGTCCAACGGCTATTTTTGACCGTTGACAGCTGCCGGTCGACTGGTCGGTCGACTGGTAACAACCCGAGACCAAACCTGTTTCAGTACAGTCGACTGGCCGGTCGACTGGCCGACGTGCACAGTTTTGTGCACGTCCGGTCGACTGGTCGGTCGACTGGCCGCTTGGCCCAGTCGACTGTCCCAGTCGACTGGCCCAACCTGGCAGACAGCAAAAATAGGTCAGGTTGGAACGCATTTTTGAGGTCTAAAACGTTCGAATTTGGAAATAAGTATATAGGATGAAGTTGTAGATATTGAAGTCTATTTTCTAATGCAACTTAAATCAAATCAATATCAATTCAGAATTAAAAGTTATCAATAAAATACTAAAAGGTGTCAAAACAGAAACTGTAAACTGTTTTCAGAACAAGAACAGATTTCAACCAAATATTTGACAACTTTAAAATTAGAATCAGGAAATGGTTATTAAATAAGAAATTTAGATCTGAAAGTTATCTTTGAGATGAAAGTTAAATCATGTTATTTAATATAAAATAAAAAGTTATGATAATAACTATAGAAGGGTGTCAAGCCTTGAAATCCAAAACCGATTCAATCAAAAACCAAACATGTATTTTTATCAAACATGATTTTCCAAACATGAATAGAAATATCAAAATAAGTTTATCTTGAAGGTTAACGCATGTATGTATAGAAAGAAATCATCTACTATACATATGGAATATGAAAACTTGTTTTGATCAAACTATTCATGAAAACCAAATATCAAAACATAAAACTTGTGTGTTGTGCACTTGAGCATATCAACTAAACTAAGCTTTACAAATGGATCTAAAAACTCTATCTAAACTAGGATACCTAAGTCTTGCTTGTAGATCTTCTATCTTCAAGTAGACTAGCTCCCAAACCGTGATCTTCCAAGTGCAAAGGTATAATCTTGAAGCTTTGGCACCGGAATCACCATGATATGCTTCCAAAACCCTTGTTGAAGCTAATCATCAAAACTAATAACCTGCTAATGATCTGAAACTTAGAAACACAAGATTATTAGTAAACATAACTACATGAGTGAGTCATCATCAAAACTAGAGTGGAAGGCCTTTGGGCCAACAATCTCCCCCTTTTTGATGATGACAAAACTCATGGAGTTATATATGCATGGATTAAAGTTAAGCTTCAAAGAAGCTCCCCCTTAACTCATGCATCATATAAACATGGTGCTCTAGATACTAATGGAATATTCAACATAAAGATACTAATGGAATATTCAACATAAAGCATGTTCTAGATACCAATTAAAATAAGCAAACAACCAAACATATATGCAAACACAAGGAAGACATGCATATATAAAACACAAAACACAAATTCTTCTCCCCCTTTTTGTCAATCATCAACAAAGGGGTAAAAAACATAAAAACAAATTTTTCTCCCCCTTTTTGTTAAAAACAAAAAAATCAAGAAGGGGTAATCAAAACATTCGAAACAATACAAAATCTTCTCCCCCTTTTTGTTCTAAACCAAGAATCAATAAAGGGTTAAAAATCAAAACATTGATATCAGTTAAAAATATGTCAATAAAGTGCATCTAGATACCAATAGAAACAAAATCATGTAATCATAAAAGAGAGTCAAAATACATATCATAATTTTTTTATTGATTGTTACATGTTTTAACATATTAAAACATTTTGATACTAATTGATAAGCAAGCATACCAATGATACCAAATTGAAAATATATTTCATTCAAATTCAATTTTTAAAGTCATAAAGTGTGGGAGTGGAAATCAAATACCAATTGAAATAAGAAATTCAAACTTTCTCCCCCTTTATGAAATACTAACTAAAAACATGCTTAGGCTTGATTAAGGTATCAATTGAAAGACTAAATCAATTGAAATAAAAATTAAGTCACAAGCACTAGCATAAACAATATTTGTGCTTAAGATATAGAAATATAATAGCACAAATAAAACATGTAAATGTGTATGAAGATAAAATGAGTACCAATCACTAATAGATGATACCAAGTTGTAAGCATACATACACAAATCAACAAATATGAGTATACATAAAGAAATCAAATTGATACCAATTGAAAGAGTTCAATGATACCAATTGAATTAACAATAATAAGTATGGTATATCTCATATCACAAAGAAGAATCCGAACTAGTTAAAATGAAAAGTTTTGTAAGCTAGTATGAAATCCTTCAAGCAAGGAATAAAACAAGATTATTTTTCATAGAAATGAAAATCACATAATAATTATTACTCTAATCAATTAAGCACAACTCATGAGAAACAAAACATGAGTAATAGATATGAGTGTACAAATAAAATGTGAAGATCATAATCATGAAAAATATTTCATTAAACTCAATTATTCCTTTAAACATCAAAATTAGAAAATCATAAAACTAACTAGTTTAATCTTCAATGGCATATGTATGTCTGATGCAAACTAAAATATACATACATATCCAAAACTCAACGAGTCCACTAAAGTATATGCATGAAGGCACGTGGCTCAAAAAGGATGTATATGTATAAGATTAGTTTGAACTAGAAAGACATATACATGAGGTTAAACTTATAATACATGAACATGAAAAACTAAATTTTCATCCAAAATCAATTTCATTTCAAGGTATATGTATGAATTGTCACTACACTAAGTATACATACATATCCCTAAACACAATTGAGTCCATAAATAGATTTTGCATTGAAGGCAAATGACTCAAGAGGTATACATGTATATCTTAATGTTTTGGCAAAATAAACATATACATGAAATAAAAACTCTTATAAATCCAAAAATATGAATACAAGTCTAAAATGTATGGATCATCAAAACTAGACTATACTAGCACATCTAATGGGTACAAATATGCATTCAAGCTCAAACATATATAAAGATTAATTTGTTTCCTATTATATGTACAAGTATACAACTAGTCTTAATGAAAACTAACATCTAAACATGTAATCAAGTCATGAAGCATTAAAACAAACATGAATACCATATTTTTAAATAAAACACATATAAGATTCATCAAAAATTATTTTATTTGAATTCTAAAATACATAAACATGCAAATGGACATAACAAGTGCAAATGAACGAATCATCAAAACTTAGCTCATATGTGTGCATATAGTGAATACAAGTGAGCATGAAGAACAAGCATATAAGAAACAATTGTAGTTCACTATTTGCACAAGTATAATGCAAGTTTTGATAAAATCTACATTTAAACATGTTATCACCACATGAAACATTAAAACAATCATAAAAGAACATCATGATAAAACTAAAACATGATTACTATGTAAATTCACATGTATTAGATTCATGATGTACATTATAGCTAAACAAACGGTGAGAACACTAAATATGAATTCAAGTGAGCATATGTGTCTCAAATACTATACATGTATGTCATGGATCTAATAATCATGGAATTTACACACTAATCCAAAGACATCAAAAATATGCTTAAACAAATGAGACATGCTATAAATAATGAATCATAAAAGCATGTAAACAAATAATATGAGAGTTAGAGATTTATACCAAAACCGATGAGGGCACTTCTCTAATTCTCCAAAATAAGGTGGTCCTCCCACCAACTCTTCCCTTGAAAGTGATGCATCCATATGATTTCCTTTAAGTCCGGAACGCATCCACTCCAAGGTGTCAACACTCTCACGTCATGTGAGACCCCACACCTACATCAAAATTGGAGGGGTGGTCTTTGGTACCCATACCTTCTTGGGTCCATGGGGGTTAGTCCCTTCTCTAACCCAAACAAACTTATTTGCTAAATTTACATTATTTAATCTATCAAAGCAAAATTTAGCAAGGTGGCCATTACGACCACAATGTGTACATGTGTACACATGAGCAAACATGTGAGAAGTGTGTCCGTGAGGAGCATGTGTATGCCGTGGAGGGTGTGCATGCATAAAAGTTGGAACTTGTTTCATACGAACCAAGGTTTCCAAGCGAGTGTGGTTCATGGCACATTGGCTCATAGTGGAGCCCAAACAATCAACCTTCTTCTTAAGCATGGATATATCATTGTTAATCAAAGAAGAAGTGTGGCATGCAATAGGTGTTCTAGGTGAAACTACCCTAGCATGGCAAACATGTGCATCCATATTATTTTTCAAAACAATATTTTTCTTTAAACAAATTTCTAATTCTTTTGAAATAAATTCAATTTCATTTTTCAAAGAATGGTTACTTTTTAAAACAAAATCAAGTTTTGAAGTTAAAGAATCATTTTTCTTCAAAACATCTTCACAATCATTTTTATTTTTCAAAATTTTATTTTCATTTAAAGCAAGATTAAGTTGAGATTTTAATGAGTCCCTTTCATTAGCAATCTCATCCTTCTCTTGCAAAACAACATCAAGTCTAGCAATCAAATTTTTATTTTCATTATTAATGCCTAGACTCTTCTTTTTCAACAAGTTATATTTTTCTATTAGTTTTTCACAAACAATAGATAGTTCTTCATTTAAAGCATGGGGATCAACAAAATCATTTGAAGAACTAGCACAATCATTACTATCTAGTTGAGTTTCCGATTGTACCTCAAGGGAGTCATTCCCTTGGACCATGTAGCATTGTTGTGATTCAGATTCTCCACTAGATTCCTCTTCTTGTTGGATTTGGACTTGAAGCTTGGAGGTGGTGGTTGTTGTCAACTTGTTCCATACTGCAAAAGCGGAATCAAGATTAGAAACACATAAAAGATAGTCTTTAGGTAAAGTGCTTCTAATGGCCTCTAGGGCTTGTGCATTGGCCCCTATATGAATGAGGTTACCAAGATAGCATTTCTTGGTAGCCGCAAGGAAAGTATGTAAACCTAGGGTTTGAAGGTAAATGGACATTCTAGTCTTCCAAACAAGAATGTTGGAAGCATCATACATAGGTGGGGTCATGAAGTCCATGATAAACTAAATGTATGCAAACAAGTATTATGCAAACAAGAGATTAGCAAGCAAATGGATCACTCCTAGGATGTTAAGCCTAATATCAGGAGTACTAGCTCTGATACCAATTGAAAGTACACCTAGAGGGGGGGTGAATAGGTGTAAATGCTAATCTAAGGCTAAATGCAAACTCTAATGCTCTAAAAGCGGAAGCTAATGCAAGTGTTGGACAAACTAATACAATTCAACAAGTGTAGCCGAATTCCCCTTGCGAGGCTCTGAACTAACTCCTCTTGATTCCCCTTAAAATGGGTTGAGGTGCTATGTGAAGCTCTTGTTGGATGAGTATAAGTTAGGCACACACACACAAGCAATCCAAGCAATCAAGGATAAAGCAATACAATGCACACAATTAAGCCAAGCAAGTATAGATGAATTGCAATAGAAATATATGCAAGGCAATATGAAACAATGCTCAAAACACAAGCAAGTATATATGATGATATGAATGGATGATGCTTGCACAAATGTAAAAAGAGTAGAGTTGAGAGAAATTGGATCAAACGCAAAGACCAAGATGTGTTTCGAGGTTCGAGCCCCTAGCTCTACATCCCCGCCTACACCACCGTGTAGGATTTCCCAATCCACTATAGGAGTACCATACTCCTCTCTCAACCTTACAAAGCCACCGAGGCTATACAACCACAATCCACACCTCTACCGAAGAGGTATACGGCCCGTAGCCGAAATATAACAAACCCACAACCTCTACCGAAGAGGCTCACAACAAACTCAATCACCCGATCACCTCTACCTAAGAGGGATTCACAAATAACAAGGGTGTTTTACAATAAAGAGGTTTACAACAACAACCTCAAACACTTCTCTTTCTTTTTCTCTTTTCTTTTTCCACACAAAACAAAGATCCTAATAACTTAGGATAGAAGATATAGCTCAAGTGGAAACTAAGTGTTTTGGAAACAAGCAACAAAGAAAAATACTTGGGAAAATTCTTGCCAAAAGATATAGAATGAAAATTAACACAAATATCCCAAATCCTATTTTCTTTGATTTTCCAAAAACACAAAACAAATAAAGATGAATCTCTTTTAGCACTTAAACTCTTTTGAAAACACTTTTAAAACAATGAAAAAGATCTGGAAAAACTAGCACAAAAATCTTAACCAAAAACTCCAAACAATGGGGTTTATATAGCCCCTATACAAAACTAGCCGTTAGGCTGACGTGTCAGCCTGACAGGCGGTCGGTCGACTGGCCGGTCGACCGTCCAACGGCTATTTTTGACCGTTGACAGCTGCCGGTCGACTGGTCGGTCGACTGGTAACAACCCGAGACCAAACCTGTTTCAGTACAGTCGACTGGCCGGTCGACTGGCCGACGTGCACAGTTTTGTGCACGTCCGGTCGACTGGTCGGTCGACTGGCCGCTTGGCCCAGTCGACTGTCCCAGTCGACTGGCCCAACCTGGCAGACAGCAAAAATAGGTCAGGTTGGAACGCATTTTTGAGGTCTAAAACGTTCGAATTTGGAAATAAGTATATAGGATGAAGTTGTAGATATTGAAGTCTATTTTCTAATGCAACTTAAATCAAATCAATATCAATTCAGAATTAAAAGTTATCAATAAAATACTAAAAGGTGTCAAAACAGAAACTGTAAACTGTTTTCAGAACAAGAACAGATTTCAACCAAATATTTGACAACTTTAAAATTAGAATCAGGAAATGGTTATTAAATAAGAAATTTAGATCTGAAAGTTATCTTTGAGATGAAAGTTAAATCATGTTATTTGAATATAAAAATAAAAAGTTATGATAATAACTATAGAAGGGTGTCAAGCCTTGAAATCCAAAACCGATTCAATCAAAAACCAAACATGTATTTTTATCAAACATGATTTTCCAAACATGAATAGAAATATCAAAATAAGTTTATCTTGAAGGTTAACGCATGTATGTATAGAAAGAAATCATCTACTATACATATAGAATATGAAAACTTGTTTTGATCAAACTATTCATGAAAACCAAATATCAAAACATAAAACTTGTGTGTTGTGCACTTGAGCATATCAACTAAACTAAGCTTTACAAATGGATCTAAAAACTCTATCTAAACTAGGATACCTAAGTCTTGCTTGTAGATCTTCTATCTTCAAGTAGACTAGCTCCCAAACCGTGATCTTCCAAGTGCAAAGGTATAATCTTGAAGCTTTGGCACCGGAATCACCATGATATGCTTCCAAAACCCTTGTTGAAGCTAATCATCAAAACTAATAACCTGCTAATGATCTGAAACTTAGAAACACAAGATTATTAGTAAACATAACTACATGAGTGAGTCATCATCAAAACTAGAGTGGAAGGCCTTTGGGCCAACAAAGATTTGCCTTGGCCTGCCCTAGGCCAGGCCCGAGAGCAAGCCCTAGGCCTGGCTCAATGGGCCAGGCTCAGGTTCAGATTAGGAAAAAAGAAAAAAAAAAAGAATAGAGGGAAACAGTGCTGGGCCGCACTGGCCCAGGCCCAGGAAAAGGAAAAAAAACAAGAAAAAGAAAAAAAAAGAGAGACTGGGCTGTACTGGCCCAGCCCAACAGAACAGAAAAAAATAAATAAAATAAATAATAAACTGGGCCTGGCCATTGGGCCAGTCCAGAAACCAGAAAACAAAAAGAAAAACAGAGAATAAATGAAGCCCAATTCATTTAATCCCACCCAATTACAAAAAAAAGACCCATTAAGATTTGAACAACAATTTTTTTATCTAGATAAAAAATGGAAAAAAATAAATAAAATAGTTATAAATATATAGATAACTTCTACCATCTACATAAAAATTTTGGAGTAAATTGCAGCTCATATGGGGCTGAACCACTGCATTTAAAGATTGAAACCCGCTATTCAAATTTCAGACCCGTTAAGAAAATTACATGTTTTAAACCATTTAAAACACATAAAAATCAGTAAATAAAATCTGAAAATCACATAAACTCTATACTTCATTATGCAACCTTATTTAAAGATCCGGATTGTTCACATTAGATTTAAAGTACTAAATAAATAGAATATTTCATGTAAAAGTTGATATATGAAAGTTCAATAATTTCTAATTCGAATATATACTAATGTAGATTTCTTCGATTGGTGCTTGGACGCATGGTAGCCCAGGTGAGTGTTCTTTCACTCACTATATTATGTACATATATCATTTTGTTTATTTTAGGATATTTATTGTTGCTATTATTGAATGGTTGATCTAATAAACTTATTGTTAAAATCCTAGAACTTAGAAATTGCTCAGAAGTGTGTAAGATTCCAAATATCAATATTGCATAATTAGATGTTTGTTTTTCTGAAATCTCTAATTTACCTTTGATTGAAATTTATTGAATACTCAATAGAAGTAGAAACTTTTATAATTGTGAAATTGTTAATTATTGAAAATTATTCAAAAAAGTAATTGAAGTTATTGGAAATTGCAGAAAAGGAATGTGATACTGAATTCTCTATTATATATTGACTACATCATAGGAGTGATTATATGATATTGGATCATGAGAATATTGAAGGAAAAAAAAGAAGAAAAAGAGATCATGTTACTATTGTCACTGGGTAAGACATTGTTATATTGTCACATACGTCATTGTTATTGTTATTGTCATACCCAGCAACTTAGATGACATAATCATTGATAACTTATAACTGGGGATGGAGAAATTGATAAAGGAGACGGTGTTGGTATTTTGGGTGGACTTAGGTTATAGGTTGCGCAACCGAAATATGGTTCCACTGTAGGGTTCCGGGGGATGACTGACATCCTGTATTGTTCACATTGTTATCGTTATTGACACATTGTTATTGTTATTGATATTGACTACCTAGCGGTAGGACCTGGTTTAGCGCCAGGTGATTGGTTCCGGGTATGTACGGAACCCACCTAAAACACAAATTTTCGTCTCCAATTATCAATTTCAAACAATAAGACATTGAGAATAAACATACACAGACATATTGACAACTTTACCTCATCTGGATAAATTATAGTTTATAAATGGTTATGTGGTGTATATTACTGTACTTTAACATGATTCTGATATGCTAATTACTAGAATGAAAACTATATTAGCTATGCATGTTGTCGTTAGATTTTACATGTTATTTTTATATTCCCCTCTTTTTATCATTTATTTAGGTCGCTATTGACGACCCTGAGTTGCTTGCTCAGGTTCTGATCCAGAGACTCCGCAGTAGCAGGAGTACTTCGAGCACCTCGCTGATCTTCAGTAGACAGATCCTTCCTTTTTTTCATATGTGAGAGAATTTTATTGTCTTATTTTCTATGATCTCATTATGTTGTAATAAGTAAAACATTTGGTGACATTATGTACTTGATTTCTTCTAGCTGGAATAACGAATAAAACCTTGTTTTATTTTGAATCAATGTACTGAGGCTTAACGTATTTATTTTAAAAATACGTCGCCGGCTCTCGTCACGTACCCTTTATATGAGTATTATGATTGCAGGGCGTGACACCCGTAACATGGTAGGTGTCAAATTTAAAGCAAAAGAGACTGTGTGCTCGAGCGCGCGCAAAGTAAAATTCTATTTATCAGTAAGCATTAGTGTACATAAAACATCCATTTAGTACTTCACCTGTAACCAAAAACATCTCTATTCAAACTGGACTAATACTGTAGATTTATTGTTCAGGTTTACGCCTCTTGCTTAATGCTGTTATTTCTAAAGGTGGTGATGGTGACTAGACAACCATAAAATCTATTCCTGGCACAATTGTGGCATAAGTGTGATATACGGAGAAAAACATTGCTATCTTGAGGCAGAATGGCACTCTTGGTTGTTCATGGGATGAGCAAAACAATCATTAACAACAGCAAACCTATATCTTGTTTGTAGCTATTTGTTCTTTAATGGTGTTTCTCTAAAAAAAAAAAATTCTGTGTTTCAGTATGACAAAGATTGAACTTTCAATATGAACCAGTTTTATACTATGGTAAGAAGGACAACTTATGATACTAAATCAATTTTCTAACTTTACCACACATAAATGTTGCTTTCTTATTCCTTGTTTTGTTATTCATAGCAGACTCAAAATCAATTTTCTTCATTTTGACAAACAGAGAGCTGCCAAATTGACAAGTTTACTACAACTTATAAACAACAACAGATATTCAATAGAAAAGCTTTACATTTGTTAATATCAGCAACAATATTTTACATTAGATAATATATATAAACCAATAGCAACAACTTCTTTCCTTGATTTGCCGGAAAATTCATACAGGTTCACAGTTGATTCAAGATTCAAAGACCTGGTATCTCCTTGCTACCCCATTTATATGACCCAACTATACCAACAACCATCATAATTTAATGATCAATTCCTCAATCCAACCCCTTGTGAACAGCTCTGGAAACTTCATTAATGAAGCTATCGTTAATGCAACAGTCAATATTTCAAGTTAGATTTTACTCCATACAAGCTTACACTTTAAGACAACCGTTTTAGTGTCCCCCTTTGAGCAGTTTCACAGGTTGCAATCATCCTATCAGTGTGAGTATATAATCCACAATTCTAGTTCACATATGGAAAGTGTTGGTATTTAGAATGCCTCATATTCATTGAAGAAAAATTCAGGTTTTTTTATAGTTTTCTAATACGGATCTGTCTCCTATTTTGGTTTGAATACAAATTTTCTACTTTTCTAAGTAGGTGCTGATTTGAGTTTGTGCTGGACTAGGATCATCCCAGGTGTCTATATAAATCCCTCAGGGGTAACTTTTTAAAGGTGTGTGTCAAGAATTTAAGAGAAATTATAGAATTCTACCATTGAGAGTTGTGAGAGAGATCTCATTGTAACTCTTATATTTTCTTTAGTAAATATTTCTCCCCTCCTCCCCGTGGACGTAGCACATTGCTGAACCAAGTTAAATATTGTGTTTTTTGGTTGTGTGGTGATTACTTATTAGTGGTAGATCTTCTACGCTTTCACTTCCGCTGCCAAGTCTTCTACTTGGTGTTCCTCCATTGTTTGATCGGTGATTGATCATCAATAATTAGTTTCAGAGCGATGGTTAGTAAGATGACCACGACAACCACGTTCGAGATGAAGAAATTCAACAGGAAGTCACCCTTCACATATTATGAAAAATGCGAGTAACATCGTTGCTCTGAATGGGGCACAGACAAGGCCCTGCTTGGTATTGAGAAGAAGCCATCGAAATGGAGGATGATGAGTAGAACGACATTGACTTTCGCACAAAGGTGGCGATCATACTATGCCTATAAGATAAGGTCCTTATAATGTGATAAACGAGGAGACAACTGCTAGTCTTTGGTGTACGCTGGAGGGTCTGTACATGACGAAGAGTTTGTCAAACAAGCTATTTATGAAGAAGCACTTATACAGTCTTCGAATTAAGGAAGGTATGTTTATTCTACAATATCTCAATGCTTTTAATAAAATTTTAAGCAACTTGTTAGTTCTAGAGGTTAAGGTAGAAGAAGAAGACAAAGCTCTTCTGCTACTCTCTTCTCTTTCATCTAGTTATGACAACTTGGCAACCACCATCATGTATGATAAGGAGACTTTAGGTTAGAAGATGTCAGTCAGATGTACTAGAATAACGAGCTGATGAAGAAGACAGATTCCACAGAGGAGGCCTTAAGATTGTTTGTCAAGGGCTAGAGGGAAAGATCAAAGAGTAAGGGATCCAAAGGGATCTAGAAGCGTCTAATAGTTTCTCTTGTGACTTTTACAGGAAACCAGGACAAATCAAGAAAAATTGTATGAAATACAAGGAGAAGCTGAAGAGGAAAGGCAGTAAAGATTCTGACAAGGGCTAGTATAAGTAGAAATTCAGATCAAGTCGGGATTATCAAAGTAGCAGTTAAGAATTCATCTGATGTCTTAACAACTGAGTGAAAAAAGATAAATACTCAAATGTTTGGTTACTTGACTTTGAGTGCACATATTACATATGCCCTAAAAGGGGTCATTTAGTAATTACAAGTTTTATGATGGAGGCTCTGTCCTGATGGTAAATGATGTTGTGTGTAAGACTGTTGGCATTGGAAACATCCGTATGAGGATGTTTGTGAAATATCACCTAGAGGGAGGGGTGAATAGGTGATTATGCTAATCTAGTCAACTCAATGCGGAATTTAAAAACTGAATGCAATACACTCAAGTGCAATCAACAAATGATGCACACACAACCAAGCCAAGCAATTTTGAATGCATAATATGAATATTTGCAAGGCACAAAGTAAAGAGAGAGATAGAGAGAGTCAATGGATCAAGCGCAAACAATAAGATATGTTTCGAGGTTCGAGCACCCAGCTCTACATCCCCGCCTTCGACACACGAAGGATTTCTAATCCACTAGCAAGTCCACAAATAACTCTCACAAGGAGTACCCAACTCCTCTCTTTACAACCACAGCCTCCTCCTTGAGGCAAGCTCCAATCCAACAAAACAATCACCTCACAACTTGAGGGATTAGTACAAAGCAAACAAGGATCACCTCACCACTTGAGGGATACAACCCAAGGCACAAAGCCAAACAAAGATTGGGTTTTTAACTTGGTGGTCTAAACAACAACCACAAACAATCTCTTTCTCTCACACAAAGATCCTATAGAAGAGATAGTAGATTTTAGCTCAAGTGTGGAGAAAACCAATGGGATGGAAATCAAAATCACAAAGAAAATCCTTGGGAAAAACTGAAACTAAAATATAGAAGTTGAATCAAAACTCATTTCCCAAAAATCCTTTTCTTTGGTATTCCAAACCCTAGCAAAAACACCAAATAGATTGTTCAATTTGAATCCAAAAACTTCTTTTGATTGCTGTGAAAACACCAGAGAGTAGGGAAAAATTCGCACAAAAAATCTTTTTGAAAAACTCTTGTCAAAGGGGTATTTATAGGCAAATCTGGAAACTAGCCGTTGGCAGCAGTTTTTGCCAAAATAACCCTGACGGTCGACCGGTCCGGTCGACCGCCCAACGGTCAATTTTTGCCCGTTGGCAGCTACCGGTCGACCGCCCCGGTCGACCCAAACAAACAGAGAGCTCTGCTCTCTGACCCGGTCGATCCGGACGGTCGATCGTCCCAAGCCTGCCAAACGTGCACAATTCTGTGCACGTCGGTCGACCGACCCGGTCGACGGACTTCAGCCAAGTCAACTTGGTCAGAAGACTAGTCGACTGGTGAAGCCTGGAACAGAAAACTGGATTAAAAACATGTTTAAAAATTCTTTTAATACTTCTAAAAATCAACAAAAATAGTTTTATCATTTTGCATTGATATATAAATATGTGGTAAAAAGTTTAGCTCAAATATCAATCAATATGAACTATTTTTGTGTCTTATCATTTTTACCAAAAACCAAAAACTGTATTTTCTAAAACTTGAATTTTGAATAGAAAATACGTTTTGTCCAAAACTCTTCCAAATACAAAAACATGATATTTAAACACTTTGAAGCATGATGCATATGGATAGAAATCCAATATACATGAAATAAATATATATATCCATGTTTTTGTCAATAATTCCAAAATATGTTTTGCCAAAAATACCAAAACATAAAACACATGAATAAGTAAGTCAAAACTAAGTTTGTCTAGGAAATTAAAGCATCTATGTATATAGAACAAATCATATATACCTTAAACCATGTAAACTTGTTTTGATCTATCTATTCATGAAAACCAAGATCGGTTAAACCTAAAACCGAAAAACCGAAAACCAATATTCAAAACGTGAAACGTGTGTGTTGTGAACTTGAGCATTATCATACTATTCTAATCTTTACAATTTGGATACAAAACTAAACTATGGTTCCGAAGTCTTCTTGTGGAGCGCAATCTCCAAGCCGACTCGATCCAAAACTCTTTGATCTACCGAGCAAGTGCTATATATGATTTTTGACGCTCGGGCTCTTGAATCAACATGTGAAAGATGTGTGGAAGCTTTCACCAACTAATAACTTGATTAATGATCTGAAACTAAAATCACAAGATTATTAGTACACATAACTACATGAGTTAATCATCATCAAAACTAGAGTGGAAGGCCTTTGGGCCAACAATCTTCCCCTTTTTGATGATGACAAAACTCATGGAGTTATATATGCATGAATTAAAGTTAAGCTTCAAAGAAGCTCCCCCTTAACTCATGCATAAACAAATAAACATAAAGAATATGCAATGAAGGCTCTTAAACATGAATCATGAAACATGCATACCTATGCATAAACAATAAAGGGTTCTAGATACCAATGAAATGTTCAAAAACAAAACATGCTCTAGATACCAATTACAAAACATGATCTAGATATCAATTAAAATTAAACTAAATTAAACTAAATTAAACTTAATATATGCAAAACAAAAACATGCATATATAAACCAAAATACTTCTCCCCCTTTTTGTCAATCATCAACAAAGGGGTAAACAACCAAAACAAAACAAAACAAAATCTTCTCCCTTTTTAATACAAAGAATCAATCTTCAATAAGGGGTAAAAGCAAAACCAAATCAATAAATTTTTCTCCCCCTTTTTGTTCGAAACAACGAATCAATAAAAATAATATTTTTCCTTTTTGTCTAAAACAAAAAACAAAGTCAATTAGAGGTGACAATCAATTAAGGTACCAATTGAAAATATGTCAAAGAATAGCATCTTGATACCAATTGAAAGGAAACAAAAAAAAAAATATTGATACCAATTTTAAGCAAAGCCCATGACAATCTTGATACCAATTGTAAATAATTTTCATTTTGAACATATTATACCAAATTGAAATTTTCAATCATAAAGTATGGGAGTACAAATACCAATTGAAAGACAAAATCAAATTTTCTCCCCCTTTATGAAATACAAACTAAAACAATGCTTAGGCTTGATACCAATTTAAAAGTAATCAATTGAACCAAAATTGAAGCTCAAGCACTAGCATAAACAAGATTTTGTGCTTAAGGATATAGAGATATAATAAACACAAATAAAACATATATATGTATGAAAAATAGATACCAATAGAAATTGATATTCTTGGAATAGAAAGCATACATACATACAAACATATATGAGTATACAAGAAATGTCAAGATTGATACCAATTGAAAGAATTCAATGATACCAATTGAAATAACAATAAGATCAAGTGTATATCTCATATTATCTACCTCCCAATCATGGTTCAAGTTTTAAATGATTTTCATTTTAAGGCATACATGAACTTGATCTCCCATCCATCCTCCCATTGAAGGTAGGGGTTTTCAAAAATAGATTTGAAAATGTAGTAAGTTTGAAAATCTCTACCATAGTGAAGAATACGAACTAGTTATAGGAAAAACTTTTAAAACTAGTACGAAATCCTTCAAGTAAGGAATAAAATAAAATTGTTTTTCATGGAACACATGTAAATCACATGATCACTAAACACTCAAAGTCCATAAAGCCCATATCATAGTCTCATGAAAACAAATCATAAGTAAACTAACAAAGTGAGTGTACAAGTATAATGTGACACATATCAACATGAAAATATTCAATTAAGCTCATATGAAATTCCTTGAAAACATGATATTCATCTAAGATGTGAAATCACCAATTGAAATCATCTTAAAAACATGAAATTCATCCAAACGATTTAAACTTCAAGGCATATGTATGTCATGTACAAACTAAAGTATACATACATATCCTAAACACAATGAGTCCACAAAAGTATATGCATGAAGGCACGTGGCTCAAGGATGTATATGTATAAATGATAGTTTGGACAAGATGGACATATACATGAAGTTCAAACAAAAAAAAATTATGAATACAAGTCAAATGCAAGAATCATCAAAACTAGACTATACTAGTACATCAAGTGAATACAAATGAGCGTTCAAGCACAAACATATATAAAGGTCTATTTGTAGCTCACTAGTTGTACAAGTATAAATCCTAGTCTTAATGAAAACTTATCATTCAAGCAAGTAGTCAAAACATGAAGCATAAAACGGGAATCATAACCCAACATGATAATCAAAACATGAATTATTAAAACAAAAAGTCATAGTCAACCATATGATTAGCATGACAAAGACATGTGCATTAGATCTATGATTAACATGATAGCTAAAACATAAAGAGAACACAAAATATGGGTCCATACTAAACATGAGTGTCTCAACAACTAATCATGTAAAGCATAAGTCTAATAAACATGGCAAATATCATACTAATCATGAAACAATAAAAATGATTCAACAAAACAAAAATCATAAACATCATAAATATCCAAATGGTCATAATGCATATGCATGTGCATTAGATCTAGGGCATACATGTTAGTTTAAACAAGGTGAGAACACTAAATATAGATCCATATAAAACATGGGTGCTCAAGTAACTAAACATGTATAACACTAATCTAATCAACATGACATAAGTATAATGAACAACAAAACAAGACATGCTATGAATAGATGAACATGAAAAGACAAGCATAATAAAAACGGGAGTTAGAGAATGATACCAAAACCGATGAAGGTGCATCTCTAGTTCTCCAAACCACGGTGGTCCTCCCACCAAATCTCCTTGAGAGTGAAGCATCCAAATGGTTCTCTTTTAAGCTTAGAATGCATTCACCTCAAGGCACCAATACTCTCACGTGATGCGAGAGCTCCCACCTACATCAAAAGTCAAGGAGGTGATTTTTGGTACCTATTTTCTTTTGGGTCCATGGGGGTTAGTATCTTTTCTAACCCAAACAAGATTAGTTGCTAAATTTTCATGATAAACACGATCATAACAAAATCTAGCAAGGTGGCCTTTTCGACCACAATGTGTACAAGTGTACACATGAGCATACATGTAATGGTGGTGACCGTGGGAAGCATGTGTATGCCGTGTAGGGTGTGCATGCAAAGATGAACCTTGTTTCTTGCGAACCAAGGTTTCCAAACATGAATGATTCAATGTGCATTGGCTCAAAGTGGAGCCCAAACATTCAACACTTTTCTTCAAAACATTTATATCATTTTCAATAGTGGAAGATAAAGTGGAGCATGCAATAGGTGTGCAAGAAGAAGAAGAAGTTATACTAGCATGGCACACATGAGAATCAATATCAATTTTTAAAGATTCATTTTTCTTTAAAACTAAATCCAATTCTTTTGTAATTGAATCAATTTTATTTTTCAAAGAAAGGTTATCTTTAAAAGTAAAATCCAATTTTGAAGATAAAATCTCATTGTGCTTCACAACATCATCACAATCATTTTTGCTTTTCAAAAATTCATTTTCCTTTAAAGCAAGTTCAAGTTGAGATTTAAGTGAGTTACGTTTACTTGCAATCTCTTTCTTTTCTTGCAAAACCGATTCAAAATTAGAACACAAATCCTTTAATTCATTTTTCAAAACAAGGTTGTTCTCTTTCAAAAGATTGTATTTTTCCAATAAATTTTCAAGCTTTTGAGCAAGTTCCAAATTCAATGTTTGAACTTCAAAACAACCATGGCAATAAGAACTAGAGCTATCATCTAATTGAGTGTCCGATTGTACCTCAAGGGAGTTTTTCCCTTGGACCATGAAGCAATGCTCTTCGGACTTTTCTCTCTTAGATCTCCTCATCTTATTGATAATCCTTGGAAGCTCGGGAGACGTCAATAAGCTCCAAACTGTAAAAGCCGAGTCATAACGATCAAACACCGGTAAAAGATGTTCACTAAGAGATGCTCTAAGTGCTCTAAGTGCTAATGCATTAGCCTTTTTATACTTGCTACTATTAGGGAATGATTCCATAGTGGAGGCTTGATAAACTAGATGTCCTAGTCTTTTCAAATGGCTACTCATATTGGCCTTCCAAACATCAAGTCTAATATGGTCAAACATAGGAGGGCTATCCATGAGAGCAAACTAAATGAGTGCAAATTAACAATGCAAATGAAGATTAGCAAACCAAGATCTCACTCCTAGGTGGTTAAACCTAAATATCAGGAGCGCTCGCTCTGATACCAATTGAAATATAACCTAGAGGGGG
Organism: Agave tequilana; assembly: GCA_038442645.1. Lineage (NCBI taxonomy): Eukaryota > Viridiplantae > Streptophyta > Magnoliopsida > Asparagales > Asparagaceae > Agave > Agave tequilana. The sequence goes on from JAVJIF010000893.1 coordinate 60,299, forward strand.
GGTGAATAGGTGATTATGCTAATCTAGTCAACTCAATGCGGTATTTAAAAACTGAATGCAATACACTCAAGTGCAATCAACAAATGATGCACACACAACCAAGCCAAGCAATTTTGAATGCACAATATGAATATTTGCAAGGCACAAAGTAAAGAGAGAGATAGAGAGAGTCAATGGATCAAGCGCAAACAACAAGATATGTTTCGAGGTTCGAGCACCGAGCTCTACATCCCTACCTTCGACACTCGAAGGATTTCTAATCCACTAGCAAGTCCACAAAGAACTCTCACAAGGAGTACCCAACTCCTCTCTTTACAACCACAGCCTCCTCCTTGAGGCAAGCTCCAATCCAACAAAACAATCACCTCACAACTTGAGGGATTAGCACAAAGCAAACAAGGATCACCTCACCACTTGAGGGATACAACCCAAGGCACAAAGCCAAACAAAGATTGGGTTTTTAACTTGGTGGTCTAAACAACAACCACAAACAATCTCTTTCTCTCACACAAAGATCCTATAGAAGAGATAGTAGATTTTAGCTCAAGTGTGGAGAAAACCAATGGGATGGAAATCAAAATCACAAAGAAAATCCTTGGGAAAAACTGAAACTAAAATATAGAAGTTGAATCAAAACTCATTTCCTAAAAATCCTTTTCTTTGGTATTCCAAACCCTAGCAAAAACACCAAATAGATTGTTCAATTTGAATCCAAAAACTTCTTTTGATTGCTGTGAAAACACCAGAGAGTAGGGAAAAATTCGCACAAAAAATCTTTTTGAAAAACTCTTGCCAAAGGGGTATTTATAGGCAAATCTGGAAACTAGCCGTTGGCAGCAGTTTTTGCCAAAATAACCCTGACGGTCGACCGGTCCGGTCGACCGTCCAACGGTCAATTTTTGCCCGTTGGCAGCTACCGGTCGACCGCCCCGGTCGACCCAAACAAACAGAGAGCTCTGCTCTCTGACCCGGTCGACCCGGACGGTCGACCGTCCCAAGCCTGCCAAACGTGCACAATTCTGTGCACGTCGGTCGACCGACCCGGTCGACCGACTTCAGCCAAGTCGACTTGGTCAGAAGACTAGTCGACTGGTGAAGCCTGGAACAGAAAACTAGATTAAAAACATGTTTAAAAATTCTTTTAATACTTCTAAAAATCAACAAAAATAGTTTTATCATTTTGCATTGATATATAAACATGTGGTAAAAAGTTTAGCTCAAATATCAATCAATATGAACTATTTTTGTGTCTTATCTTTTTTACCAAAAACCAAAAACTGTATTTTCTAAAACTTGGATTTTGAATAGAAAATACGTTTTGTCCATGTGACGCCCCGATCCGCCGGGTACGGGGACGCCACTGCGACGTATATACGCAGGTCAGAAATACCCTCGCGTATATACGCTAAGCATCAGTACAGGCAAGAAACAGAGACGGAAGCACAGAGGTACATACATTCCAACAGAAATAGCGCAAGTACATGGTTATCATAAAGAATAATACAACATTACATGAATGTTACAGCATCAGAAAGTACAAGAGTACATAATACATGAAGAGGTATAAAAAAACAGCGAGATGCTCGCGAGTAGCAAGAGGGACCTCGGGAGCCAACCAGTGGAAAAGCTGGGAGGATGGACTACAGCGACGACTCTGACCGCCACGGGAGGATCCGCTGCGCGCTCTGATCAGCTACAACCAAGCCACCAAGGTCCAGACTCCAAGATCTGGACATGAGAATCCAGGGTTGTTAGCAACCCCAGCGAGTGCATATATAAAGCCAACTGGCGTGCATAACAGATGCATGTGTACATGAAAAGTATACCGTGAATATAACCATATAGGAACATGAAATAAGACAATAAGTAAGGTAACTACAAGGAAATCAGTTATATAAGCCCACATTACCGATCCGCGAGATTAGTACGTCGAAGGAATAATCCAAATAAGGAAACCCTCATATATATACCATGTACATCACGTCACTGTAATCTGAGTTTATATAATCTGACTTTACCTTCACAATAATAATGTAAGAGTATGGAAGCAATCGAGTAATCTCACAAAGTAGCACAGGTATAAGTGGTGAGCAGGGCGCGCGCGCGGCCTAGGGGGAGGAGGAGTGGTGTTGGGTGGTGTTTTGATGTGGTGGTGGTGGTTTTGATGGAGGTGGAAGATGGTGGTGGTGGTGGTTGTGGTGGTTGTGAGGTAGCGTGAGTGGGTTTATTTGGAGGAGGAAGATGAAGTTGATTTTCTTTGAATTTTGGATTTATGTTGATAATGGAGGATGAAGTAGTTTAATAGGATGAGAGGAATGGGTTCAATTAATGGTGTAGGGGGGTGTAGGGCTGCGGCAGCCCATGGCTGTCGGGGGGCTGCCGGCGGCTAGCGACGATTGAGGCATAGATTAAGGGGGGAGTTATCAAGGTGAATAATTGAAAAGAAATAAAAAAAGAAAATTGGAAAAATATAAGAAAAGAAAATAAAATGTTTAAAATTTTTTATTATTATCTATTTTATTTGTTAAAATTTCTGGTAGCATAAAGTAGGAGAGTAGAGGATGGAAAAGCCAGAAAAGAAATCGCCGATAAAAATATTATTATTTAAATAAGGCAAAAATTTGACTGTTTCAGAAACGTACCGAAAAATTCTCAAAAATAGCAAATATTATTCTATGATATATGATGAAATCGGATTTGAGAAATTCGATGTAGTTTTCAAATTAAAAATCCTGCAATCTTCCGGCAATACCGGCCGACACCAGAATCGGTCAAATTTTGATAAATTTAGAAAAATCTCAAAAAATGTATTTAGGTAGGAAATGAAATTCTAAGAAGTACTGTCAAAGCCGTTTCTGAAAATTCAAACCCATTTGAAAACTAAAAATCCGGGAATCAGTCAGCGATACCGACCGACACCGGTTTTGGAGATTTTGCAGAAAAATTTCAGAAAATTCCAGAAAATCATGAAAAATTTAAAATATTAGAAAACAGTCTCTGAAACTAAAATCGGTCAAATCAGACTACCAGAAAGTCAAATCGGGCTACTGGCTGGTATCAGGTTCCCGGTCCGGGTCAGGGCTTACTCTCGGTCTGAGAATCCAGATCCGATGCTCAAAAGTATAAGTAATCACAACTCAAAAACACATACATGAAGAAAATTGAGTAATATAATTAAAAAAAATTTGGATACGTATCAGGGTACGTATCACGGGAACGGGGTGCTACAATCTACCCACCTAACAAAAATTTCGTCCTCGAAATTTCTATAAGGAGGGAGATGAACATAGAAGAGATTATAATGATAATGATAATATGATAAATTGAAAGGGATCCGGGCTGCTTTCAGAAGATCTGTAGTATCAATCAGCCACTGCTCGGCGTCCAACGGCTTCTCTGTACCCGAAAATGTAGCCGGCTGCAGTTTTCTAAAATCGGATACATTACCAAGTCTCTGCTCTCTAGGTGCTGCTAATAATGCTTGCCGCAGGAGCTCTGTCTGCTGATGCAACTCTCCATCATGCCATGCAGTACCCTCATCATATTGTCGCCATCTCCATTAGAACTGTCACGAGAAGTGCCAGCACCGTTACGGGTTCTCCGTCCTTCCATATCTGAGTTGGTTGAAGGGATGATGGGAAGAAGTTGAAGGGAAAGATAGAAGGGTCTCAGGATCCAAGGAAAATATTGCAAGGAAGGAATAGATAACACCGTACTTGCGTTTGGAATGTATATTCAAGACTCATGCTCTCCAGCTGCAGATTAATACATCATTAATCTGCAAACTGGTTGTACTGAGGATGTCAGAACCTAGGCTCTGATACCAACCTGTGGCGCCCCGATCCCGGCGGGTACGGAGACGCCACTGCGACGTACATACGCAGGGCGATGGAACCATCCCGTATATACGCTAAGCATCAGTACAGGCAAGAAACTGAGACGGAAGCACAGAGGTACATACATTCCAACAGAAATAGCGCAAGTACATGGTTATCATAAAGAATAATACAACATTACATGAATGTTACAGCATCAGAAAGTACAAGAGTACATAATACATGAAGAGGTATAAAAAAACAGCGAGATGCTCGCGAGTAGCAAGAGGGACCTCGGGAGCCAACCAGTGGAAAAGCTGGGAGGATGGACTACAGCGACGACTCTGACCGCCACGGGAGGATCCGCTGCGCGCTCTGATCAGCTACAACCAAGCCACCAAGGTCCAGACTCCAAGATCTGGACATGAGAATCCAGGGTTGTTAGCAACCCCAGCGAGTGCATATATAAAGCCAACTGGCGTGCATAACAGATGCATGTGTACATGAAAAGTATACCGTGAATATAACCATATAGGAACATGAAATAAGACAATAAGTAAGGTAACTACAAGGAAATCAGTTATATAAGCCCACATTACCGATCCGCGAGATTAGTACGTCGAAGGAATAATCCAAACAAGGAAACCCTCATATATATACCCTGTACATCACGTCACTGTAATCTGAGTTTATATAATCTGACTTTACCTTCACAATAATAATGTAAGAGTATGGAAGCAATCGAGTAATCTCACAAAGTAGCACAGGTATAAGTGGTGAGCAGGGCGCGCGCGCGGCCTAGGGGGAGGAGGAGTGGTGTTGGGTGGTGTTTTGATGTGGTGGTGGTGGTTTTGATGGAGGTGGAAGATGGTGGTGGTGGTGATTGTGGTGGTTGTGAGGTAGCGTGAGTGGGTTTATTTGGAGGAGGAAGATGAAGTTGATTTTCTTTGAATTTTGGATTTATGTTGAAAATGGAGGATGAAGTAGTTTAATAGGATGAGAGGAATGGGTTCAATTAATGGTGTAGGGGGGTGTAGGGCTGCGGCAGCCCATGGCTGTCGGGGGGCTGCCGGCGGCTAGCGACGACTGAGGCATAGATTAAGGGGGGAGTTATCAAGGTGAATAATTGAAAAGAAATAAAAAAAGAAAATTGGAAAAATATAAGAAAAGAAAATAAAATGTTTAAAATTTTTTTATTATTATCTATTTTATTTGTTAAAATTTCTGGTAGCATAAAGTAGGAGAGTAGAGGATGGAAAAGCCAGAAAAGAAATCGCCGATAAAAATATTATTATTTAAATAAGGCAAAAATTTGACTGTTTCAGAAACGTACCGAAAAATTCTCAAAAATAGAAAATATTATTCTAAGATACATGATGAAATCGGATTTGAGAAATTCGATGTAGTTTTCAAATTAAAAATCCTGAAATCTTCCGGCAATACCGGCCGACACCAGAATCGGTCAAATTTTGATAAATTTAGAAAAATCTCAAAAAATGTATTTAGGTAGGAAATGAAATTCTAAGAAGTACTGTGAAAGCCGTTTCTGAAAATTCAAACCCATTTGAAAACTAAAAATCCGGGAATCAGTCAGCGATACCGACCGACACCGGTTTTGGAGATTTTGCAGAAAAATTTCAGAAAATTCCAGAAAATCATGAAAAATCTAAAATATTAGAAAACAATCTCTGAAACTAAAATCGGTCAAATCAGACTACCAGAAAGTCAAATCGGGCTACTGGCTGGTATCGGGTTCCCGGTCCGGGTCAGGGCTTACTCTCGGTCTGAGAATCCAGATCCGATGCTCAAAAGTATAAGTAATCACAACTCAAAAACACATACAGGAAGAAAATTGAGTAATATAATTAAAAAAAATTTGGATACGTATCAGGGTACGTATCACGGGAACGGGGTGCTACACCGGTTTTGGAGATTTTGCAGAAAAATTTCAGAAAATTCCAGAAAATCATGAAAAATCTAAAATATTAGAAAACAGTCTCTGAAACTAAAATCGGTCAAATCAGACTACCAGAAAGTCAAATCGGGCTACTGGCTGGTATCGGGTTCCCGGTCCGGGTCAGGGCTTACTCTCGGTCTGAGAATCCAGATCCGATGCTCAAAAGTATAAGTAATCACAACTCAAAAACACATACAGGAAGAAAATTGAGTAATATAATTAAAAAAAATATGGATACGTATCAGGGTACGTATCACGGGAACGGGGTGCTACAGTCCAAAACTCTTCCAAATACAAAAACATGATATTTAAACACTTTGAAGCATGATGCATATGGATAGAAATCCAATATACATGAAATAAATATATATATCCATGTTTTTGTCAATAATTCCAAAATATGTTTTGCCAAAAATACCAAAACATAAAACACATGAATAAGTAAGTCAAAACTAAGTTTGTCTAGGAAATTAAAGCATCTATGTATATAGAACAAATCATATATACCTTAAACCATGTAAACTTGTTTTGATCTATCTATTCATGAAAACCAAGATCGGTTAAACCTAAAACCGAAAAACCGAAACCAATATTCAAAACGTGAAACGTGTGTGTTGTGAACTTGAGCATTATCATACTATTCTAATCTTTACAATTTGGATACAAAACTAAACTATGGTACCGAAGTTTTCTTGTAGAGCGCAATCTCCAAGCCGACTCGATCCAAAACTCTTTGATCCACCGAGCAAGTGCTATATATGATCTTTGACGCTCGGGCTCTTGAATCAACATGTGAAAGATGTGTGGAAGCTTTCACCAACTAATAACTTGATTAATGATCTGAAACTAAAATCACAAGATTATTAGTACACATAACTACATGAGTTAATCATCATCAAAACTAGAGTGGAAGGCCTTTGGGCCAACAGTTTGATGGACAAGTTCAAACCCTTACTAACGTTCAACATGTTCCGGGTTTAAAGAAGAATCTTCTCTCGTTGGGAGCTTTGAAAGCTCGTGGGTAAAATTTTTTTGGTGCAGATGGAGCAATCAAAGTTACTAAAGGTTTCATAACAATACTCAAAGGAGGACTAGCAACAAATGTATACAAATTGACAGGAAGCATTATTATTGATGATGCTTCAACAGTAATAGAGAAGGAGGATACTATAAGACTTTGGCACATGTGTCTTGGACACATGAGCGAGCGAGGTCTTCAAATCTTACACAAAACGAGAGCTCTATCAGGTATCAAATATTACAAACGTGATTTTTGTAAATTTTGCATTTTGGATAGACAACAGAGAGTAGCTTTCTCTACATCTCAGCACAAGACAAAGGGATTGCTAGATCTCATACACACGGATGTATAGGGGCCTTAGCCAGTAACATTCATTGGAGGTGCTAGGTACTATTTTATTTTTATAGATGATTTTTCAAGGAAAGTTTGGGTGTACTTTTTGAAGCAGAATTGGAAGTTTTTAAAAGTTCAAGGAGTGAAAACTTTGGTGAAAAATCAAACGGGGCGGAAGGTGAAAGTCTTGAGGTCCGATAAAGGCGTCAAGTAAGACTACTTGCAAGCAAAGGCATCAAATACTAGTTAAGTATTCAAGGTGACCAGAACAAGAGTAGCAGAGCGCATGAATCAAGCACTTAGAGAGTTTTCCTGTAATATCAGATTACAGGTTGACATGTCAAAAGTATTTTGGACGAGGCAGGGAATCATGCGAGTTATCTGGTAAACATGTCACCAGTAACTGCTATTAATCTTCTGATCCCAGAGGAAATATGGCGAGGAGTATTTGTGAACTATTCAACCTTATGAATTTTTGGTTGTCCGGCATATAGTTTGGTTGATAGTCAGAAAAGAAACAAACTGTAGTCCAAGTCTAAGAAGTGCATCTTCATCGGGTTCACCAAAGGAGTCAAAGGTTTCTGACTTTGGGATCTTGAATAAAAGAGTACCTTAAACAACAGAGCGTGGTCTTTGATGAAGATTCAATATTGTAAGAAAAGTCAGAGACGGAGGATAAAGCGCAAGGTGGAGCTTCAGATAGTTCGGCACCAGACACTCAGAAAAAGGGAGTCGAGTTCTCAGATAGCCCTAAAAGGCCTGAAGGGTTAGGAAAGGACTCTTCAGATTCTAATGAAGACAAACAGGAGGCTACTCAAGAGCAACCTAAACCGTTAAGGCTGTCAGTCAGAGTTACGGTGCTACCAACAAGGTATGGGTAGGATGAAGATTATGTCTTTTTCGCATTGGTAACAGAAATAGGAGACCCTAACAGTTATAGGGAAGCGATCGAAATACATGACCATGGCAAGTGGATTATAACCATAGAGTAAGAGATAGAGTCTTTAAATAGAAATCAAACATGGACATTAGTCAATCTTCCAAAGGACTCCAAGGTTATAAATTGCAGATGGGTCTTTCGCAAGAAGAACAATGAGCAATACAAGGCAAGGTTAATTGCCAAAATGATATGCTCCAAAGAAGGGTATTGACTATAATGAAACTTTCTCACCAATAGTCAAGCATACATATATTCGGATGTTATTGTTGATAGTTACTTAGCATATATGCGTGGGGTGTTTATCTCGTGTATATACGTCGTCGACTCTCGTCGCGACTCTGTTTCCACGTACTATGAGAAGCGGGGCATGATAGATAATACATTTTTTAATTTTAAAAATTTTATTATTGTTAATATTGTTTTAATTTTTAATAATTTATTATTTTAATTTAATATAGTTATTTATTATTCTATTAAATTTTTATACAATTGTTTAATATTTTATTAATGTAACAATATTATTTTTTTATATCTTATTAATATAAAAATGATATGTTATAATAATATAGCAATATTTTACTAATTTTCTAATATTTAATTATTATTTATATATTTTAGTATTCTTTAATTTTTCTTCAAATTTAATAATTATTTGTTTAGTTAATATTTTATTATTATTTTACTAATTGAACTAATATTTTATTAATATTATTATAAATAACATATTAAAATGCCCTAAGTAATCCCTTCAAAAAAGTAGAGTGCTTCGAAAATGCCTTATTTCTGAGAATTGCGAGTATCACCGTAATCCTCAAAAAATGATCACAGTATTGAAGACTAGTACTATGATCGTAGTACTCATAAAAATGTCTTACTTTTGAGGATTGTGATAATATTCGCAGTCCTCACAAAATACACTATTTATGAGGACTGCAACCATAATCGCAGTCCTCACAAAAATATTATATTTCTGAGTTTTTATAGGATTGTGCTATGATCGCGGTCCTCTTTATTAGGATTGCGACCATGAACGCAGTATTCATAAAAATGTCTTATATTTAGTCTCTATGAGAATTGTGACACCATGGTCACGGTTCTTACAAAATGCCCTATTTCTTAGTCAGTACTCACAAAGTACTGCAATTTTGAGTCACAATCCTTATATCAATATAGCCATAATCAGCAGACCCCTGTTTACTAACATCAAATGATCCCACATGCTATCCAGATCTAAACATAAACAAAAACATCATGAGCATGAACAAACTAGATATGCAAAAAGTCGATCCAAAAAAATTCCAGGGTCACTGCCCCCGCCACTCGAGGGGTTTCCCACCCCTTCCAAACCCCATGATGACCTGATTGGGCAAGTCGACCCACAAATAACTCTGCAATGATGTTAAGGGAAAAGCAACATTTGGGGTGACAGAGAAGGGTAAAAGAGAAAATAAAAATATACAAAGAAATGGTGGTTGAAAGGAATCAATTTATGCTGACATGGATGAAGTTATAATGAACAAAATTATGAAGTTGAGTTTTTTCTAATTTTGAGGCGACGTAGGTGGTTGTAACAAAATTTTCCAAAAAATAATTAGCGGATTCCAGGATTTGAACGTGACGTGAATTGAACATGCAACCTGTTGATCTGGAGTAAGATGCACTACCATTACGCCATGGATCTAGCTATTTAAAGCTATATCTCTTTCTTTTTGAGATTTTTTTAATATGAAAACCAGGTCAAAAAATATTAATGATATTTCTAATATCTCTCCCATTTATGCATGCTAATATCTCATTTAGTGACCGTTGACCTTTACTAACTAGTCAAATAATATTAATGCATTCTAATTGATGGGTTGAACCACCAATGTAGCATGTGTGTTTTTTATGATGCTGGATATATTGAAACACTTTGTGGGATATACTTCATATTTAGTTTTTATTTTTTTATTTTATTAATTGTAGTTTGGATTTGTAACTTTTGCATCTAGAACTAAGATTGCTTTTTCAGCTCTGGTCTTCCTTTTATGTTGCTACTTCATGTTTTTGCTATGACTTGTCAAATTGTGCTGGTTTTTGAGGACTTGCTTGTGTTGATTTTGCTTGATTGATTCTCTCACTCGAATTCTCTTTGTTATTATTATAATCCTAGGCGTGAAACCAAAAATAAGTTAAAATCTTATATAGCTAGTTTCTCGGCATTGCTGTTTGCGACATCATGAAATTAAAAAATGTGAAGTTATAGTTTAGTAGGAGAACACATCCCAACCTTCCTTTTTTGCACTGAGGTGGTTAAGCCAGCATGGCGGCAGAGCCAGCCGTTGCTTGGTCGCTTGATTGACAATGTGGAATGGGTTGTTGTCTTTCTTCTCCTTGAAGAGGAGCAGGCCGTTGCAGGCACCCAAGATCCTCATCTTGGGACGAGGGAAGAGGCCGAGTATCATGGACATGCTGGAAGAGTTGTTGCTGCCCACGAGCAATGTGACGGTCCTTGTTACGGCTTCAAAGATGAAGTTTTCATCGAGCTTTAAGGGGAATGAGTGCTCGAGGCTGGGCTTGGATGAAGGTTGGGTTTCTGTAGAGGCGATGGAGCTACTTCTTGCATTGCATGCGAGCTTCCATGATTGGAAAGACTCCAAAGGGACTCGAGGAAGGATCTCGTTGAGGATGATGTCACTGGGGAGAAAAAGAGGACTCATTGATTGATGCATTCGTGGGGTTTTCGAAGTTTGAGGCTGCAAGTTTTGAGATTATTTACAAGGATTTGGGGTTTTTATTGAGGATAATATTACAAGTCTCATGTGTTGGTCCATCAAAAGTTTCTAGTTGCATATACGAATCCCAAACTCATTAAAAAATTAAGAGTTTAATTGAGGATTAGGCTTATCTTTTTTTTTAAAGTATGACATTTATCATCATAACTCATATAGATCAGAAGATTTCTTGCTTAAACACACTGTTTTTTTTTCCTTCTATTTTTCTATTTTTTGTTGAAATACTAGCTTATTGAAATAACCAAATGATCTTATAAAATTATGAGTAGAAAGAATAAGTCAAACTATAAGTGAACTAAACTATAAAAATATTTATTCTGATTATCTTTTTTAGATCTTTAAAGAACCATATCTAGATTCAGTAAGGAGTCACATCCATTTTCAAATACATATCCTATCAACAAGCTAGCTAATTGGATTTTAAGGATTCAAACTCAAAATTTCAAATTGAATTATCAGGTCCATAACCACCCCTGATCTTAAAGCAAAGGAAATCTTTTTTTATTAGGATTATTTGCAAATGACATATTTGAAATCTTTAGAAAGAACAATAAAAAGGTAACTTACATTGTCCCCCTTCAGAGTATGGATACTCTATTAGCATTTTGATACTCTATTAGCATCTTGTTATAATTTTTTTTTTTAACAATGAATTTATCTCTTCTTTTACAGTTATTATCCCCTGTAAGGCTATAACTAAAAAAAAAAAAAAATTAAAAATTACCAAAAGAACAAGATGGGCATATGATGATGTAGATAAGAAAAAGGATTGGCATAAAACATGCCAAATTATCTTTTTACTTGTTAGATGTTGGACAGGAGATAACTTGCTTGATTTATAGGGAAAGGCAATGTAATATCTCAGTCAAAGTCAGTAATGAAATCACCAACAACACCTCAATACTGGCATAGAATCACACTCATCATTGTCATTCAAATCTCTAGACAAGTATCAAGAAACATTACCATCCTTCTTGTACAGACTGAGAGAAGGCCAGCTATTAATATCTTTCATAACTTCTATGATTTGTGAAAGTTTTATTGGAGAAATATGGACAAAGGAACTAAAAGTTCTCTTTCTAAATAACAGAAGGAAATTAGATATTAAAAATAATCAACAAATAAAAACTAAATTTGATTACAAAGAAGAAATCATATTAAGGAAACCAGATCGATCAATCCATGAAATGGATTCCTGAAATTGAGTTCACAGTGCTAAAACAATGAACTGTAAGCACTTGTGCACGAAGTTTTGCTCGCTCGTCGTCCTTCACCAATTGCCTTCCATCCTTCTAACAACATCATATGGTGAGGCGAGTGTACTGATGTGATTATTATAGGGCATAACTTTTTAAAGATCCGCCCCTCGCCATTGTTACAGTAGAAATAAGGCGTGCATTGGAAATCCTTTGGGATGTTCCATTTCTTTTCCCACACTTCCTTGCTATGATCAGACCTCTACTTGCACAACAGATAGTACCCCCGACCAAGAGAACCACAGATTTTCAAAAGATGCGTAACATCATGAGGAAACTTTCTTTTATTTGATAATTAAAATTAGCTATTGAGGGCCAGCCTTTGTTTCAGAAAGAGGAAAAAAAACAAAGAAGGAAAATAAAATCCAATTGTCACATATTATATAATACATCCAAAGGTAGGATTCAAAATTTCAAACACAATTAGCAATATGATAATATTTAGTTTATTGAATAAAAAATATTACCATTTGACACTTGGAGTCTATGTTAATTAGGCCCGTAATTTTAGTTCATTTTCATTTTTTTTCATTCTTTGATTTTTTTTTTTAAGAGAATAATTTCTTTTTTCCTTCTCTGATACATATTTGTCCAGAAATGAATATTGCAAGATCGATATGGATCACACTGTTCATAATTGTTTGAGCCCCTGATTAAATGAGGTACTTGACCATATCCACAAAATCTCAAGCAAGGCAAGGAAAAATGGCAAACCATATGCTAGCTAGTTATATTGGAATAATTAAGCACCAACATTAAGTGTTATTGAGATACATTCTCATGCTCCGTTCTTTATTGACATGGGGAGGAGGGGGAGGGAGGGGAACAGAGACAGAGCATGTACCAAGGAAGCAACATTGCAACAAGCTTTTAGCTACACATTAGGATCAAAGGGGACTCTAGTAGAAGGCAACCATTGATTTCCATCAATAAACACAGCAACTGAAAATGGCTTTGCTCCTTCTCCCGACTTTAAAGCATGGAAGCCGGGCCACTTAACTCGTGCGTCAGTTATCGATCCTGGGCCACTATTAGCATACTCAATGTATTGCGCTGTTTTGCTTCTTCCACCCCATTCTTCATAACCAGCTGGATTGATAACATTGTCGATAAATGATTTCATAACTATGACCCTGGCAAAGTCCTTCCATGGCCTTCCAAGAAAGCCTTTCTCTGCACTTGGCGGAAACTCAGGTGCAGCTTTGATGCTGCAGTTGTCAACTGAAATCCCTGTATTCCTTGCCTTATCGGTTCTTCCTTGAGCAGTCATGTAGCCAGAATCTCGGAAATAGATATTGCACTTCTGAAGTATCATAGCTGCATCTCCAAAGATAAAATCAACACTTCCATATACATCACACTCTCTAAAGAATTGTCTCCCTCCATTCACATAGAGTGTATCTTGATAGCTCAGAAATTCACAGAGAAAGAACACAGATTTATCTCCTGCACTCCTCAGTGCCACTGCTTGTCCATTGCCCTTCTTAGACACGTTCTCGAAAGAAATGCATCTTGCCATGAAGTTATCTGCTAATACAACTGCATGCAAACATGAAAAATAGCAAGAAAATTAAATACAACGAAATAGCTAATACATGATATATACAAAACATGCATATATGTGAAAAAAATCAAATTCTTACTCAATGCGCCCGAGAATTGAATACCGACGCCATCATGCATGTTGAGCCGACTGCGAATGATGGTGTTGCCTTTGCCATCTCCGATAAGAGTAATCTCAGGTCGAGTGATGGTGACATTTTCCTCATACACACCGCTCTTTACATAAATTACATATCTCCCTTGGTTGAACTTGGTATTGCCCTCACTGCATCCGTGAGGGTAGTGAAATTTCCGTCACCACCTTTGGAGACTACAACATTTGGTGAGAATTTCTCTCCTGAACAGTCGACAAAAGCAGTAGCCATGTGGTGTAGGTAGATCGAATACCTGTCAGTTGTTGAAGTTTGATGGTAACACTGCTAATAGCAATATTGAGGATGTGATGATATGTTTAAGAAGAGTCAGTCATATTTATAGTGGGAAATCACCTAATTCGCATGCTGATCTCAACTTTGAATTGAGGTGAATGAGTAAGCGGTGATGTGTAAAACCCGTTAGATTTACTCATAATGACATGTAAAAACTTATGTAATGTTGAGTCATCATTCAAAACTTTCCCAGTAAAGAAACATCCTATATGGATTAATTACACAAAGCCATAGTCAGCACTCAAAATATTAACTATTAGTTAAACATTGTGTTATTTCCCATTAAACAAAGAAAGATGCAATGAACTCGACCTAAAACATGAATCATATTATAGTTTATTTTTTTTGGCAATGAATCTATCTCTGCTTTTACAGTTATTATCCATTGTAAGGCTATAACTAAAGGGGGAAAAAAACTAAAAATTACCAAAAGAACAAGATGGGTGTATGATCATGTAGATAAGAAATAGAATTGGCATGACTTATGCCAAATTTTCTTTTACTTGTTAGATGTTGGAGATGCAGGAGATGACACGCTTGATTTATAGGGAAAGGCAATGTTTCTATTCAAAGTCGGTAGTGAAAGCAACAACAGTGACATGTCAAAAATTATGTGATGTTGAGTCATCATTCAAAACTTTCCCTATTAAGCAACGCCGTGTATGATTAATTACATAAAATCATAGCAACACTCAAAATATTTACTTTTAGTTAAACATTGTGTTATTTCCCAATAAACAAAGAAATATGCAACACTGAACCTTGAACTTGGCCTAACACATGAATCATGGCCAGTTTGATCATTAACACTGACGTATTATTAGCAAATAGATTAGTATTGCTAAATGTCTCTTTTTCTTAGGAGAAATCTATTGGAATTGAAGAATATAAAAGCGAATCTTTGAGCTAAATTATGGCAAGATCCGTTGATCAAATCAATTGGATGATGGTTGGAGTGTGTTCTCCTTCCATTGGGGATGAACGTGGTATATTCACATGTTCAATTCCGACTTCGAATGAATGAGATATTCAAGTCTAAAAATTGCCTAATTCAAAGCCAAAATGGGACTAAAGGTAGCTAAAAGCATTTAGTCCCACATTGGCCATGGGATGAAAGTTTGTGGTGTATAAATAGAGAAAATTTAGAACAAAGGGCGTGCCCTTTGGGTACTTAGAGTTTTCGCGCGCGAAAAGGAGGGAACTATGCTTGCACATGCGTTCATGCGCCTGGTTCTTTTGAATTAGGTCTCAAGGGCCCGCTCCGCTCTGCTACCCGAGTCAGACCCGATCCGCTCCGGATCCGAATCCAGCCAACGGATGTCTGCTAACGGCTCCGAACCGCCCGCCAACGGATGTCTGAAAATCGTCCAAGCGGTTGGGCGGTTGGACTCAACGGTTGCAACGGTTCGGTCTGAACCACTGCAACCGTTGGGGTTCAGCGGACGGAAATGCCCCTCCCAGAGCGCTATAAATAGCGCTCCGGTTTCCCTTTCTCAGACACACCAACAGAGAAAATAATCTCTCTCTTTCTCTAAAGTTCTGACCTGAAGTGAAATTCGGAGTTCTGAACCAGGCTTCCAACGAGAAGTAGGAAAGCGACTTCCAAAGAAGATTCTGTAAAATTCGTTCTGAAAGAGGAATCAGAAAATTCAACAGATTCTTTTATAGAATTGTTGTCTGAATCTGGTACTTCTGAAGAAGAATATTCTTCAACCTTCCTTCGTCCTCAACAGTGGGTGCTACTCCAAAGTAGAGGCAAATATTCATTCGAAATTTGTCCTTGTACCGCTGCTTCAACGATCCTGTGAAGGTACTGGTTGACTACGGTCGAACCGTACGGTGATTTGGTAGTGCTATCCAAATACCGTGAAGGAGTGTTGTATCTTGGGAGACCAGCGTCCATTATCCCGTTAGCACCGGTGCGGGGGACCTAATTATCTTAAGGAGATTCGCTCTAAGCGTACCTCACTCCAAATACTGTATAAGTGGATTAAGTCCTTTATACAGGGGATATACTTTACAGTATATCGAGACTGACGTAGATTCAGTCTAATTGGTGTTTAACCAAGGAAGGAAATTGAAAGGTGGTTCTTAAATTAAGGAACGTTCTACTGAACGGAAAACCTCCCACCTGATATTTGCCGACCTGGCCAATTAGATTGTTAATATTTTAGTGATCTTGAATAGTTGTCAGATTGATTCCTGTTAAGCAGAATACCAACAATCTTAAGACAATTATTATATTGAAGTTACTTACTTCAGTTCTGCTTGAACTTGCAGAAGATGTCTGAGACTAATCAAGATAGCACAAGCAAGGCACCAAACATGCAGCTCTAAGCTTTGATGCCTACTCCACTTCCTAACCCGAAGCCAGAGATGCCAGGAAAGTTTGACGGCACAGAATTCAAGAGGTGGCAATAGAAGATGCTCTTCTACTTGACCACTCTTCATCTCGCCAAATTCCTGCAGGAATATCCACCAGAACCCGAAATTGATCGGGACTTAGTCCTTGCAGTCGATGCTTGGACACAAGGTGACTTCCTTTGCCGAAATTATGTTTTAAATGGACTGGATGACTCTCTTTATAATATCTACAGTCCCATCACAACGGCAAAGAATTTATGGGCCAGTCTTGACAAGAAATACAAGACTGAGCATGCTGGTACCAAGACGTTCGTCGTTGGACGATTTCTGGAGTACAAAATGGTGGATAGCAAGACTGTAATCAGTCAGGTGCAAGAGTTTCAACTTATCTTGCACGAGATAGAAGCCGAAGGTATGATTCTTCCTGAAACTTTTCAGGTTTCAACTATTGTGGAGAAACTCCCACATGCGTGGAGAGACTTCAAGAACTACCTGAAGCACAAGCGAAAGGAGCTAAAGTTGAAAGATCTCATTGTGAGGCTTCGTATCGAGGAGGATAACAGCAAGTCCGAGAAAAGGAGCAGCAAGAACTCCTACGAAGCAAAAGCCAATGTGATCGAGGACTCAAAGGGGAAAGCGTTTACTTCCAAAAGCTTAAAGCGGAAGAAGACTTCCCTGGGGTACAAAGGCAAGGCCCAAGACGGCAAAAGCATGCGCTTCAAAGGAACCTGCTACATCTGCAACAAAGAAGGGCATAAGGCTAATGAATGTCGCAGCTGTCTCAAAAAGAACAAGAAGAGCCACCCACAGGCGAACTTGACCAACCATGAATCACCAAGTCTTTCTGCAGTGGTGTCAGAAGTGAATCTGACAACCAATAATAAGGATTAGTGGGTAGACACTGGAGCTACCCGGCACATCTGCTCAAAGAAATTATTATTCTTAGAATATCAAAGACTGGAGTAAGATGAGCAACTATTCATGGGTAATTCAGCCGCCTCAAAGGTTGAAGGAAAAGGCAATGTCATCCTGAAGTGGACATCGGGGAAAGAGCTTACTGTTAACGATGTGCTTCATGTTCCAGACATCCGCAAGAATTTGATCTCCGAATCAATACTTAGTAAGAAAGAATTTAGAATGGTTTTTGAATCTGATAAATTTGTACTTACTAAAGGAGGGATGTATGTGGGAAAGGGTTATCTTGTTGATGGACTTTTTAAAGCCAATGTTGCAGTGGTAGATAAAAAGTCCGTGTATTTGTACCCGAAGCTTATAAATAAAGGAAAATCTTCTGTTTATTTGCTTGAGTCTCTTATTTTATGGCATGCTAGATTAGGGCATGTAAATTACAAGTCTTTAAAGAACTTGTCTAATTTGGGATATATTCCTAAACTCAACTTGGAAGAAATTCGCAAGTGTGAGATTTGTGTTGAGGCCAAGTTGGCGAAAAATTCATTTCACTCAATTGATCGAAATACAGAACCTTTAGGGTTAATTTATAGCGATCTGTGTGACTTGAAGTTTATGCCAACTAGAGGCGGTAAAAAGTATTTCATTACTTTATTGATGACTGTACAAGATACTGTTATGTGTATCTTTTAAACAGTAAGGATGAGGCAATAAATATGTTTATAACATATAAAGCCGAAGTTGAGAATCAACTCAATAAGAAAATTAAGATTCTAAAATCCGATAGAGGTGGAGAATATGAATCAAATGATTTAGTGAGTTATGTGCTAGTTTTGGTATAATACATCAAACTACAGCACCATACACTCCTCAGCAAAATGGAATTGCTAAACGAAAAAACAGAACTTTAAAGGAGATGGTTAATTCCATGCTCGTAAGTTCTGGAGCTCCGCAGAACTTGTGAGGGGAAGCTCTATTAACTGCAAATTATATTCTAAATAGAGTACCCCACAAGAAACTTGGTCTTATACCATTTGAGTTATGGCAAGGAAGGACACCTTCCTATCATAACCTCAAAATGTGGGGGTGCCTTGCAAAGGTGCTGGCACCATTACCTAAAAAGACTAAGTTGGGAGCAAAAACTATAGACTGCATATTCATAGGTTATGCCTTGAATAGTAGTGCCTACAAATTTCTGATTTATAAATCAGAAATACCAGATATTCATGTAAACATGATTATCGAATCTAGAGATGCTGTGTTCTTTGAAGACATCTTTTCATACAAACGGGAAGCAGATAAGACTTCTGGAAAAAAGAACACACGAGATGGCATTCAGGGACGAAAGCCCGAGGAACCGACTGTTAATGCGGAAACTGAACCAAGAAGAAGTCAGAGATCTAGAATCTCAAAATCTTTTGGTCCAGATTTCATAACATATGCTATTGAAAGCGAGCCTCAAACATTTAAAGAGGCTATGTCAACCCCAGAAGTACAAATGTGGAAAGAAACTATACATAGCGAAATAGAATCCATACTAAGTAATCATACTTGGGAATTGGTGAACTTGCTTCCTGGCAGTAAACCAATTGGGTGTAAGTGGATTTTCAAACGAAAATTAAAATCCGATGGATCTATCGATAAGTACAAGGCTAGATTAGTAGCCAAGGGTTATCGACAAAAAGAAGGACTTGACTACTTCGATACTTATTCACTAGTAACAAGAATAACGTCCATTCGGATGTTAATTGCAATTGCAGTATTGCACAACTTAGATATCCATCAAATGGATGTCAAGACTGCATTCTTAAATGGTGAATTAAATGAAGAGATATATATGGAGCAACCTGAAGGATTTATAGTCAAGGGCCAAGAACACAAGGTGTGTAAATTGGTAAAATCCTTATACGATCTAAAGCAGGCTCCAAAACAATGGCATGAGAAATTTGATAGTGTCATGATCAAAGATGGATTCACTATCAATGAATGCGATAAGTGTGCGTACACTAAAACAATTGGAAATGCATGTATCATTGTTTGTCTTTATGTAGATGACATGTTGATACTTGGACTAATATTGAGATTATTAAGTCCACTAAAAGAATGTTATCCAACAGTTTTGATATGAAGGATCTGGGAGTTGCTGATGTAATTTTAGGAATTAAAATCACCAGAACACCAGATGGAATCAGTCTATCTCAATCTCACTACGTGGATAAGATGATAGAAAGATTCAAGGATCATGGGATAAAGGAGAATACAAATCCTTTTCTCCTACACGTCCACCTTCATAAGAATACAGGAACTGGAATACGCCAGTTGGACTATTCTCAGATTATCGGAAGTCTAATGTATTTGATGAATTGCACTAGACCCGATATTGCTTACGCTGTAAGCAAGTTAAGTAGATACACTAGCAATCCTAGTGATCAACATTGGACCGCTCTACTACGAGTATTAGGTTACGTATCACATACCAAGGGATATGCCTTGAGATATGGACAGTATCCACCTATACTTGAAGGATACAGTGATGCTAATTGGATTGCAGATTCTAAGGAATCAAAATCAACTAGCGGATACGTATTTACTCTAGCAGGAGCAGCGGTATCTTGAAAATCTTCTAAACAAACATGTATTGCCCGTTCCACTATGGAATCAGAATTCATAGCCTTAGATAAGGCTGGAGAAGAAGCAGAATGGCTTCGAAAATTCTTAGAAGATATACCATTATGGCAAAAGCCAGTGCTCGCTATATGTATACACTGCGATAATCAAGCAGCTATATCTAGGGCACAAAATGTTATATATAACGGTAAGTCTAGACATATTCGGCGTAGACATAATACCGTGAAGCAGTTGCTCTCAAATGGAATTATCTCTATTGACTTTGTATCATCAAAGGATAATTTAGCGGATCCGCTTACTAAAGGTTTAAGTGGAGAGCGTATAAACTGCGCATCGAGGGGAATGGGTCTAAAAGCCTAACCTTACCGAGTCAGCTTAATGAAAACCTCACTTAGCGACTGGAGATCCCACGGACTAAGTTCAAGAGGAAAAACTAGTTATGATTGACTCAACGAGTAAGCACTTAGAGCTTGACTCCAATCCATTCCTAAGGTACACATAAGTGCTTTTCTACAAGTAGATTAAGGATAAGCTTAACGCTTTTAATGATGCCTATATCTTGTTACTAAACAAGTGGAGTAGAGTAGACTACTCTTAATAGGACGATCACCTATGTGAGTATAGAGTTGGGTCAGCTCTTTGGAAATTTCTATGGAGGCTATTATTCCCTAAAGATACTCTCTGAAACCAAGAATGTCCAGGGCTAAAACGGACACAACCGAGAACCAAAGTTAATTTGGAAAGTTACTGTGTGAGGCTTGTTGACTTGGCTTACACTAACGGCTAACAGTTCAAGACCTAGTTCACTGATTAGCTAGTAAGTCCGATAAAGCTTTCGCTATGGAAGGTTCAAGACCTAGTTCACCTATCCTGATGCAGTTTCTTTTCTAAAGTACCTTTCACAATAGAGTCAGTCTCTTTGTGTGCCATTTCCTTGAATCTCCATTCATTGTGGGGGATTGTTAGAATTGAAGAATATAAAAGCGAATCTTTGAGCTGAATTATGGCAAGATCCGTTGATCAAATCAATTGGATGATGGTTGGAGTGTGTTCTCCTTCCATTGGGGATGAACGTGGTATATTCACATGTTCAATTCCGACTTCGAATGAATGAGATATTCAAGTCTAAAGATTGCCTAATTCAAAGCCAAAATGGGACTAAAGGTAGCTAAAAGCATTTAGTCCCACATTGGCCATGGGATGGAAGTTTGTGGTGTATAAATAGAGAAAATTTAGAACAAAGGGCGTGCCCTTTGGGTACTTGGAGTTTTCGCGCGCAAAAAGGAGGGAACTATGCTCGCACATGCGTGCATGCGCACGCGCGTCGCCGCTGGCGGCGGCCGGCAGGCCAGCCGGCGCCGGCGCCTGTGCCGGTGCCAGGCCGGGCTCGGGTCTGGGTTCGGGTTCAGGTTCCCTACCTGGCCTGGTTCATTTTGAATCAGGTCTCAAGGGCCCGCTCCGCTCTGCTACCCGAGTCAGACCCGATCCGCTCCAGATCCGAATCCAGCCAACGGATGTCTGCGAACGGCTCCGAACCGTCCGCCAACGGATGTCTGAAAACTATCCAAGCGGTTGGACTGTTGGGCGGTTGGACCGAACGGTTGCAACGGTTCGGTCCGAACCGCTGCAACCGCTGCAACCGTTGGGGTTCAGCGGACGAAAATGCCCCTCTCGGAGCGCTATAAATGCGCTCCGGTTTCCCTTTCTCAGACACACCAACAGAGAAAATAATCTCTCTCTTTCTCTAAAGTTCTGACCTGAAGTGAAATTCAGAGTTCTGAACCAGGCTTCCAGCGAGAAGTAGGAAAGTGACTTCCAAAGAAGATTCTGCAAAATTCGTTCTGAAAGAGGAATCAGAAAATTCAACAGATTCTTTTATAGAATTGTTGTCTGAATCTGGTACTTCTGAAGAAGAATATTCTTCAACCTTCCTTCGTCCTCAACAGTGGGTGCTACTCCAAAGTAGAGGCAAATATTCATTCAAAATTTGTCCTTGTACCGCTGCTTCAACGATCCTGTGAAGGTACTGGTTGACTACGGTTCGACCGTACGATGATTTGATAGTGCTATCCAAATACCGTGAAGGAGTATTGTATCTTGGGAGACCAGCGTCCATTATCCCGTTAGCACCGGTGCGGGGGACGTAATTATCATAAGGTGATTCGCTCTAAGCGTACCTCACTCCAAATATTGTATAAGTGGATTAAGTCCTTTATACAGGGGATATACTTTACAGTATATCGAGACTGACTTAGATTCAGTCTAATTGTGTTTAACCAAGGAAGGAAATTGAAAGGTGGTTCTTAAATTAAGGAACGTTCTACTGAACGGAAAACCTCCCACCTGATATTTGCCGACCTGGCCAATTAGATTGTTGATATTTCAGTGATCTTGAATAGTTGTCAGATTGATTCCTATTAAGCAGAATACCAACAAAATCAACTGTTGGGCAATAAATAACTTAAAAGAGTTATCTAATAATGGACGAGAACTGTTACGGGACCCCAAAACTGGCTAAGTGAAATTACAAGGGAAAAAAAATTAAGATACGTAGACGCCATAACATGATGACTAACCAAAAAAAGAAAGGGGAGGAAATGTATCAGATTGGTTGGAAATGATAATCATGCATTTTCTCTGAGATAAAACTAGATTAATTACGTTCATGTACAAGATAGGGAAATGCATTAGCCCAAGTGAAAATTGGAGAATGTTAGGATATAACATGGAAAAGGGGATAAAGATCCTCACAAGTTTCCTTAATTTCTTTCTTTGAGGCAAGTAACTGTTAGGCAGCAGCAGCACTAGATAATAGATCAAAAGTCATAGACGAGAACTTGGATGAAAAGTAAGTACAAGAAGCAGACAACTTAATAAAAATGGAAGAGAATTCAGATGTGTGAGACAGCTCAATTTCCTGACTAGGTGCCTTGAGTAACAACCTAATCACCTAACTAAGTGGGAAGAGCCCCATTGGGGCTCTACTGCCATAGACCCGTAACATGGTAGGTGTCAAATTTAAAGCAAAAGAGACAGTGTGCTCGAGCGCGCGCAAAGTAAAATTCTATTTATCAGTAAGCATTAGTGTACATAAAACATCCATTTATTACTTCACCTGTAACCAAAAACATCTCTATTCAAACTGGATTAATACTGTAGATTTATTGTTCAGGTTTACGCCTCTTGCTTAATGCTGTTGTTTCTAAAGGTGGTGATGGTGACTAGACAACCATAAAATCTATTCCAGGCACATTTGTGGCATAAGTGTGATATACGGAGAAAAACATTGCTATCTTGAGGCAGAATGGCACACTTGGTTGTTCATGGGATGAGCAAAACAATCATTAACAACAGGAAACCTATATCTTGTTTGTAGCTATTTGTTCTTTAATGGTGTTTCTCTAAAAAATAAATTCTGTGTTTCTGTATGAAGAAGATGTATGGATTTAGATAGATTTAATGCGGAATAATGGCCATGAATCTAAGAATCATATACATCTCAAGGAATTAAATTCATGTAAATAACTAAATACATGATACATACCTGAAGCCATTGATTAGATGAAGTTGAAGAAGACCTTGATTCCTTTGGTGAATTGAAGAAGAAGATCCTGCAAACCCTAATGCAAATAACCTGCTTTTCTCTATCTCCTTGTCCTTGCACAAAAACTCTCCCTTTTCTCTTTTCTAATGGGATTCTCAAAATGAGCGTGAGTTTTGTATTTCTTTGCAGGAGGAGAAAAGTGGGTCACACATTTGCAAATAAACCCTTGAAATAAAACCATCCATCATGGTACCCTTATATCTCAAGAATTTATATAAACTATATAAATGTGACTTTAATATGGGCATCTTTAATATCAGTTAACCTTAATTAGGAATCCAATAATTAATCAAGGTTAAGTGGGCCACCTTTAATGTAAGATTAACATTCTCCCACTTGGACCACTAACCGATTAGGTTAAAACTTTAGAAAATAAATAAAGAAAAGACTCATTTTTCAAAATATTTTGACTCCATTGGATTCCATACTGAAAAATTTGACACGTGATCACGAATTTTAAAAATAACAACTGATAAGCCCAAATATGAAATACTGTAATACTGCAATTAGTTTGGACCACCAATGCGAGTCATAGCGGTTATACAACATCCACGTCATACTCCCTTCTATGTACCACAACATTGATAACCCTTACTAATTGAGTCCATAACCAAAATGACCTCTGTAATTGTCTTGTAAAGACATTTCCTGTTTAACAAACATCCATACATAATATGTGCACACATAATTGGATAACAGGAAATACAGAAACAAACCTTTATTGTACAATAATGTCAATTACATAAGTACCAAAACATACATTACAGATTGCCCAAAAGACCCATTCTAACAACATGTTCCTTGAATGTCTTTGGAGGCAATCCCTTTGTCATTGGATCAGCAACCATTAAAGTGGTACTTATACTTTCAATTGACACCTTCTGTTTCTGTACTCTTTCTCTAACCACCAAGTACTTAAGTTCAATGTGTCTTGAACCATTAGAGTACTTACCATTCTTAGAAAAAAAACACGGCTGCTGTATTGTCACAATATATCTTTAGCGGCTTAGCAATAGAGTCAACTACACCAAGTGCTGAGATGAAATTCCTTAACCATAATGCATGATTCGAGGCTTCAAACATGCTATGAACTCAGCCTCCATCGTGGATGAAGCAGTGATAGACTGCTTTACACTCTTCCACGAGATTGCCCCACATGCTAGCAAGAAAATGAAGCCTGAGGTAGACTTCCTGCTATCTGGGCAACCAGCAAAATCTGAGTCCGAATAGCCGATCACTTCCAACTGATCTGATCTCCTATATGTGAGCATATGGTCCTTCGTCCCTTGAAGATACCGCATAACCTTTTTAGCTAACTTCCCGTGCTCCATTCCTGGATTGCTCTGGTATCTTCCCAATATCCCAACAGCATAACTGATATCTGGCCTGGTACAAGTGTGAGCATACATCAAGCTCCCAACAGCTGATGCATACGGAACTTTCTGCATTTGACCCTTTTCTAAGTCATTTCTGGGACACTGGCTCCCACTTAATGTGTCACCCTTCTGAATGGGTGCAGGACTGACTGAACACATTTCCATATGAAATCTTTCCAAGACTCGATTGATATACCCTTTCTGAGACAATCCTAGCAATCCTCGAGATCTATCCCTGAAGATCTCTATGCCAATAACATAAGTTACCTCACCCATATCAACCATCTGAAAGTTCTTGGTAAGATAACTTTTAGTTTCATACAGCAAACCAAGATCACTACTGGCTAACAAGATGTCATCCACATATAGAACCAGAAAAATAAACTTGCTCCCACTGATCTTTAGATATATACACTGATCAACAGTGTTTTCTGTAAATCCAAAAGAGGTAATGGTATCATTAAACTTTATATACCATTGCCTGGAAGCTTGTTTAAGTCCGTATATGGATTTCTTTAATTTGCAAGCCAAGTGTTCTTTTCCTTCATTTGCGAACCCTTCAGGTTGCTCCATGTAAATTTCCTCATCCAAATCTCCATTTAGAAAAGCAGTTTTCACATCCATTTGATGTAACTCCAAATCATAATGAGCTACAAGTGCCATAATGATTCTAAGAGAATCCTTCTTTGATACTGGAGAGAAGGTTTCTGTATAGTCAATGCCTTCTTTCTGAGTGAAACCTTTGGCCACAAGTCTAGCCTTATATCGTTCGATATTGCCTTTAGAGTCGCGCTTGGTCTTAAAGACCCATTTACACCCGACTTTCTTACAGTTATTAGGCAATTCAACGAGATCCCAGACTTGGTTTGGTCCATAGATTTCAACTCATCATTCATAGCATCAACCCATTTACTAGAATCATTGCATTCTATGGCTTGTGAAAATGAAACTGGATCTTTATTAATCCCAATATCATAGTCAGATTCCTGTAGATACACCACATAATCATCTGAAATGGCAGATCTTCTTCCCTTTGAGATCTTCTCAAAGCTGCCGGTTGTGGTGGTTCTACAATATTTTCAATGGGAATATCCTCATGGAGTGGTGAACCAACATTAACTTGTTGTTCTGGTATCTCAACTTGATGATCAAGCTGAGGGACAACAATCTCTCTTGAAGGAAAGGGTATTGGGATATTTACCCTTACCACTTCAAGATCTACCTTTCTTGGTTCATCACTCCCACTAATTTTACCATTCTCCAGGAATCTGGCATTACCAGTTTCAACTATTCTTGTACTATGGTTAGGACAATAAAATTTGTACCCTTAGATTTATCTGGATAACCAATGAAATAGCCAGATATTGTTCTTGAATCTAATTTCTTTTCTTGTGGATTATATATTCTAGCCTCTGCTGGACAACCCCAAACATGTAAATGTCTTAAACTGGGTTTCCTACCAGTCCACAACTCGAAAGGAGTTGTTGGGACAGCCTTACTAGGAACCCTGTTCAAGATATACATAGCAGTCTTTAAGGCTTCATTCCAAAATGAATTGGGTACATTAGAGAAGCTCATCATGCTCCTAACCATATCCATAAGTGTTCGGTTCCGCCTTTCAGCAACACCGTTCTGCTGAGGCGTACCTGGCATTGTGTATTGAGCACAAATGCCATGCTTTTCTAGAAATTTGGCAAATGGACCAGGATGTTGTCCTGACTCATCATATCTACCATAAAATTCACCACCTCGATCTGATCTTATGATTTTAACCTTTCTATCTAATTGTCTCTCGACTTCTGTAATGAACACCTCAAGGATGTCAACAGCCTGAGACTTTTCATTAATTAGATACACATAACCATAACGTGATAGATCATCTATAAAGGTAATGAAATATCTCTCTCCCGTAAAACATGGAATGGAGAGTGGTCCGCAAATATCTGTATGAATTATTTCAAGGAGTTCTTTACTTCTTGTGGCACCTTTCTTAGTGTGTTTGGTTTGCTTTCCTTTTATGCAATCCACACACACATCAAAATCAGTGAAGTCTAGGTTATCCAAAATTTCATTCTTCACTAATCTTATAATTCTATCCCTGGAGATATGCCCCAGTCGTCTATGCCACAAGATTGAGGATTTTTCATTAATTAAGCCACGTTTTATACCAACATTCGAATGCAGAGATAATAAAGATTGTGCAAACTCATCATTCAATGAAATTTTATATAAACCATCACATAAAATTCCATGTCCAACGGAATTGAATTATACATTAAAGTGAGTTTTCCACAACTAAATAAAACAGAATATCCAAAAACATCTAATTTGGATAATGACATTAAGTTTCTTGAAATCGAAGGTACATAAAAAGTATCCTCAAGATCCATCTGATGTCCCGTCTCTAAGATTAGTCGATAAGTACCAACATTCTCGACCTCCACTTTGAGACGGTTCTCCATAAAGACGAATCTCTCACTTTCCTTTGGTTTCCTGGTTGTAAGGAATCCCTGCATTGAATTAGTTATATGAGTTGTGGCTCCAGAGTCTATCCACCAAGTATTAGAAGGGACTTCAGCAAGATTTGATTCATAACATACAAAAGAAAGATTTGTACCTTTCTTTTCGAACCAAGCTTTCCTCTTGTTGCAGTCCTTCTTCACATGTCCCTTTCTGCCACAGAAGTAGCATTTGACAGTGGAAGCTTTTCTATGACCTTGGCTACTTTCCCCATAGTCATTTCCTTTCTTTGATGGAAATCTCTTACCTCTTCCATATTTACCTTTCTTATGGATACCTCCTGAAGTTACTGCCAACACTGAGTGCTGCCCTTCTTGCCTCAGTCTCACTTCCTCTTGTACACACATACCAGTTAGCTCATTCAGATTCCACTTATCCTTATGAGTGTTATAGTGGATCTTGAATGGCCCAAACTGAGGAGGAAGTGAGTTGAGGATGAACTGTACCAAGAAGGACTCATCCACTTCATTCCCAGTGATCCTAGCTTAGCAGCCTTATCAGACATATTTAGAATGTGTTGCTGAACTCCTCTATTACCATCATATTTCATGGTGGTAAGTTCAGCCATAAGGGTGCCAGCTAATGACTTATCTGCAGACTTAAATCGGTCTTTAACAGCAGTTAATAGTTCAGATGCATTAGTTGTAGGAGGGAGTGAAGTCTTGATGTTATTAGCTATGGTCATCTTTATGAACATGAGACTGAGTCTATTTGACCTTTCCCAAGCTTTGGCATGGCTGACCTGTTCTGCTATACTTTCAGCAGTCACTTCATCAGGTTTGTCAACTATTAGAGCCATGTCTAGGTCCAAAACACCCAGTGTAAACTGTACATGCTCAAACCACTCAGAGAAATTGGTACCATCCAAGGCTGGAATGCTAGTGGCATGAGTGTGAAGGGAAGTAGGACGTTCACTGAAACATAATAGGACGTAGCTCACATTAATGTCTCGAATCAATACAAAATTTTAAATTTAATTAAGATGAACTATTGATATCACTTTGATTTCTCCTTTGGGCGAAACCTAAGCATATCTAGTGTTCACTCTTTAGGTGAGAACTTTTATCACCTATGTAGGTCTAATACAATTTATGTCACTTAGATAGTAAGTCATGTTACCTTTGGGTATCCAATTCCACACCACTAAGTTACATAAATTATACTACCCTATCCGGTTCATAATTATTTGAAAGAGACTTTCCTTTGGGCCAGTCCCAATCTCCTAACTAGAACCGCCATCGAGAGTATTATTGTCTTTAATGTCACTTACATTGACAAGTCTTTTATGTAGTTGTATATTCATAAGGTTTACTAACATAGGTCACTTTGGCAACTACTAAATCAATAAGCCTTATGAATACAAAAACTAACCAATAATATTCTCTAATCCTTTTATTTGAGTAAAGCCATAATACCTCAATACATTACTTGACCAAGCATCAATCAATATTAACACAACAACTTAAATGTGTAATATACTTTATTGATTGAATATTAACAAGCATTAGTCGACTACAAGGAAGGATTAGTCGACTTGGATCAAGTCAAGTCGACTATACATTTAGGTCTAGTCGACTAGGCAAAAGAAAATTAGTCGACTATACCCATATATTAGTCGACTACAAACTTTATCAGTCGACTTCATATTTAATTAGTCGACTCCTGTGGGAAGACAAACTCTCGGTTAAATATTAGTCGACTTGGCAAAATGGTTAGTCGACTATACACTTTACTAGTCGACTAATCAAAAATACAAGTCGACTCCTGCAGCAAACAGAGAGTTTTCAACTTTCGGGAAAATAAATTAGTCGACTATAAACTCTTGCTAGTCAACTAATAGTCGACGAAACAGTTATTTGAGGCAGTTCCTGTTCCGACGATTTACTCCAAAAATTAGGGAAAATTAGGGTTTCTTAATCCTGAATTTTGATCCCTGATAATTGCATAATTAGAGGAATATGAACATAAAATTAGGGCTATTTAATCCTCATGGAATTCTACAATTAAAATGATCAAAAAATTCGATTTTGAACTGTTATCAAAAACCCTAATTTCCCATAATCTTTAAATCCAAGATGTATTGATTCTAAACAATGGCTCTGATACCAAAATGTAAGGATTTAGATAGATTTAATGCGGAATAATGGCCATGAATCTAAGAATCATATACATCTCAAGGAATTAAATTCATGTAAATAACTAAATACATGATACATACCTGAAGCCATTGATTAGATGAAGGTTGAAGAAGACCTTGATTCCTTTGATGAATTGAAGAAGAAGATCATGCAAACCCTAATGCAAATAACCTGTTTTTCTCTGTCTCCTTGTCCTTGCACAAAAACTCTCCTTTTTCTCTTTTCTGATGGGATTCTCAAAATGAGTGTGAGTTTTGTATTTCTTTGCAGGAGGAGAAAAGTGGGTCACACATTTGCAAATAAACCCTTGAAATAAAACCATCCATCATGGTACCCTTATATCTCAAGAATTTATATAAACTATATAAATGTGACTTTAATATGGGCATCTTTAATATCAGTTAACCTTAATTAGGAATCCAATAATTAATCAAGGTTAAGTGGGCCACCTTTAATGTGAGATTAACAGAAGATTGAACTTTCAATATGAACCAGTTTTATACTATGGTAAGAAGGACAACTTATGATACTAAATCAATTTTCTAACTTTACCACACATAAATGTTGCTTTCTTATTCCATGTTTTGTTATTCATAGCAGACTCAAAATCAATTTTCTTCATTTTGACAAACAGAGAGCTGCCAAATTGACAAGTTTACTACAACTTATAAACAACAACAGATATTCAATAGCAAAGCTTTACATTTGTTAATATCAGCAACAATATTTTACATTGGATAATATATAGAAACCAGTAGCAACAACTTCTTTCCTTGATTTGCCAAAAAATTCATACAGGTTCACAGTTGATTCAAGATTCAAAGACCTGGTATCTCTTTGCTACCCCATTTATATGACCCAACTATACCAACAACCATCATAATTTAATGATCAATTCCTCAGTCCAACCCCTTGTGAACAGCTCTGGAAACTTCATTAATGAAGCTAGCGTTAATGCAACAGTCAATATTTCAAGTTAGATTTTACTCCATACAAGCTTACACTTTAAGACAACCGTTTTGGTGTCCCCCTTTGAGCAGTTCCACAGGTTGCAATCATCCTATCAGTGTGAGTATATAATCCACAATTCTAGTTCACATATGGAAAGTGTTGGTATTAGAGTGCCTCATATTCATTGAAGAAAAATTCAGGTTTTTTATAGTTTTCTAATATGGATCTGTCTCCTATTTTGGTTTGAATACAAATTTTCTACTTTTCTAAGTAGGTGCTGATTTGAGTTTATGCTGAACTAGGATCATCCCAAGTGTCTATATAAATCCCTTAGGGATATAACTTATTAAAGGTGTGTGTCAAGAATTTAAGAGAAATTATAGAATTCTACCATTGAGAGTTGTGAGAGAGATCTCATTGTAACTCTTATATTTTCTTTAGTAAATATTTCTCCCCTCCTCCCGTGGACGTAGCACATTGCTGAACCAAGTTAAATATTGTGTTTTTTGGTTGTGTGGTGATTACTTACTAGTGGTAGATCTTCTACGCTTTCGCTTCCGCTGCCAAGTCTTCTACTTGGTGTTCCTCCATTGTTTGATCGGTGATTGATCATCAATAATTAGTTTCAGAGTGATGGTTAGTAAGATGACCATGACAACCACGTTCAAGATGAAGAAATTCAACAGGAAGTCACCCTTCACATATTATGAAAAATGCGAGTAACATCGTTGCTCTGAATGAGGGCACAGACAAGGCCCTGCTTGGTATTGAGAAGAAGCCATCGAAATGGAGGATGATGAGTAGAACGACATTGACTTTCGCACAAAGGTGGCGATCATACTATGCCTATAAGATAAGGTCCTTATAATGTGATAAACGAGGAGACAACTACTAGTCTTTGATGTACGCTGGATGGTCTGTACATGACGAAGAGTTTGTCAAATAAGCTATTTATGAAGAAGCACTTATACAGTCTTCAAATTAAGGAAGGTACGTTTATTCTACAATATCTCAATGCTTTTAATAAAATTTTAAGCAACTTGTTAGTTCTAGAGGTAAGGTAGAAGAAGAAGACAAAACTCTTCTGCTACTCTCTTCTCTTTCATCTAGTTATGACAACTTGGCAACCACCACATGTATGATAAGGAGACTTTAGGTTAGAAGATGTCAGTCAGATGCACTAGAATAACGAGCTGATGAAGAATACAGATTCCACAGAGGAGGCTTTAAGATTGTTTGTCAAGGGCTAGAGGGAAAGATCGAAGTGTAAGGGATCCAAAGGGATCTAGAAGCGTCTAATAGTTTCTCTTGTGACTTTTACAGGAAACCAGGGCAAATCAAGAAAAATTGTATGAAATACAAGGAGAAGCTGAAGAGGAAAGGCAGTAAAGATTCTGACAGGGCTAGTATAAGTAAAAATTCAGATCAAGTCGGGATTATCAAAGAAGCAGATAAGAATTCATCTGATGTCTTAACAACTGAGTGAAAAAAGATAAATACTCAAATGTTTGGTTACTTGACTCTGAGTGCACATATTACATATGCCCTAAAAGGGGTCATTCAGTCAATACAAGTTTTATGATGGAGGCTCTGTCCTGATGGTAAATGATGTCATGTGTAAGACTGTTGGCATTGGAAACATCCGTATGAGGATGTTTGATGGATAAGTTCAAACCCTTACTAACGTTCAACATGTTCCGGGTTTAAAGAAGAATCTTCTCTCGTTGGGAGCTTTAAAAGCTCGTGGGTAAAATTTTTTTGGTGCAGATGGAGCAATCAAAGTTACTAAAGGTTTCATAACAATACTCAAAGGAGGACTAACAACAAATGTATACAAATTGACAGGAAGCATTATTATTGATGATGCTTCAATAGTAATAGAGAAGGAGGATACTATAAGACTTTGGCACATGTGTCTTATGAAATCACCTAGAGGGGGGGTGAATAGGTGATGGCTATATGATAATGGTCACAAATGCGGAATTTAAAATTTAACTAACACAATAAGCTCAAATTAAACTACTTGCAATAAATGAAGCAAATAATAATGCAAGAAGTAAAGGAGTTTAGAGTTTAGAAGAATTGAGCAATCGCAAACACGCCGATATGTTTCCAAGGTTTGAGCCACGCTCTACGTCCCCGCCTTCACACTTGAAGGATTTCCACTATTGAGGATCCCACTGGATCAACAATACAAGGACACACTTGTCCGTCTCTCGTGATGCCGCAACACCACCTTGAGCACACTAGCTCGCCTTGAGGCCGATGCCTCTACAACTTCACTCAAAAGAAGATGGTCACACTTGACCAAAAATTTGCTCACTTGCACAATCCTAGAACTAGTATGTAGGTGTAGAAATATGGGATTGTGTAGTGCAAAGCTAGAGAGGAGTAGAGGTAAAGGACTACAAGATGGGTGTCTAGAAATTTAGGCCTTTTGAGAGAAAATCTTGTCTAAAAGAAAAACTTGGAAATCTTTAAAAATCTCTTGTAAAAATATTCTTGATAGCTCTAAAATTGTTAGTCATATCATATGAAGTGACCACCTATTTATAGGGGTCAAAAACAGCCTAAGAAATCCGTTGGAATCAAATCCCAAAACAAAAACTGTCAGAAAATATAGCTGTTGGAATCTGTCAGAGATTCTGACAGCAGTCGGTCGACCGGCCGGTCGACCGCCAACGGTCAAAAATATGACCGTTGGGGGACATCGGTCGACCGCCCGGTCGACCCAACTTGAGCCAGAGTTCTGTAAAGAACTCGGTCGACTGGTCGGTCGACCGACATGCACATGCACAGTTTGTGCACGTCGGTCGACTGGCCAGTCGACTGGTTGCTGCCAGTTCTGAAAAATCAGAACTGCCAGGACCTGAAAACTTGGATTTTGGATTTAGGTCTTGGTTTAAAGTTTTGGCTCTTGTAAAACACTAGAGTATGAGCATATGTCATAGCTCTACCAAAGTAAAACATTTTGATATAAATCTTTTTGACAAAAACTTGTTTTTCCAACTATTGTTTTTCCAAAAGAATAATCTAACTTCAAAATCATGTTGGATCTAAATCAAAGTAAGAAATGGTTTTTGAAAAAGCCTTTTTGAAGTCTAGAACTGAATAGAAGGTGTGTGTGTAAGTGTAAATCCCATAACTCTACTTCTAACATCTAGTTTTGACAAAATATCTAAAACAAAATCAAAAATACAAATCTTGGAAATTCTTCGCCTTGATCTTGGTCTTTTCTTTGTCTTGATCTTGACTTATTCTTTTCTTCATAAACTTATTCCCGAAGCATCCTATTGTGCTTGGCTTGGGAATGCAAATGTTTAGCGGCGTCCAAAGTTGTGAGTCTTGAAAGTGGAGCCGTCAAATCAACCTGTTTAACCTGAAATTCTTTTCAAAACAAAATCTTGTTAAATACATAACTAGATATGGTTTGTTATCATCAAAATATCTATCAAGATATAGGGCAAATGGCCTTTGGGCCAACAATCTCCCCCTTTTTGATGATGACAAAACATATATAGTTATTACAAATATTTTGAGTAGAGTCTTCAAGTGAAGCTCCCCTCAACACATGCATATACTAAAAACATACTCAGGCATAGTATAGCAAATGATAAACATCCAAGATCAGCAATCATGTCCATGCCAACAAAATACTCATGTCATAACAGAGGATAAAGAACAAGTGTTCATACATGACATAAGACAAAAGATACACATAGAAGAAAAATACATGTCCACAAGGAAATAACATAACAACATAACAGAAATACATGTCAATCACAGAATATCTCAAGGTCAAGTACACAAACTGAGTACACCAAAATATCCAAAATGAGTACACAAAATATCTCTCTCCAAAATCTCTCCCCCTTTTTGACATCATCAAAAGGGGAGGTCACTCTGCACCCCCAGCACCGCCGTCATCCTCCTCATCGTCGTCGTCCTCGGAAGAGGACTCCGCAGCAGCCATCTTCTGGTCACCATCAGCATCAGACTCGGATGAAGAAGAGGAAGAAGAATCTACCTCCTCAGAATCAACGTCATCAACTCTAGGCCGTGGTGGCACAATAGAGGAAGGATCTCTGGCTGGGAAAGGAGGGCCTCTGGAGGGAAGAGGACGAGAAATGGTCGTGGGATCAGGTGGAAGCATACCGAACTTCGTAAAGAGAGCCTCAAATTGTGGATCCATGTATCTCATGGAATCAGCAAAATAAGTCATATCTGTACGAATTCCCTGATACCGCGCATCCATCTCAGCACGAAAAGCAGTATCACGCTGCTCAATCCAGGCCTGATGTGCCTCGAACTGAGAGCGAACCTCAGATGAAATAAGAGACTGGAAATCTGGAGGTAAAGTGGGTGCAGAAGAAGAAGAGGATGGTCCTGGAGCAGGAGGAGGAATAGGAGGTTGCATAGGTGCGTGTCTACGCAGCTGGGCTTCCATCCTTTTCAGGAGAGTCCCATCAATGTCAGCTTGGGATCATCAGACTCAACAGAAGAGAGATCAAAACCTAAGGTCTTAAGAATATGGGTAATCAGCATGCCATAGGGTAAGCTTCTCCCGGACAAACGGATTTGGTCTGAAGCCATGTGAGATGCAATAAGACGGGGTACATCAATTTTAATGCCTCGCAGAAGGCAATAAATGATTAGAGGAACCGGACCCCTAGCATGGCTATATTCGCCAGATTTGGGGACAAGGTTAAAGAAAACAATCTTGGCCAGGACTTGGGATTGGAGAGTGTACCTACTCACAACCTCATTCCTTACCAAGCCGGGGTTGTTATCCCCGTGGAGTAGAGTGGATGCGGTGAGTGCAGACTCACCCTCCGGATATTCTCCAAAATCATGTAAGTCATTGGTATAAACATCAACTCCACCAGTGGAGAGATGTAAGATATCAGCGAATTGGTCATTGTTAAGCTTGATATTCCTACCTAAGACTCTAGTAAAGATAGTATCCCTTCAAAAGAGATGTTTGTATAGAAGTAGGGCATAAGGGGTGAGTAAACTTGCTCTTTAATGGTCACAAATCTTTCTAAAGAATTATTTTGCAGGATACGGGGGATGTCCAAGTGTTCAAGGTCTTGGAAGACAATATATCTCCCAGAAATAAGATTTCTCTTTGACAAAGTTATGAACCTATGTTCAGCAACATCATTAATAAAGAGTTTTTTTAGGTTTTGGAACATGAGAAGAGGGTTTAGCAGGAGCCTTGCCCTTTTCAGACCTAGATCTCTTTGAAGTTGACATTTTTATGAAGGAAAGAAATGATTTTTAGGTCAACAGATGTTTAGGGCTTGATCTAGAGACTTGAAACCTAAAAAATATTGACAAGTGAAGGAAGAAATGAAGCTAGATATGAAGAACAGCAAGAAAAATCGGATTTTTACCTTGGAGGTGAAGAACTGAAACCCTAATCACCAAATCTTGAAATACTTTGAATCCAGCGGTTGAAAGGTCTTGAAACTGAAGATCGAGCAAGAGATGATGGAAATGGAAGTGGGTTTTGAAAGGATTTGAGATCGGATGAGAGATTAGAAAGTTGGAAAATTTTTGGGGAAGAAAACCGTCGGGCGCTGCGTCGCTGTGAGTGAGGAAAGAGAGAGAAAAAAATCAAATATAAAGCAGATCTGGGCATGATTACGATGCCCGGTCGACCGCCCGGTCGACCCAGAGCAAACCGAGAGCTCTGTAAGTTCAGACAGTCGACTGGTCGGTCGACTCAGCAGAACCAGAGAGCTCAGCAGACTTGGAGCGGTCGACCGGACCTAACGTCGGTCGACCGATACCAAAACAGAGACAAAAGCAATTAATTTCAAGCGAAGTCGGTCGACCGATACCTGGGTCCGGTCGACCGGCTTTGCCTGAAAGACAGCCTACAGCTTCAGCCAAAGAAAATTTTAAAAGGAAATTTTTATAGACTTCAAATATGAAACATTGTACTTATATAATTACCAACAACATGTTATAATCTTTATTTATCTGCCAAATCAATCAAAAATTTCATACAATTTATTTTATTTTATTTTCACATATAAAACAAGGTTTTAGAGATGTTGAAGCCGAATACCCAGTGACGGGTTCTGAACTTCATCCTCTTGATTCCTCTGGATATGAGTTGAGGCGCGCAATTGCCATCTCTAAGGTTTTTGTTTTAAACATGAAATTTTTACAAAATTTAATTTTTAATTTTGAAGTAAGGTGTGTACATAGTTATATATATTAACAAAGCTAAACATGTGGACATACAATAAACAAGGCATGAAAAACAAGATATAGAAGTTAACATAAGGCATATATACCACATGATAGAAATGTAGTTCTATACTAGCATATATCAATAGAGTACAAA
Organism: Agave tequilana; assembly: GCA_038442645.1. Taxonomy (NCBI): domain Eukaryota; kingdom Viridiplantae; phylum Streptophyta; class Magnoliopsida; order Asparagales; family Asparagaceae; genus Agave; species Agave tequilana. Next base: position 97,234 of record JAVJIF010000893.1, read on the forward strand.
AGCAAACTATCAATTCTATACATATGTATACATAACCAAAAATCAAAAACTTTTAAAATGGAGAAGTTACCGAACATGGGCAATCTCCAAAATTAGGTGCCTCCACGATAGCGATGCAAGCTTGATTTGAACTTTGAGCTTAGTTGCATCTACCACCCGAGCACCGTTTCCCCCTAAGTCTTGGAGGAAGTAGATCCACCTGTTTCATCTAAAATTGGTGGGTCTTTTGGTACCCATACTTTCTTGTTGGGTCCTATAGGGTTAGTACCGGGGCGAACCCAAACATGTTTATTATGCATGTTATTTTTAACAAAACAAAATTTTTCCAAATGGCCTTTGCGGCCACAATGTGTGCATACATAAATCCTACTATTATTATTATTACCATACATGTGTGCATGCTTGTGTGTGTGCATGTTTTCGTGCATGTGTATGGTGTGTATGTTTCCTTGGGTTACTCCCTTAGGAAACCTAGATGCTATTTTCTTTAAATCAAATGCATAGCTTTTTAGAGTGGAGTCCAAAACATAAACACGTTTTTGGATCTCTACAAAATCCTTTTTATTACAAGAGATCATGGGGGTTTTGCCTTTATTAGCTAGTTTATATTTTTCAAAATCATTTTTCAATTTATCAAATGAACTAGATAAAGCATTTTTCTCATTAACTACTAATTCAAATTTATTCTTTAAAGCTTCGTTTTCCTTTTTCAATTTTTTGTTATGAGATTGTGAAATCTCATATCTATGTTGCAATTCTTCGAAAAAGTGTGCAAGTTCATCCATTGTAAGGTCATCATCTTCTAAAGTGTTTTCAAGTGTTACCTTAGAAGTGTCCTCTCCTTGTGCCATGAAGCACATATTGGCGGCGTCGTGCTCCTCTTCGGATTCCGACTCCGAATCATCCCATGTCGCTACCATAGCCTTCTTCTTTCTTTGCCCGTTCTTGGATGTGGTCGCTTGTAGAGCGGGGCAATCGGCAATGAGGTGACCTATCTTCTTGCAATGGAAGCAAGGACCGGGCTCCTCTCTTTTCTTCTCAAATCTTCCTTGAGGTTTCCCTCGTCGGAAGTTGCTTTGCCTTCCCTTTTTGTAGAACATCTTGCCCACCTTCCGGATGAGCATGGCGAAATCCTCATCGCAATCCTCCGATGAGTCGTCTTCCTCAATGGTAGTAGGAGTGGCTTTGAAGGCAATTGTCTTCTTCTTTGGTGCCTCCCTTTCTTCTCTAACTTTCATCTCCATCTCATGCGTCTTGAGATTTCCGATGAAGCCGGAGAAGTCCATCTCCTCTTTGTCATTTAGCTCCTTGAGTGTGGTCGCCTTGACTTCCCAAGCTTTGGGAAGAGCTCTAATCACCTTTCTTATCTTTTGATCATTATCAATCTTGTCGCCTAAGGAAGAAAGAGCATTAGTTATTTTTGTAAAACGGGTGAGCATGTCATCAATGCTCTCATTATCAAACATGTAAAAGTTCTCATATTGAGAACGTAGCAAGTCAACCTTAGCTCTTTTGACTTGTGACGTTCCCTCATGAGTCACAATGAGAATGTTCCAAACTTCAAATGCGGATTTGCAATTTATGATGCGTGATAAATCATCCTCATTTAATGCTTGGGTTAATGCATATTGGGCTCTAGCATTAGCCTCATAATCCTTGGAAGTATCCTCGGACCATGTGCTCTCATCACTAGTGGGTTCAACAAAATCTTTGGTTATAGCCCTAGCTACCCTAACTCCTAGGGATTTAAGGAAGTGATTCATTTTCACCTTCCAAATAGGGAAGTTTAAACCATCAAACTTGGGAGGAGACTTGATGCTTGAAAAGTCTAGAGATGCCATGTATGATGAATAAAATGCACAATATATATGAATACAACAAATGATATAGCCAACTAACAAGGATCTCCCTAAGGTGGTTAAACCAAATCTAGGGTTATGGCTCTGATACCAATTGAAATCACCTAGAGGGGGGGGTGAATAGGTGATGACTATATGATAATGGTCACAAATGCGGAATTTAAAATTTAACTAACACAATAAGCTCAAATTAAACTACTTGCAATAAATGAAGCAAATAATAATGCAAGAAGTAAAGGAGTTTAGAGTTTAGAAGAATTGAGCAATCGCAAACACGCCGATATGTTTCCGAGGTTCGAGCCACGCTCTACGTCCCCGCCTTCACACTTGAAGGATTTCCACTATTGAGGATCCTACTGGATCAACAATACAAGGACACACTTGTCCGTCTCTCGTGATGCCGCAACACCACCTTGAGCACACTAGCTCGCCTTGAGGCCGATGCCTCTACAACTTCACTCAAAAGAAGATGGTCACACTTGACCAAAAATTTGCTCACTTGCACAATCCTAGAACTAGTATGTAGGTGTAGAAATATGGGATTGTGTAGTGCAAAGCTAGAGAGGAGTAGAGGTAAAGGACTACAAGATGGGTGTCTAGAAATTTAGGCCTTTTGAGAGAAAATCTTGTCTAAAAGAAAAACTTGGAAATCTTTAAAAATCTCTTGTAAAAATATTCTTGATAGCTCTAAAATTGTTAGTCATATCATATGAAGTGACCACCTATTTATAGGGGTCAAAAACAGCCTAAGAAATCCGTTGGAATCAAATCCCAAAACAAAAACTGTCAGAAAATATAGCTGTTGGAATCTGTCAGAGATTCTGAAAGCAGTCGGTCGACCGGCCGGTCGACCGCCAACGGTCAAAAATATGACCGTTGGGGGACATCGGTCGACCGCCCGGTCGACCCAACTTGAGCCAGAGTTCTGTAAAGAACTCGGTCGACTGGTCGGTCGACCGACATGCACATGCACAGTTTGTGCACGTCGGTCGACTGGCCAGTCGACTGGTTGCTGCCAGTTCTGAAAAATCAGAACTGCCAGGACCTGAAAACTTGGATTTTGGATTTAGGTCTTGGTTTAAAGTTTTGGCTCTTGTAAAACACTAGAGTATGAGCATATGTCATAGCTCTACCAAAGTAAAACATTTTGATATAAATCTTTTTGACAAAAACTTGTTTTTCCAACTATTGTTTTTCCCAAAGAATAATCTAACTTCAAAATCATGTTGGATCTAAATCAAAGTAAGAAATGGTTTTTGAAAAAGCCTTTTTGAAGTCTAGAACTGAATAGAAGGTGTGTGTAAGTGTAAATCCCATAACTCTACTTCTAACATCTAGTTTTGACAAAATATCCAAAACAAAATCAAAAATACAAATCTTGGAAATTCTTCGCCTTGATCTTGGTCTTTTCTTTGTCTTGATCTTGACTTGTTCTTTTCTTCATAAACTTATTCCCGAAGCATCCTATTGTGCTTGGCTTGGGAATGCAAATGTTTAGCGGCGTCCAAAGTTGTGAGTCTTGAAAGTGGAGCCGTCAAATCAACCTGTTTAACCTGAAATTCTTTTCAAAACAAAATCTTGTTAAATACATAACTAGATATGGTTTGTTATCATCAAAATATCTATCAAGATATAGGGCAAAATGGCCTTTGGGCCAACATCTTAGACACATGAGCGAGCGAGGTCTTCAAATCTTACACAAAACGAGAGCTCAATAAGGTATCAAATATTACAAACGTGATTTATGTAAATTTAGCATTTTGGATAGACAACATAGAGTAGCTTTCTCTTCATCTCAGCACAAGATAAAGGGATTGATAGATCTCATACACACGGATGTATAGGGGCCTTAGCCAGTAACATTCATTGGAAGTGCTAGGTACTATTTTATTTTTATAGATGATTTTTTAAGGAAAGTTTCTGTATACTTTTTGAAGCAGAATTGGAAGTATTTTAAAAGTTCAAGGAGTGAAAACTTTGGTGAAAAATCAAACGGGGCGGAAGGTGAAAGTCTTGAGGTCCGATAAAGGAGTCAAGTACACCTCCAAAGAATTTAAAGACTACTTGCAAGCAAAGGCATCAAATACCAGTTAAGTATTCAAGGTGGCCAGAACAAGAGTAGCAGAGCGCATAAATCAAGCACTTAGAGAGTGTGCCTATAGTATCAGATTACAGGTTGACATGTCAAAAGTATTTTGGACGAGGCAGGGAATCATGCGAGTTATCTAGTAAACATGTCACCAGTAACAACTATTAATTTTCTGATCCCAGAGGAAATATGGCGAGGAGTATTTGTGAACTATTCAACCTTATGAATTTTTAGTTGTCCGGCATATAGTTTGGTTGATAGTCAGAAAAGAAACAAACTGTAGTCCAAGTCTAAGAAGTGTATCTTCATCAGGTACACCAAAGGAATCAAAGGTTTCTGACTTTGGGATCTTGAATAAAAGAGTACCTTAAACAACAGAGTGTGATCTTTGACGAAGATTCAATATTGCGAGAAAAGTCAGAGACGGAGGATAAAGCGCAAGGTGGAGCTTCAAACAGTTTGGCACCAGACACTCAGAAAAAGGGAGTCGAGTTCTCTGATAGCCCTAAAAGGCCTGAAGGGTTAGGAAAGGACTCTTCATATTCTAATGAAGACAAATAGGAGGCTACTCAAGAGAAACCTAGACCGTTAAGGCTGTCAGTCAGAGTTACGGTGCTACCAACAAGGTAAAGATTATGTCTCTTTCGCATTGATAACAGAAATAGGAGACCCTGATAGTTATAAGGAAGTGATCGAAATACATGACCATGGCAAGTGGATTATAACCATAGAGTAAGAGACAAAGTCTTTAAATAGAAATCAAACATGGACATTAGTCAATGTTCCAAAGTATTCCAAGGTTATAAATTGCAGATGGGTCTTTCGCAAGAAGAACAATGAGCAATACAAGGCAAGGTTAATTGCCAAAAGGAAATGCTCCAAAGAAGGGTATTGACTATAATGAAACTTTCTCACCAATAGTCAAGCATACATATATTCGGATGTTATTGATGATAGTCGCTTAGCATATATGCGTGGGGTGTTTTTCTCGTGTATATACGTCGTCGACTCTCGTCGCGACTCTGTTTCCACGTACTTTGGGAAGAGGGGCATGATTGATAATACATTTTTAATTTTAAAAATTTATTATTGTTAATATTGTTTTAATTTTCATTAATTTATTATGTTAATTTAATATAGTTATTTATTATTCTATTAAATTTTTATACAATTGTTTAATATTTTATTAATGTAACAATATTATTTTTTAATATCTTATTAATATAAAAATGATATGTTTTAATAATATAGCAATATTATACTAATTTTCTAATATTTTAATATTATTTATTTATTTTAGTATTCTTTAATTTTTCTTCAATTTAATAATTATTTGTTTAGTTAATATTTTATTATTATTTTACTAATTGAACTAATATTTTATTAATATTATTATAAATAACATATTAAAATGCCCTAAGTAATCTGATAGGTAGTGAAAAATGCATAATTGTCATCATATATACCATCGCATTTGCACATTTATTCATATTATAATGCACAATTATTAATATTTCTTTATTTAATATGTGCAGGCCTCAAATTATCAATTTAATAAAGAATAAAGCTAAAAGAGCCCAAAAGCCCAGATCCAAGCCCATGTTTGAAGCCCAGGTGAAGAAGCGCAAATACAAAGAATCAAAATGCAAATACAAGGGCTAAAAGTTGCAAATATCAGAAATTAGGGTTGGATAGACTTCTATCAAACCCTAAACAACTGCGGGATAAGGATAAAAAGCCAAGATAAAGAGGAATTTCGTGGAGAGAGGATTTGAAGAAATCTGGATTAAGAGTAACTTGATTACCAAGTTATCTCGAAAATCTAGATTAAAAGGCCAGGATCACACTTCTAAAAGCAGAAGCCCACATGGACGGACCAGGAGGGGCCACGCGCCAAAGCGCGTGGCCAGAAGCCACTAAACTGCCGCGGAGGCGCGGCAAAAGCCGCGCATCCGCGGCAGTCTGGATAGAGATGGGTACCAGTTTCTGCTGGCACTTATATCCGGGACTCCTCTACATCCTGCACTATAAATATCCATGCAGTCGCACCATGGAGGGGCATGCAGAGACGATTAGGGTTTTTCTTTAGCCATTTTTATTAAAGTTGTAATTTTTATTCATGCTATTTGTGGAGAAGAAGGAGACGATTGTGTAACCAGATTCATCGAAATAAAAAGGTCACTCTTTTGTTCTCTTTTAATTTCTGCACTTTATTTCTTTTTGTCATCTCTCGTGTTTTAATCTTCGATCTCTTCTTGTTTTCGTTTTTCTTTCTTTTGCAATCTTTCTCATAAAAATAAAAAAAATAAATATTGAAAAGGTAAAAATAATTATGAAGAACTAATCATCCTAGTGGTTTGCTGAGATTCTTGAAGCAACCCTAGATGCAATTAAAACTTGATCAGATTAATGAACATCACTAGAAACCCTAGGTTTAAAGGCAACTAATTCTTGAAGATCAACAAAAATACTTAAAATTCTTAATCTAGGTTACATGTTAAAAGAACTTATCATGACTTCAACCCTAAGAACTAGGACAGCATAACTTGAGATTAGTCTTCTATTAGGCTGTACCTAAATGTTAGGTTGAACCATAGTTGGTTTTTGAATAATGCAACTTAGTATAAGAATCGTGTATTAATTTTCTTGCTTGAGATAATTGCAATAACCTAGGGTAAATCATATCAGTCTTAAGATGAAGATCAAGCTCTTTAATTTGCAATAGGGTTGTGGTAGAAAATCAGCAAAACCATCTCTTCTCCAATATTTTCATCTCAAGATCTAATCTCTCTCTCTTATTTTTGAAGATACAGAGGAATCGAGTCGAAACGCTTTCATCGCATCCTTCCCTGAGGATCACGACCCGCTCGAGCCCTTGCTACAGCGGATTCGCATTGAGACTAAGACAATCTGAACTCTATTTTTATTCTCAATCAAAATTTTGGCGCCGTTGCCGGGGAAGGAACGGCACGATTTCTTTGTTTTAATCATTCTTTCTTTTCTGTTGCAGGTACAGAGAACAAAAAGCAGAAACAGAGCAGCAGAAGACACATATTGCTATCCAGTGCCTCTGCCCTCGAAGGCAGAGCACTTGGACCTACAAGTTTGCCGCGAATCCACGGCAAAAGCCGCGAATCCGCGGCACTTGTAGCTCACTACTAATTCATTTTTCTGCAGGTTGCTCTGCAGTGCAAAAAAATATTTTCTGCTGTGTTATTTCCTCTCTGTGATCACTCTGCAACTGTTAATAATTAACATTAACCTATTTGTTGAAAAAAATAAAAAAATATTTTTAGACTCTTGCATTTTAGGGCACGTGTCTATTTTAATTCTTTTATTCTGTTGAAGAGTGCTGGCGACAAGGTACGTTTGCATAGCATATAGATTAGGAAGCACTCTTGTTTGTTTACCGCTTTCTTGAGTGATTACTTTTCTACCGCTTTACACGTACACTAATCCATTTTAAGGGCATAACCCATAACAAAGATAAGGTGGGGATTTCATCACCCTTCCTTGGCCCACAAATCATACCAGTCACACTCACAACCCTAACCCTAATTAAAACTTGACTAGACGTTGGCCCTAAGGTAACTCGGACTCAATAGGAGATTGACCGAAGAAGGAAAGTTGTTCGAAATTAACCCTTGCCAAATCGGTGTCTAGCGAAGGGATTGAGGGCCGAAAGCCCGAAGAACGGTGGTTATTTAATTAAGGAACGTCTCTGACGGAAAACCTCCCACCGGTCTTGCCCTGAACTGGCCGATTAGCTCGTGGTTAACGTCGACAATAGACCTCCTAAGGACAGTCTAAAGTTAGGAGTCGTCTAGGTCAAGGATAACCCTAGAATAGGATTTTTGTTTGTTTTTCTTTTTCTTTTTGATTGATTGGGTGAACTTGTTTGCTGATTGTGCATGACCGCTTGGTCGAGAGACCCACTCACATCCCGACTAACTAGAACTAGTTCACCACCCGAGCTCAAGCCCGACTCACACATGGCACAACAACAGTCACTCCAAGATAGGTTCTATCCCATTAGAACCTCTCTTCCTTCTTGCATCCAGCTCACTATCGAAAGTGTTGACCCTTATGAACTCAAGCCACAATACATCAACACGCTTCCCAAATTTCATGGACTTGAATCTGAGGATGCATACTTCTTCATAAGGGAATTTGAAGAAGTATGCCAAATGATGAATATGCCTAAGTTAGGAGACGATGCTATCAAACTTAGGTTTATCCCCTTTGCTTTGAAGGATTTAGCAAAGAAATGGCTCTACAGTCTAGAGGCCGGTTCTATATCTTCTTGGGATAATTTCATTAAGGCCTTCTTAAAGAAATTTTATCCCGTTCACAAGACTGCACTGATTAGGAAGAATATCCTCCAGTTTAAGCAAACAGCCAATGAACCTTTTTGGAAATACTTCGAGCGTTTTAAGGATCTCCTTGCCCAATGTCCTCACCATGGGATAGAGAAATGGCGACTTTGCCAAGTTCTCTATGATGGATTAGATTATTCTACTAAAACACTGTTAGAATCCATGTGTCAAGGAGGATTTCTGCAAAAGAATGAAGATGAAGGATGGACATTGTTTGAGGAATTAGCTGAAAAATCCATCTAATGGGACCCTACTCCTGAAAAATCTAGGACCAATGACCCTACTTCTTCTAAAGGAGGTATCCATTCCATTGAGGCCAACGTAGCAACCGATGCTAAGTTAGCTGCTGTTATGCGTAGATTAGAGGCTCTTGAAACGAAAGAGCCAGTCTCTGTGAACCAAGTCAGCCCAACATCTTCAGCAGGCTGTACTTATTGTCAAGATATGAACCATGTGTTCGAGGAATGTCCTGTTTTCATCGCGCATCAAAGCTTGCCCGAACATACGAGTGCGGCCTTCACAAGGCCAGCCAACAATCCTTATGCACCCACCTACAATCCCGGTTGGAGAAACCATCCCAATTTTTCATAGGCCCAAGCAACAATGATCAAGTGAGGCCCAAATTCTCCAACAACTTCCAAAATCCGCCCTATCAACAAAATTTCCCTAGTCAAAATCCTCCACCGTCTTTCCAAAATTCACAAATGGAGACAAGACTTTCAAATTTGGAAAGAAAGGTGGATACCCTAGTGAAAAGTCAAGACACGCTGGCTCAAGTCCTAAGTAGGATAGAGCTCCAATTGAACCAGCAAGAGAGACAGAGGGGTACCCTACCGAGTCAACCATTGCCTAACCCTAGGAATCCTAGGCCAGCCAATGAGGCTCAAGACCCAAATCAGTGTCATATGGTCCATACACTCAGATCGGGGAAACAAGTTGATAATCAAGTATCCATGCCATCGGATCCATCCATGCCATCCATTCCATCTAGCTCCACTTCCATTCCATCTAGCTCCACTCCTTCTCCATCCAGTCCCAAGGAAACTGAAGCTGAAAAGTCAGCAGATCAGTTGCACCAGCCTATAGCTCCATTTCCAAATAGGCTTAGAAGCAACAACAATGCACACATGGAGAAATTATTAGAGGTGTTCAATCAAGTTAGGCTCAACATTCCACTTCTTGATGCAATCCAACAGGTCCCTAGTTATGCCAAATTCATTAAGGACATGTGCACCAAGAAAAGAAAGACTAATGTGCCTAAGAAGGTTTTTCTAGCCACTAACATTAGTGAGCTACTGTCCAACCAGATCCCTATCAAGTATAAGGACCCAGGTTGCCCCACCATTTCTTGCACCATAGGTCGAGCCGAAATCAATCGAGCACTCCTCGATTTAGGAGCCAGCATCAATTTGCTCCCTTTCTCCGTGTATCAACAACTTGGATTAGGTGAACTCAACCCGACCCAAGTTACTATTCAGTTGGCTGACCGCTCTATCAAAGTTCCAAAGGGAGAGATCAATGACGTTCTTATACGGGTTGGAGAATTCATTTACCCGGTAGATTTCATTGTCTTAGAGACACAACCTGTGTCTAATCCTAGGTCCCAAACTCCCGTTATCTTAGGAAGACCGTTCCTAGCAACCGCTAATGCAATTATAAATTGTAGAAACGGTTCCATGAGACTGACTTTTGGGGATATGACCAAGGAAGTCAATGTTTTCAACCTAGGTAAGCATCCCTACGATGTGACCGACCAACCATTTGAGGTTAACTCCATTGAGAACATGACGAGTGAGCATAATGATGAGATCATATTTGAGTCAGAGGAAGAGGAAGAGTTAGAAACAAATGATATCAGTCTTGATGAGATCGAATGGGAATCAAATCTGAGTTCTATAGAGATGGGAGATTCTAGCTTAACTCCTCCACCCATCGAGCCAACTCCTTCTTTGGAGTTAAAAGCCTTGCCCAAACATCTTAAGTACGCCTACCTAGGTGAACAAGAGACGTTACCGGTCATAGTTGCATCTAATTTGACCAATAGGCAAGAGGAGAACCTGCTGGCAACCCTTAGGAGACATAGGGAAGCCATTGGTTGGACTATGGCAGATATTAAGGGACTGAGCCCTACGATAGTCCAGCATCGTATTCATCTTGAGGAAGGGACTAGACCGAAAAGGGACCCACAGCGTAGACTAAACCCACTTATGCAGGAGGCTGTACAAGCCGAGATAGTAAAATTGTTAGATAATGGGATAATTTATTCTATTTCCGATAGCGAATGGGTTAGCCCAATGCACGTGGTCCCCCTAAGAAGTCTAGCTTTACAGTGGTAGAGAACGACAAACATGAGTTAGTGCAAACACGATTGCCTACCAAGGTGAGAGTATGCATAGACTACCGTAAGTTGAATGCAGCCACTAGGAAAGATCATTTTCCCCTCCCTTTCATCGATCAAATGTTGGAAAGATTAGCAGGTCATGAGTATTACTGCTTTTTGGATGGGTATTCAGGGTATAACCAAATCCCTATAGCCCCGGAGGATCAAGAGAAAACAACGTTCACGTGTCCATTTGGGACATTTGCTTACCGTCGAATGCCTTTCGGCCTATGCAATGCCCCCGCCACATTCCAACGTTGTATGTTAAGCTTGTTTTCTGATATGGTCGAGCGTTTCCTAGAGATTTTCATGGACGACTTCTCAGTCTATGGAAATTCATTTGACCAGTGTCTCCATCATTTGGAGCTAGTGCTGAGTAGGTGCACCGAGAAGAACTTGACCCTCAATTGGGAAAAGTGTCACTTCATGGTGCAACAAGGGATTGTCCTAGGTCATGAGATATCTAGGGAAGGGATTAAGGTAGACAAGGCCAAAGTGGAAATCATTGCGAAACTTCCACTTCCTCGATGCGTGAAGGACATTCGATCCTTTTTAGGACACGCCGGATTTTATCGTAGGTTCATTAAGGACTTTAGCAAAATTGCTAGACCCCTTACAAACCTTCTTGCTAAGGACGTGTCCTTCATTTTTGATGATAGGTGCCATAGTGCTTGGGAGAAATTGAAAGTGGAACTTATATCTGCCCCTATCATCTCACCTCCGGACTGGTCCAAGCCTTTTGAGATCATGTGTGACGCTTCTGATTTTGCGATAGGTGCTGTCCTAGGACAGCGTAAGGACAATAAGCAGCACGTGATCTACTATTCGAGTAGAACGCTTAATGAGGCCCAAATGAACTATACTACCACCGAGAAGGAATTCTTGGCAGTAGTGTTCGCTTTGGAGAAATTCCGTCCATACCTACTTGGGACTAAGACCACGATCTTCACTGACCATTCTGCTCTGCGATACCTTATGCTTAAGAAAGATGCGAAGGCCCGACTCATTCGTTGGATCCTTCTACTGCAAGAATTTGATCTCGAAATTCGAGATAAAAAAGGTGTCGAAAATGTCGTAGCTGACCATCTCTCTCGTGTGCCCAACGCACCTTCTGTCGAGCTGCCCATCAATGACAATTTTCCCGATGAGCAACTTCTAGCCATCTCTAAGGAGCCATGGTTTGCTGACATAGTAAACTACTTAGTCACAAACCAAACACCACCTAGTTGGTCCAAACAGGATAGATACCGATTCTTGTCTCAAGTTCGGTATTACATGTGGGAAGATCCTTATCTTTTCAAATATTGTAGCGACCAAATCATTAGGAGATGTGTCCCCGACGAGGAGACTAGAAGTGTGCTAGCTTTTTGTCATGAGTTCGCTTGCGGTGGACATTTTGGTCCTCGCAAAACTGCCGAGAAAATTCTGCAAAGTGGCTTTTATTGGCCAACTGTGTTTAGAGATGCATTTGAGTATTGCAAGACTTGCACAAGATGTCAAATGATAGGAAGAATTTCCAAACGAAATATGATGCCCCTAAATCCCATTCTAGAAGTAGAACTTTTCGACGTATGGGGCATTGATTTTATGGGACCCTTCCCTAATTCGTTTGGGCACCAATACATCTTGTTGGCCGTAGACTATGTGTCGAAGTGGGTAGAAGCTGTCCCTTGCAAGACAAATGACAACAAAGTTGTTGTCAAATTCTTGAAAGATAATATCATCTCACGCTTTGGAATCCCTCGAGCCATCATTAGCGACAATGGCACACATTTTTGCAATAGAACTTTTGAAGCTCTCATGCGAAAATATGCCATTACTCACAAGTTGTCTACGCCCTACCATCCTCAAACTAGCGGGCAGGTAGAAGTTTCTAATAGACAAGTCAAGCTCATTTTGGAGAAGACTGTGAATCAGAATAGGAAGGACTGGTCCATCAAACTGGTGGATGCCCTATGGGCATATAGGACTGCCTACAAGACGATTCTAGGAATGTCTCCCTATAGACTAGTCTTTGGAAAGGCTTGCCACCTTCCTGTCGAGCTAGAGCACGGGCCCTATGGGCAATTAAACAGCTAAATTTCGATTTAGATAGAGCCGGTGAGTTTCGGAAATTACAAATTTCTGAACTAGAGGAGTTGAGGAATGATGCATACGAGAATGCAAAGATTGCGAAGGATAGAGTTAAGGTTTTTCACGATAAATTCATCACGAGAAAAACTTTTGTCCAAGGACAAAAAATTTTACTTTACAACTCTAGACTTCATCTCTTTCCCGGCAAATTGAAGTCAAGATGGACAGGACCATTCATTGTTAAGACGGTGTTTCCACACGGAGCCATAGAGATCTACGATCCCAAAAATGGCAATTCATTCAAGGTAAATGGTCAACGTCTTAAAATCTTTTTGGAGTCTGTGCCGGAAGCTAATGCGGCGATGGGTCTTTTTGACCCACTGTATCGGTGATTATATCTTTCTGCCAATTCATGCATTCCATACATTTCATTCATACATTAGGGACAATGCATGAAACAAGTGTGGGGGAAGGGTATGTAATATATTTTAAAAAAAAATAAAAAAAAATAAAAAAAAATAAAAAAAAAATGTTATAAAAAGGAAATACTTTGACTTATTTTTTTTGAAAGAAATCTAAGTTAGTTTTAAGGATTAGGAAAATCATGATTAGGATTTCTAAAAACTTGGTCAAAATAAATAAATTGTTTAAATTTTAGGTATAGGAGAGAAATTGAATAAATAATTAGTCTTGATTTTTACCTTAATGAAATTTGCATACCATATGCATATCTAGGATTCTAAGACAAAGACCTTGTGCCTCATAATAAAAAAAAAAAAAGAAAAAAAAAATCACCAATTAAGCTGATACATGTGCCTCAAGAAGCATAAGTATTCATGCCTAAAGGTGAGTAAATAAAATAAAGTCCTTAGTTTTGGGGCCTAGTTCACTTGAATTTGAGTCCGCGGGGTGTTTTCTCACCTGGTGCCCTAAAGCCAACCGGTTTGGGAGTCATCGACTTTAAGTTCGCTACATGGGTGGATTAGAAAGTCCGAGAGAACTAAGGAAAAATTACTTAATGTACTAACAAATCTAATAATCAATTAGTTAGGTATTAGGGCCTCAAGAAGCCTTGATACTTATACGAAAGAAAATTAGATGAGTTATACATGCCAAAAAAAAAAAAAAAATATATATATATATATTAACACATCTAATAGTCAATTAGTTAGGTATGAGGGCCTCAAGAAGCCTTGATACTTACACGAAAGAAAATTAGATGATGTTATAAAAATAATAATGAGGCATGAGAGTCCAAGTTAAGGAATTCCTAGATTCACAAGGGTGCGTATGACTTTTGGTAACAAAAAAGACTATATTAGAAATTCAATTTTAATCCTTACCTAAAATGAATAACAATTAACTTTATAAAGACCAGGTTTGAAGAATGAATAAAAATGATAATCCTAAAACTTATAGACTACTTAGTCTCTTCAAATATAATTCAAATATTTTCCTTTTTATGGATTTTGTGGGTGTAATCCGCTGAAAACCCTCACGAGACAACACTCGTCCTCTAGGGTAACCTAGGGGTTTAACGGCTTGTTGCACATGCTAAGTGCAACCGTGATTCCTACGAAAGTGAGTTAGCTAGATTTTTTCTCTTTCTTTTTGATTTTTACTCGAGGACGAGCAAAAAGATAAGTGTGGGGGTGTGATAGGTAGTGAAAAATGCATAATTGTCATCATATATACCATCGCATTTGCACATTTATTCATATTATAATGCACAATATTAATATTTCTTTATTTAATATGTGCAGGCCTCAAATTATCAATTTAATAAAGAATAAAGCTAAAAGAGCCCAAAAGCCCAGATCCAAGCCCATGTTTGAAGCCCAGGTGAAGAAGCGCAAATACAAAGAATCAAAATGCAAATACAAGGGCTAAAAGTTGCAAATATCAGAAATTAGGGTTGGATAGACTTCTATCAAACCCTAAACAACTGCGGGATAAGGATAAAAAGCCAAGATAAAGAGGAATTTCGTGGAGAGAGGATTTGAAGAAATCTGGATTAAGAGTAACTTGATTACCAAGTTATCTCGAAAATCTAGATTAAAAGGCCAGGATCACACTTCTAAAAGCAGAAGCCCACATGGACGGACCAGGAGGGGCCACGCGCCAAAGCGCGTGGCCAGAAGCCACTAAACTGCCGCGGAGGCGCGGCAAAAGCCGCGCATCCGCGGCAGTCTGGATAGAGATGGGTACCAGTTTCTGCTGGCACTTATATCCGGGACTCCTCTACATCCTGCACTATAAATATCCATGCAGTCGCACCATGGAGGGGCATGCAGAGACGATTAGGGTTTTTCTTTAGCCATTTTTATTAAAGTTGTAATTTTTATTCATGCTATTTGTGGAGAAGAAGGAGACGATTGTGTAACCAGATTCATCGAAATAAAAAGGTCACTCTTTTGTTCTCTTTTAATTTCTGCACTTTATTTCTTTTTGTCATCTCTCGTGTTTTAATCTTCGATCTCTTCTTGTTTTCGTTTTTCTTTCTTTTGCAATCTTTCTCATAAAAATAAAAAAAATAAATATTGAAAAGGTAAAAATAATTATGAAGAACTAATCATCCTAGTGGTTTGCTGAGATTCTTGAAGCAACCCTAGATGCAATTAAAACTTGATCAGATTAATGAACATCACTAGAAACCCTAGGTTTAAAGGCAACTAATTCTTGAAGATCAACAAAAATACTTAAAATTCTTAATCTAGGTTACATGTTAAAAGAACTTATCATGACTTCAACCCTAAGAACTAGGACAGCATAACTTGAGATTAGTCTTCTATTAGGCTGTACCTAAATGTTAGGTTAAACCATAGTTGGTTTTTGAATAATGCAACTTAGTATAAGAATCGTGTATTAATTTTCTTGCTTGAGATAATTGCAATAACCTAGGGTAAATCATATCAGTCTTAAGATGAAGATCAAGCTCTTTAATTTGCAATAGGATTGTGGTAGAAAATCAGCAAAACCATCTCTTCTCCAATATTTTCATCTCAAGATCTAATCTCTCTCTCTTATTTTTGAAGATACAGAGGAATCGAGTCGAAACGCTTTCATCGCATCCTTCCCTGAGGATCACGACCCGCTCGAGCCCTTGCTACAGCGGATTCGCATTGAGACTAAGACAATCTGAACTCTATTTTTATTCTCAATCATAATCCCTTCAAAAAAGTAGAGTGCTTCGAAAATGCCTTATTTCTGAGTATTGCGACTATCACCGTAATCCTCAAAAAATGATCACAGTATTGAGGACTGGGATTATGATCGCAGTACTCACAAAAATGTCTTACTTTTAAGGATTGTGATAATATTTGCAGTCCTCACAAAATACACTATTTATGAGGACTGCAACCATAATCGCAGTCCTCACAAAAATATCATATTTCTGAGTTTTTATAGGATTGTGCTATGATCGCGGTCCTCTTTATTAGGATTGCGATCATGATCGCAGTATTCATAAAAATGTCTTATATTTAGTCTTTATGAGAATTGTGATGCCATGGTCACGGTTCTTACAAAATGCCCTATTTCTTAGTCAGTACTCACAAAGTACTGCAATTTTGAGTCACAATCCTTATATCAATATAGGCATAACCAGCAGACCCCTGTTTACTAACATCAAATGATCCCACATGTTATCCAGATCTAAACATAAACAAAAACATCATGAGCACGAACAAACTAGATATGCAAAAAGTCGATCCAAAAAAATTCCAGGGTCACTGCCCCCAGCCATTCGAGGGTTTTCCCACCCCTTCCAAACCCCATGATAACCTGATCGGGCAAGTCGACCCACAAATAACTCTGCAGTGGTGTTAAGAGAAAAGCAACATTTGGAGTGACAGAGAAGGGTAAAAGAGAAAATAAAAATATACAAAGAAATGGTGGTTGAAAGGAATCAATTTCTGCTGACATGGATGAAGTTATAATAAACAAAATTATGAAGTTGAGTTTTTTCTAATTTTGAGGCGACGTAGGTGGTTGTAACAAAATTTCCAAAAAATAATTAGCAGATTCCAGGATTTGAACGTGACGTGAATTGAACATGCAACCTTTTGATCTGGAGTAAGATGTAATACCATTACGCCATGGATCTAGCTATTTAAATCAATATCTCTTCTTTTTGAGATTTTTTTAATATGAAAACTAGGTCAAAAATATTAATGATATTTCTAATATCTCTCCCATTTATGCATGATAATATCTCATTTAGTGACCCTTGACCTTTACTAACTAGTCAAATAATATTAATGCATTCTAATTGATGGGTTGAACCACCAATGTAGCATGTGTGTTTTTTATGATGCTGGATATATTGAAACACTTTGTGGGATATACTTCATATTTAGTTTTTATTTTTTTATTTTATTAATTGTAGTTTGGATTTGTAACTTTTGCATGTAGAACTAAGATTGCTTTTTCAGCTCTGGTCTTCCTTTTATGTTGCTACTTCATGTATTTGCTATGACTTGTCATAAGGGGAATGAGTGCTCGAGGCATCAGATGTTGGAGATGTGTCTTGGTTTGGAAAGGCGAGATGGGCTTGGACGAAGGTTGGGTTTCTGTAGAGGGATGGAGCTACTTCTTGCATTGCATGTGAGCTTCCATGATTGGAAAGACTCCAAAGGGACTCGAGGAAGGATCTCGTTGAGGATAATGTCACTGGGGAGAAAAAGAGGACTCACTGATTGATGCATTTGTGGGGTTTTCGAAGTTTGAGGCTGCGAGTTTTGAGATTATTTACAAGGATTTGGGATTTTTATTGAGGATAATATTACAAGTCTCATGTGTTGGTCCATCAAAAGTTTCTAGTTGTAGAGGGGATGGAGCTACTTCTTGCATTGCATGTGAGCTTCCATGATTGGAAAGACTCCAAAGGGACTCGAGGAAGGATCTCGTTGAGGATGATGTCACTGGGGAGAAAAAGAGGACTCACTGATTGATGCATTTGTGGGGTTTTCGAAGTTTGAGGCTGCGAGTTTTGAGATTATTTACAAGGATTTGGGGTTTTTATTGAGGATAATATTACAAGTCTCATGTGCCGGAGCCGGGGCCGAGCCGGGCCGGGCCGGGTCGGGCACGGGCTCGGGTTTGGGTCTGAGTCTGGGTCTGGGTTCGGGATCCCTACCTGGCCTAGTTCTTTTTGAATCAGGTCTCAAGGTATGATCCGAACCAGACCGGCTCCCGAACCAGACCGGACCCGCTCCGCCAACAGTTGCGAACCTGTTGGACTGCCAACAGTTGCGAACCAATTGGACAGCCAACGGGTGCGAACCAGTTGGACTGCCAAAGGTTGCGAACCAGTTGGCCGGCCAAAAGTTGCAATGGTTGGGTAGAAAGGTTGCAACCTTTCGTTTGGGTTCGAACCTGTTGGGCCCTCCTACAAGGCTATATAAAGGACTCCATATTCTCAATTGAAAAACACACCAAGACAACACCAATCTTCTCTTCTCTCTCTCTAAATTCTGAACTGCAAATTAAGTTTTGCGTTCTGAATTAGTAAGTAGAGTTCTGAAGTGAAGTGACTTCCAAAAGGGAAGTGGGAAATCCGTAACTCGGTTTCCGAAGCGACTTCCAACGGAGATTCTGCAAAAGTCATTCTGAAAGAAGGCTTAGAAAATTCAACAGATTCTTTTATAGAATTGTTGTCTGAATCTAAGACTTCTGAAGAAGAATATTCTTCAACCTTCCATCATCCTCAACAGTGGGTGCTCCTCCAGAGAGTAAAGACAAATATTCGTTTGAAATTTGTCCTTGTACCGCTGCTTCAACGATCCTGTGAAGGTACTGGTTTACTACGGTTCGACCGTACGGTGATTTGGTAGTGCTATCCAAATACCGTGAAAGAGTGTTGTATCTTGGGAGACCAGCGTCCATTATCCCGTTAGCACCGGTGCGGGGGATGTAATTGTCTTAAGGAGTTTCGCTTTAAGCGTACCTCACTCTAAATACTGTATAAGTGGATTTAGTCTTTTATACAGGGGATATACTTTATTGTATATCGAGACTGACTTAGATTCAGTCTAATTGGTGCTTTAACCAAGGAAGGAAATTGAAAGGTGGTTCTTAAATTAAGGAACGTTCTATTGAAAGGAAAACCTCCCACCTGATATTTGCCGACCTGGCCAATTAGATTGTTGATATCTCAATGATCTTGATTAGTTGTCAGATTGATTCTTATTAAGCAGAATACCCAACAATCTTAAGACAATTATTGTTTCTTACTTCTGTTCTGCTTGAACTTGCAGAAGATGTCTGAGACAAATTAAGATAACTCAAGCAAGGCACCAAACATGCCGCTACAAGCTTTGATGCCAACTCCACTTCCTAACCCGAAGCCAGAGAAGCCAGGAAAATTTGATGGCACAGAATTTAAGAGGTGGCAACAGAAGATGCTCTTCTACTTG
Source organism: Agave tequilana (assembly GCA_038442645.1). NCBI lineage: Eukaryota > Viridiplantae > Streptophyta > Magnoliopsida > Asparagales > Asparagaceae > Agave > Agave tequilana. Next base: position 116,427 of record JAVJIF010000893.1, read on the forward strand.
ACCACTCTTCATCTGGCCAGATTCCTGCAAGAAGATCCACCAGAGCCTGCAACTGATACATGGACTCAATGTGACTTCCTTTGCCGAAATTATATTTTAAATGGACTGCATGACTCTCTTTACAATGTCTACAGTCCTTAACAACGGCAAAGAAGTTATGGGCCAGTCTTGACAAGAAGTACAAGACTGAGGATGCTGGTACCAAGAAGTTCGTCGTAGGACGATTTCTGGAGTACAAAATGGTGGACAGCAAGACTGTAATCAGTCAGGTGCAAGAGTTCCAACTTATCTTGCACGAGATAGAAGCTGAAGGTATGATCCTAACTGAAACCTTTCAGGTTGCTACTATCGTAGAGAAATTCCCACCTGCGTGGAGAGATTTCAAGAACTACCTTAAGCACAAGCGAAAGGAGTTGAAGTTGGAAGATCTCATTGTGAGGCTTCGTATCGAGGAGGACAACCGCAAGTCCGAGAAAAGGAGCAGTAAGAACTCCTACGAAGCAAAAGCCAATGTGATCGAGGACTCAAAGGGGAAAGCGTCTACTTCCAAAGGCTTAAAGCGGAAGAAGACTTCCCAGGGGTACAAGGGCAAGGTCCAAGAAGGCAAGAACATGCGCTTCAAGGGAACCTGCTACATCTGCAACAAAGAGGGGCATAAGGCGAATGAATGTCGCAGCCGTCTCAAGAAAAACAAGAAGAGCCATCCACATGCGAACTTGACCGACCATGAATCTCCAAGCCTTTCTGCTGTGGTGTCAGAAGTAAATCTGACAACTAACAATAAGGATTGGTGGGTAGACACTGGGGCTACTCGGCACATCTGCTCTGAGAAATTATTATTCTCTGAATATCAAATACTAGAGCAAGATGAGCAACTATTCATGGGGAATTCAGCCGTCTCAAAGGTTGAAGGAAAGGGCAAGGTCATCCTGAAGTGGACATCGGGGAAAGAGCTTACTCTTAACGATGTGCTTCATGTTCCAGACATCCGCAAGAATTTGATCTCCAGATCAATACTTAGTAAGAAAGGATTTAGAATGGTATTTGAATCTGACAAATTTGTACTTACTAAGGGAGGGATGTATGTGGGTTATCTTGTTGATGGACTTTTTAAAGCCAATGTTGCAGTGGTAGATAAAAAGTCTATGTATTTGTACTCAAAGCTTATAAATAAAGAAAATCCTTCTGTTTATTTGCTTGAGTCTCCTATTCTGTGGCATGCTAGATTAGGGCATGTAAATTACAAGTCTTTGAAGAACTTGTCTAATCTGGGATATATTCCTAAACTCAACTTGGAAGAAATTCGCAAGTGTGAGGTTTGTGTTGAGGCCAAGTTGACGAAAAATCATTTCACTCAATTGATCGAAATACAGAACCTTTAGGGTTAATTCATAGCGATCTGTGTGACTTGAAGTTTATGCCAACTAGAGGCGGGAAAAAGTATTTCATTACTTTTATTGATGACTGTACAAGATACTGTAATGTGTATCTTTTAAACAGTAAGGATGAGGCAATAAATATGTTTATAACATATAAAGCCGAAGTTGAGAATCAACTCAACAAGAAAATCAAGACTCTAAAATCCGATAGAGGTGGAGAATATGAATCAAATGATTTTAGTGAGTTATGTGCTAGTTTTGGAGTAATCCATTAACTACAGTACCATACACTCCTCAGCAGAATGGAATTGCTGAACGGAAGAACAGAACTTTGAAGGAGATGGTTAATTCCATGCTCGTAAGTTCTGGAGCTCCGCAGAACTTATGGGGGGAAGCTCTATTAACTGCAAATCATATTCTAAATAGAGTACCCCACAAGAAACTTGGTCTTATACCATTCGAGTTATGGCATGGAAGGACACCTTCCTACCATTACCTCAAAATGTGGGGGTGCCTAGCAAAGGTGCTAGCACCATTACCCAAAAAGACTAAGTTGAGAGCAAAAACTATGGACTGCATATTCATAGGCTATGCCTTGAATAGTAGTGCCTACAGATTTCTAGTTCATAAATCAGAAATACCAGATATTCATGTAAACATGATTATCGAATCTCGAGATGCTGTGTTCTTTGAAGACATCTTTCCATACAAACGGGAAGCAGATAAGACTTCTGGGAAAAGAACACACGAGATGGCGTTCAGGGACGAAAGCCCCGAGGAACGAATTGTTAATGCGGAAACTAAACCAAGAAGAAGTCAGAGATCTAGAATGTCAAAATCTTTTGGTCCAGATTTCATAGCATACGCTATTGAGAACGAGCCTTAAACATTTAAAGAGGCTATGTTAACCCCAGAAGCACAAATGTGGAAAGAAACTATAAATAGCGAAATAGAATCCATACTAAGTAATCATACTTGGGAATTGGTAAACTTGTCTCCTGGCAGTAAACCAATTGGGTGTAAGTGGATTTTCAAACGAAAATTAAAACCCGATGGATCTATCGATAAGTACAAGGCTAGATTAGTAGCCAAAGGTTATTGATAAAAGAAGGACTTGACTACTTCGATACTTATTCACCAGTAACAAGAATTACGTCCATTCGGATGTTAATTGCAATTGCAGTATTGTACAACTTAGATATCCATCAAATGGATGTCAAGACTGCATTCTTAAATGGTAAATTAAGTAAAGAGATATATATGGAGCAACCTGAAGGATTTAAAGTCAAGGGCCAAGAACACAAGGTGTGTAAATTGGTAAAATCCTTATACGGTTTAAAGCAGGCTCCAAAAAAATGGCATGAGAAATTTGATAGTGTCATGATCAAAGATGTATTCACTATCAATGAATGCGATAAGTGTGTTTACACGAAAACAGTTGGAGATGCATGTATCATTGTTTGTCTTTATGTAGACGACATGTTGATACTTGGGACTAATATTGAAATTATTAAGTCCACTAAACGAATGTTATCCAACAGTTTTTGATATGAAGGATCTGGGAGTTGCTGATGTAATTTTAGGAATTAAAATTACTAGAACACCAGATGGAATCAGTCTATCTCAATCTCACTACGTAGATAAGATGATAGAAAGATTCAAGGATCATGGGATAAAAGAGAATACAAATTCTTTTCTCCCACACGTCCACCTTCATAAGAATACAGGAACTGGAATACGCCAGTTGGAGTATTCTCATATTATCAGAAGTCTAATGTATTTAATGAATTACACTAGACCCGATATTGCTTACGCTGTAAGCAAGTTAAGTAGATACACTAGCAAACCTAGTGATCTACATTGGACCGCTCTACTACGAGTATTGGGTTATGTATCACATACCAAGGAATATGCCTTAAGATATGGACAGTATCCACGGGTACTGGAAGGATACAGTGATGCTAATTGGATTGCAGATTCTGAGGAATCAAAATCAACTAGCGGATACGTATTTACTCTAGCAGGAGCAGCGGTGTCATGGAAATCTTCTAGGCAAACATGTATTGCCCGTTCCACTATGGAATCAGAATTCATAGCCTTAGATAAGGCTGGAGAAGAAGCAGAATGGCTTCGACAATTCTTAGAAGATATACCATTGTGGCAAAAGCCAGTGCCCGCTATATGTATACACTGCGATAATCAAGCAGCTATATCTAGGGCACAAAATGTTATATACAACGGTAAGTCTAGACATATTCGTTGTAGACATAATACCGTGAAGCAGTTGCTCTCAAATGGAATTATCTCTATTGACTTTGTATCGTCAAAGGATAATTTAGCGGATCCTCTTACTAAAGGTTTAAGTGGAGAGCGTATAAACTGCGCATCGAGGGGAATGGGTCTAAAAGCCTAACCTTACCGAGTCAGCTTAATGGAAACCTCACTTAGCGACTGGAGATCCCACGGACTAAGTTCAAGAGGAAAAACTAGTTATGATTGACTCAGCAAGTAAGCACTTGGGAGCTTGACTCCAATCCATTCCTAAGGTGCACATAAGTGCTTTTCTACAAGTGGGTTAAGGATAAGCTTAACGCTTTTAATGATGCCTATATCTTGTTACTAAACAAGTGGAGTAGAGTAGACTACTCTTAATAGGTCCATCACCTATGTGAGTATAGCGTTGGGTTGGCTCTTTGGGAATTTCTATGGAGGCTGTTATTCCCTAAAGATACTCTCTGAAACCAAGAATGTCCAGGGCCAAAACGGACACAACCGAGAACCAAAGTTGATTTGGAAAGTTACTGTGTGAAGCTTGTTGACTTGGCTTACAATAACGGCTAACAGTTCAAGACCTAGTTCACTGATTAGCCAGTAAGTCCGATAAAGCTTTCGCTATGGAAGGTTCAAGACCTAGTTAACCTATCCTTATGCAGTTTCTTTTCTCAAGTACCTTTCACAATAGATTCAGTCTCTTTGTGTGTCATTTCCTTGAATCTCCATTCATTGTGGGGGATTGTTGGAATTGAAGAATATAATTATGAATCTTCGAGTTGAATTATGGCGAGATCCGTTGATCGAATCAACTGGATGATGGTTGGAGTGTGTTCTCCTTCCATTGGGGATGAACGTGGTATATTCACATGTTCAATTCCGACTTCGAATGAATGAGATATTCAAGTCCAAAGATTGCCTAATTCAAAGCCAAACGGGACTAAAGGTAGCTAAAAGCATTCAGTCCCACATTGGCCATGGGATGGAAGTTTGTGGTGTATAAATAGAGAAAATTGAGAACAAAGGGCGTGCCCTTTGGGTACTTGGAGTTTTCGCGCGCGAAAAGGAGGGAACTATGCACGTATGTACGTACGTGCGCGCGCGCGCGCGCCGCCGCTGGCGGCGGCGGCGGCGGCCGGCGCCGGTGCCAGGGCCGGGTCGGGCCGGGCACGGGCTCGGGCTCGGGTCCGGGCCTGGGCCTGGGTTTGGGTCTGAGTCTGGGTCTGGGTTCGGGATCCCTACCTGGCCTAGTTCTTTTTGAATCAGGTCTTAAGGTATGATCCGAACCACCCGCTCCAGAACCAGACCGGACCCGCTCCGCCAACAGTTGCGAACCTGTTGGACTGCCAACAGTTGCGAACCAATTGGACAGCCAACGGGTGCGAACCAGTTGGACTGCCAAAGGTTGCGAACCAGTTGGCCGGCCAAAAGTTGCAATGGTTGGGTAGAAAGGTTGCAACCTTTCGTTTGGGTTCGAACCTGTTGGCCCTCCTACAAGGCTATATAAAGGACTCCATATTCTCAATTGAAAAACACACCAAGACAACACCAATCTTCTCTTCTCTCTCTCTAAATTCTGAACTGCAAATTAAGTTTTGCGTTCTGAATTAGTAAGTAGAGTTCTGAAGTGAAGTGACTTCCAAAAGGGAAGTGGGAAATCCGTAACTCGGTTTCCGAAGCGACTTCCAACGGAGATTCTGCAAAAGTCATTCTGAAAGAAGGCTTAGAAAATTCAACAGATTCTTTTATAGAATTGTTGTCTGAATCTAAGACTTCTGAAGAAGAATATTCTTCAACCTTCCATCGTCCTCAACAGTGGGTGCTCCTCCAGAGAGTAAAGGTAAATATTCGTTTGAAATTTGTCCTTGTACCGCTGCTTCAACGATCCTGTGAAGGTACTGGTTGACTACGGTTCGACCGTACGGTGATTTGGTAGTGCTATCCAAATACCGTGAAAGAGTGTTGTATCTTGGGAGACCAGCGTCCATTATCCCGTTAGCACCGGTGCGGGGGACGTAATTGTCTTAAGGAGATTCGCTTTAAGCGTACCTCACTCTAAATACTGTATATGTGGATTTAGTCTTTTATACAGGGATATACTTTATTGTATATCGAGACTGACTTAGATTCAGTCTAATTGGTGCTTTAACCAAGGAAGGAAATTGAAAGGTGGTTCTTAAATTAAGGAACGTTCTATTGAACGGAAAACCTCCCACCTGATATTTGCCGACCTGGCCAATTAGATTGTTGATATCTCAGTGATCTTGATTAGTTGTCAGATTGATTCTTGTTAAGCAGAATACCCAACAGATGTCACTGGGGAGAAAAAGAGGACTCATTGATTGATGCATTTGTGGGGTTTTCGAAGTTTGAGGCTGCGAGTTTTGAGATTATTTACAAGGATTTGGGGTTTTTATTGGGGATAATATTACAAGTTTCATGTGTTGGTCCATCAAAAGTTTCTAGTTGCATATACGAATCCCAAACTCATTAAAAAATTAAGAGTTTAATTGAGGATTAGGCTTATCTTTTTTTTTTTTTAAGTATGACATTTATCATCATAACCCATATAGATCAGAAGATTTCTTGCTTAAACACGCTATTTTTTTCCTTCTATTTTTCTATTTTTTGTTGAAATACTAGCTTATTGAAATAACCAAATGATCTTATAAAATTATGAGTAGAAAGAATAAGTCGAACTATAAGTGAACTAAACTATAAAAATATTTATTCTGATTATCTTTTTTAGATCTTTAAAGAACCATATCTAGATTCAGTAAGGAGTCACATCCATTTTCAAATACATATCCTATCAACAAGCTAGCTAATTGGATTTTAAGGATTCAAACTCAAAATTTCAAATTGAATTATCGGGTCCCATAACCACCCCTGATCTTAAAGCAAAGGAAATCTTTTTTTTTAGGATTATTGGCAAATGACATATTTGAAATCTTTAGAAAGAACAATAAAAGGTAACTTACATTGTCCCCCTTCAGAGTATGGATACTCTATTAGCATTTCGATACTCTATTAGCATCTCGTTATAATTTTTTTTAACAATGAATTTATCTCTTCTTTTACAGTTATTATCCCCTGTAAGGCTATAACTAAAGGAAAAAAAAATTAAAAATTACCAAAAGAACAAGATGGGCATATGATGATGTAGATAAGAAATAGGATTGGCATAAAACATGCCAAAATTTCTTTTTTACTTGTTAGATGTTGGACAGGAGATAACACGCTTCATTTATAGGGAAAGGCAATGTTTCTATCAGTCAAAGTCAGTAATGAAATCACCAACAACACCTCAATACTGGCATAGAATCACAATCATCATTGTCATTCAAATCTCTAGAGAAGTATCAAGAAACATTACCATCCTTCTTGTACAGACTGAGAGAAGGCCAGCTATTAATATCTTTCTTAACTTCTATGATTTGTGAAAGTTTTATTGGAGAAATATGGACAAAGGAACTAAAAGTTCTCTCTCTAAATAACAGAAGGAAATTAGATATTAAAAATAATCAACAAATAAAAACTAAATTTGATAACAAAGAAGAAATCATATTAAGGAAACCAGATCGATCAATCCATGAAATGGATTCCTGAAATTGAGTTCACAGTGCTAAAACAATGAACTGTAAGCACTTGTGCACGAAGTTTGCTCGCTTGTCGTCCTTCGCCAATTGCCTTCCATCCTTCTAACAACATCGTATGGTGAGGCGAGTGTACTGATGTGATTATTATAGGGCATAACTTTTTAAAGATCCGCCCCTCGCCATTGTTACAGTAGAAATAAGGCGTGCATTGGAAATCCTTTGGGATGTTCCATTTCTTTTCCCACACTTCCTTGCTATGATCAGACCTCTACTTGCACAACAGATAGTACACCCGACCAAGAGAACCACAGATTTTCAAAAGATGCGTCACATCATGAGGAAACTTTCTTTTATTTGATAATTAAAATTAGCTATTGAGGGCCTGCCTTTGTTTCAGAAAGAGGAAAAAAAAAAAAAAACAAGGAAAATAAAATCCAATTGTCTCATATTATATATTACATCCAAAGGTAGGATTCAAAGTTTCAAACACAATTAGCAATATGATAATATTAATTTACAGAATAAATATAATACTATTTGATACTTGGAGTCTATGCTAATTGGGCCCTTAATTTCAGTTCATTTTCTTTTTTTTCATTCTTTGATTTTTTTTTTTTTAAGAAAATAATTTCTTTTTTCCTTCTCTGATACATATTTGTCCAGAAATGAATATTGCAAGATCAATATGGATCACACTGTTCATAATTGTTTGAGCCCCTGATTAAATGAGGTACTTGACCATATCCACAAAATCTCAAGCAAGGCAAGGAAAAATGGCAAACCATATGCTAGCTAGTTATATTTGGAATAATTAAGCACCAACATTAAGTGTTATTGAGATACATTCTCATGCTCCGTTCTTTATTGACATGGGGAGGAGGGGGAGGGAGGGGAACAGAGACAGAGCATGTACCAAGGAAGCAACATTGCAACAAGCTTTTAGCTACACATTAGGATCAAAGGGGACTCCAGTAGAAGGCAACCATTGATTTCCATCAATAAACACAGCAACTGAAAATGGCTTTGCTCCTTCTCCCGACTTTAAAGCGTGGAAGCCGGGCCACTTAACTCGTGCGTCAGTTATCGATCCTGGGCCACTATTAGCATACTCAATGTATTGCGCTGTTTTGCTTCTTCCACCCCATTCTTCATAACCAGCTGGATTGATAACATTGTCTATAAATGATTTCATAACTATGACCCTGGCGAAGTCCTTCCATGGCCTTCCAAGAAAGCCTTTCTCTGCACTTGGCGGAAACTCAGGTGCAGCTTTGATGCTGCAGTTGTCAACTGAAATCCCTGTATTCCTTGCCATATCGGTTCTTCCTTGAGCAGTCATGTAGCCAAAATCTCGGAAATAGATATTGCACTTCTGAAGTATCATAGCTGCATCTCCAAAGATAAAATCAACACTTCCATATACATCACACTCTCTAAAGAATTGTCTCCCTCCATTCACATAGAGTGTATCTTGATAGCTTCGAAATTCACAGAGAAAGAACACAGATTTATCTCCTTCACTCCTCAGTGCCACTGCTTGTCCTTTGCCTTCCTCAGACACGTTCTCGAAAGAAATGCATTTGCCTATGAAGTTATCTGCTAATACAACTGCATGCAAACATGAAAAATAGCAAGAAAATTAAATACAACGAAATAGCTAATACGTGAGATATACAAAACATGCATATATGTGAAAAAAATCAAAATTCTTACTCAATGCGCCCGAGAATTGAATACTGACGCCATCATGCATGTTGAGCCGACTGCGAATGATGGTGTTGCCTTTGCCATCTCCAATAAGAGTAATCTCAGGTCGAGTGATGGTGACATTTTCCTCATACACACCTCTCTTTACATAAATTACATATCTCCCCTTGGTTGGACTTGGTATTGCCCTCACTGCATCCGTGAGGGTAGTGAAATTTCCGTCACCACCTTTGGAGACTACAACATTTGGTGAGAATTTCTCTCCTGAACAGTCGACAAAAGCAGTAGCCATGTGGTGTGGGTAGATCGAATACTTGTCAGTTGTTGAAGTTTGATGGTAACACTGCTAATAGCAATATTGAGGATGTGGTGATATGTTTAACAAGAGTCGGTCATATTTATAGTGTGAAAGCACCTAATTCGCATGCTGATCTCAACTTTGAATTGAGGTGAATGAGTAAGAGGTGATGTGTAAAACCCGTTAGAATTACTCATAATGACAAGTCAAAACTTATGTAATGTTGAGTCATCATTCAAAACTTTCCTAGTAAAGAAACATCCTATATGGATTAATTACACAAAATCATAGTCAGCACTCAAAATATTAACTATTAGTTAAACATTGTGTTATTTCCCATTAAACAAAGAAATATGCAATGAACTCGGCCGAAAACGTGAATCATATTATAGTTTTTTTTTGGCAATGAATTTATCTCTGCTGTTACTTATCCATTGTAAGGTATAACTAAAGGGGAAAAAAACTAAAAATTATCAAAAGAACAAGATGGGTATATGATGATGTAGATAAGCAATAGAACTGGCATCACTCATGCCAAATTTTCTTTTACTTGTTAGATGTTGGGGATGCAGGAGATGACACGCTTGATTATAGGGAAAGGCAATGTTTCTATTCAAAGTCTGTAGTGAAAGCAACAACAGTGATATGTCAAAACTTATGTAATGTTGAGTCATCATTCGAAACTTTCCCTGTAAAGAAACGTCGTGTATGATTAATTTCATAAAATCATAGCAGCACTCAAAATATTTACTTTTAGTTAAACATTGTGTTATTTCCCACTAAACAAACAAATATGCAAAGCTGAACCTTGAACTTGACCTAGCACATGAATCATGTCCAGTTTGATCATTAACATTGACGTATTAATAATAAAAGATTAGTATTGCTAATGTCTCTTTTTCTTAGGAGAAATAAACTGTTGGGCAATAAATAACTTAAAAGAGTTATCTAATAATGGACGAGAACTGTTACGGGACCCCAAAACTGGCTAAGTGAAATTACAAGGGGAAAAAATTAAGATACGTAGACACCATAACATGATGATTAGCCAAAAAAAAAGAAAGGGGAGGAAATGTATCAGATTGGTTGGAAATGATAATCATGCATTTTCTCTGAGATAAAACTAAATCAATCACATTCATGTACAAGATAGGGAAATGCATTAGCCCAAGTGAAAATTGGAGAATGTCAGGATTTAACATGGAAAAGGGGATAAAGATCCTCACAAGTTTCCTTACTTTCTTTCTTTGAGACAAGTAACTGTCAGGCAGCAGCAGTACTAGATAATAGATCAAAAGTCATAGACGAGAACTTGGATGAAAAGTAAGTACAAGAAGCAGACAACTTAATAAAAATGGAAGAGAATTCAGATGTGTGAGACAGCTCAATTTCCTGACTAGGTGCCTTGAGTAACAACCTAATCACCTAACTAAGTGGGAAGAGCCCCATTGGGGCTCTACTGCCATAGACCCGTAACATGGTAGGTGTCAAATTTAAAGCAAAAGAGACAGTGTGCTCGAGCACGCGCAAAGTAAAATTCTATTTATCAGTAAGCATTAGTGTACATAAAACATCCATTTATTACTTCACCTGTAACCAAAAACATCTCTATTCAAACTGGATTAATATTGTAGATTTATTGTTCAGGTTTACGCCTCTTGCTTAATGCTGTTGTTTCTAAAGGTGGTGATGGTGACTAGACAACCATAAAATCTATTCCAGGCACATTTGTGGCATAAGTGTGATATACGGAGAAAAACATTGCTATCTTGAGGCAGAATGGCACTCTTGGTTGTTCATGGGATGAGCAAAACAATCATTAACAACAGCAAACCTATATCTTGTTTGTAGCTATTTGTTCTTTAATGGTGTTTCTCTAAAAAATAAATTCTGTGTTTCTGTATGAAGAAGATTGAACTTTCAATATGAACCAGTTTTATACTATGGTAAGAAGGACAACTTATGATACTAAATCAATTTTCTAACTTTACCACACATAAATGTTGCTTTCTTATTCCTTGTTCTGTTATTCATAGCAGACTCAAAATCAATTTTCTTCATTTTGACAAACAGAGAGCTGCCAAATTGACAAGTTTACTACAACTTATAAACAACAACAGATATTCAATAGCAAAGCTTTACATTTGTTAATATCAGCAACAATATTTTACATTGGATAATATATAGAAACCAGTAGCAACAACTTCTTTCCTTGATTTGCCGAAAAATTCATACAGGTTCACAGTTGATTCAAGATTCAAAGACCTGGTATCTCTTTGCTACCCCATTTATATGACCCAACTATACCAACAACCATCATAATTTAATGATCAATTCCTCAGTCCAACCCCTTGTGAACAGCTCTGGAAACTTCATTAATGAAGCTAGCGTTAATGCAACAGTCAATATTTCAAGTTAGATTTTACTCCATACAAGCTTACACTTTAAGACAACCGTTTTGGTGTCCCCCTTTGAGCAGTTCCACAGGTTGCAATCATCCTATCAGTGTGAGTATATAATCCACAATTCTAGTTCACATATGGAAAGTGTTGGTATTTAGAGTGCCTCATATTCATTGAAGAAAAATTCAGGTTTTTTATAGTTTTCTAATACGGATCTGTCTCCTATTTTGGTTTGAATATAAATTTTCTACTTTTCTAAGTAGGTGCTGATTTGAGTTTGTGCTGAACTAGGATCATCCCAGGTGTCTATATAAACCCCTTAGGGATAACTTTTTAAGGTGTGTGTCAAGAATTTAAGAGAAATTATAGAATTCTACCATTAAGAGTTGTGAGAGAGATCTCATTGTAACTCTTATATTTTCTTTAGTAAATATTTCTTCCCTCCTCCCCGTGGACGTAGCACATTGCTGAACCAAGTTAAATATTGTGTTTTTTTGTTGTGTGGTGATTACTTACTAGTGGTAGATCTTCTACGCTTTCGCTTCCACTGCCAAGTCTTCTACTTGGTGTTCCTCCATTGTTTGATCGGTGATTGATCATCAATAATTAGTTTCAGAGTGATGGTTAGTAAGATGACTATGACAACCACGTTCGAGATGAAGAAATTCAACAGGAAGTCACCCTTCACATATTATGAAAAATGCGAGTAACATCGTTGCTCTGAATGAGGGCACAGACAAGGCCCTGCTTGGTATTGAGAAGAAGCCATCGAAATGGAGGATGATGAGTAGAACGACATTGACTTTCGCACAAAGGTGGCGATCATACTATGCCTATAAGATAAGGTCCTTATAATGTGATAAACGAGGAGACAACTACTAGTCTTTGATGTACGCTGGAGGGTCTGTACATGACGAAGAGTTTGTCAAATAAGCTATTTATGAAGAAGCACTTATACAGTCTTCGAATTAAGGAAGGTACGTTTATTCTACAATATCTCAAAGCTTTTAATAAAATTTTAAGCAACTTGTTAGTTCTAGAGGTTAAGGTAGAAGAAGAAGACAAAACTCTTCTGCTACTCTCTTCTCTTTCATCTAGTTATGACATCTTGGCAACCACCACATGTATGATAAGGAGACTTTAGTTTAGAAGATGTCAGTCAGAAGCACTAGAATAACGAGCTGATGAAGAAGATAGATTCCACAGAGGAGGCCTTAAGATTGTTTGTCAAGGGCTAGAGGGAAAGATCGAAGTGTAAGGGATCCAAAGGGATCTAGAAGCGTCTAATAGTTTCTCTTGTGACTTTTACAGGAAATCAGGGCAAATCAAGAAAAATTGTATGAAATACAAGAGAAGCTGAAGAGGAAAGGCAGTAAAGATTCTGACAGGGCTAGTATAAGTAAAAATTCAGATCAAGTCGGGATTATCAAAGAAGCAGATAAGAATTCATCTGATGTCTTAACAACTGAGTGAAAAAAGATAAATACTCAAATGTTTGGTTACTTGACTCTGAGTGCACATATTACATATGCCCTAAAAGGGGTCATTCAGAAAATACAAGTTTTATGATGGAGGCTTTGTCCTGATGGTAAATGATGTCATGTGTAAGACTGTTGGCATTGGAAACATCCGTATGAGGATGTTTGATGGATAAGTTCAAACCCTTACTAACGTTCAACATGTTCCGGGTTTAAAGAAGAATCTTCTCTCGTTGGGAGCTTAAAAGCTCGTGGGTAAAAAATTTTTGGTGCAGATGGAGCAATCAAAGTTACTAAAGGTTTCATAACAATACTCAAAGGAGGACTAACAACAAATGTATACAAATTGACAGGAAGCATTATTATTGATGATGCTTCAATAGTAATAGAGAAGGAGGATACTATAAGACTTTGGCACATGTGTCTTAGACACATGAGCGAGCGAGGTCTTCAAATCTTACACAAAACGAGAGCTCAATAAGGTATCAAATATTCCAAACGTGATTTATTTAAATTTTGCATTTTGAATAGACAACATAGAGTAGCTTTCTCTTCATCTCAGCACAAGATAAAGGGATTGCTAGATCTCATACACACGGATGTATAGGGGCCTTAGCCAGTAACATTCATTGGAGGTGCTAGGTACTATTTTATTTTTATAGATGATTTTTTAAGGAAAGTTTCTGTAAACTTTTTGAAGCAGAATTGGAAGTATTTTAAAAGTTCAAGGAGTGAAAACTTTGGTGAAAAATCAAACGGGACGGAAGGTGAAAGTCTTGAGGTCCGATAAAGAAGTCAACTACACCCCCAAAGAATTTAAAGACTACTTGCAAGCAAAGGCATCAAATACCAGTTAGGTATTCAAGGTGGCCAGAACAAGAGTAGCAGAGCGCATAAATCAAGCACTTAGAGAGTGTGCCTATAGTATCAGATTACAGGTTGACATGTCAAAAGTATTTTGGACGAGGCAGGGAATCATGCGAGTTATCTAGTAAACATGTCACCAGTAACAACTATTAATTTTCTGAACCCAGAGGAAATATGGCAAGGAGTATTTGTGAACTATTCAACCTTATGAATTTTTAGTTGTCCGGCATATAGTTTGGTTGATAGTCAGAAAAGAAACAAACTGTAGTTCAAGTCTAAGAAGTGTATCTTCATCAGGTACACCAAAGGAATCAAAGGTTTCTGAGTTTGGGATCTTGACTAAAAGAGTACCTTAAACAACAGAGCGTGATCTTTGACGAAGATTCAATATTGCGAGAAAAGTCAGAGACGGAGGATAAAGCGCAAGGTGAAGCTTCAAACAGTTTGGCACCAGACACTCAGAAAAAGGGAGTCGAGTTCTCAGATAGCCCTAAAAGGCCTGAAGGATTAGGAAAGGACTCTTCAGAGTCTAATGAAGACAAATAGGAGGCTACTCAAGAGAAACCTAGACCGTTAAGGCTATCAGTCAGAGTTACGGTGCTACCAACAAGGTAAAGATTATGTCTCTTTCGCATTGGTAACAGAAATAGGAGACCCTGATAGTTATAAGGAAGCGATCGAAATACATGACCATGGCAAGTGGATTATACCCATAGAGTAAGAGACAGAGTCTTTAAATAGAAATCAAACATGGACATTAGTCAATGTTCTAAAGTATTCCAAGGTTATAAATTGCAGATGGGTCTTTCGCAAGAAGAACAATGAGCAATACAAGGCAAGGTTAATTGCCAAAAGAAAATGCTCCAAAGAAGGGTATTGAGTATAATGAAACTTTCTCACCAATAGTCAAGCATACATATATTCGGATGTTATTGATGATAGTCGCTTAGCATATATGCGTGGGGTGTTTTTCTCGTGTATATACGTCGTCGACTCTCGTCGCGACTCTATTTCCACGTACTTTGGGAAGAGGGGCATGATTGATAATACATTTTTAATTTTAAAAATTTTATTATTGTTAATATTGTTTTAATTTTCATTAATTTATTATTTTAATTTAATATAGTTATTTATTATTCTATTAAATTTTTATACAATTGTTTAATATTTTATTAATGTAACAATATTATTTTTTAATATCTTATTAATATAAAAATGATATGTTTTAATAATATAGCAATATTATACTAATTTTCTAATATTTTAATATTATTTATTTATTTTAGTATTCTTTAATTTTTCTTCAAATTTAATAATTATTTGTTTAGTTAATATTTTATTATTATTTTACTAACTGAACTAATATTTTATTAATATTATTATAAATAACATATTAAAATGCCCTAAGTAATCCCTTCAAAAAGTAGAGTGCTTCGAAAATGCCTTATTTCTGAGAATTGAGACTATCACCGTAATCCTCAAAAAATGATCACAGTATTGAGGACTGGGACTATGATCGCAGTACTCACAAAAATGTCTTACTTTTAAGGATTGTGATAATATTCACAGTCCTCACAAAATACACTATTTATGAGGACTGCAACCATAATCGCAGTCCTCACAAAAATATCATATTTCCGAGTTTTTATAGGATTGTGCTATGATCGCGGTCCTCTTTATTAGGATTGCGATCATGATCGCAGTATTCATAAAAATGTCTTATATTTAGTCTTTATGAGAATTGTGACGCCATGGTCACGGTTCTTACAAAATGCCCTATTTCTTAGTCAGTACTCACAAAGTACTGCAATTTTGAGTCACAATCCTTATATCAATATAGCCATAACCATCAGACCCCTGTTTACTTACATCAAATGATCCCACATGTTATCCAGATCTAAACATAAACAAAAACATCATGAGCACGAACAAACTAGATATGCAAAAAGTCGATCCAAAAAATTCCAGGGTCACCGCCCCCAGCCATTCGAGGGGTTTCCCACCCCTTCCAAACCCCATGATGACCTGATCGGGCAAGTCGACCCACAAATAACTCTGCAGTGGTGTTAAGAGAAAAGCAACATTTGGAGTGACAGAGAAGGGTAAAAGAGAAAATAAAAATATACAAAGAAATGGTGGTTGAAAGGAATCAATTTCTGCTGACATGGATGAAGTTATAATGAACAAAATTATGAAGTTGAGTTTTTTCTAATTTTGAGGCGACGTAGGTGGTTGTAACAAAATTTTTCAAAAAATAATTAGCAGATTCCAGGATTTGAACGTGACATGAATTGAACATGCAACCTTTTGATCTGGAGTAAGATGTAATACCATTACGCCATGGATCTAGCTATTTAAATCAATATCTCTTTCTTTTTGAGATTTTTTTAATATGAAAACCAGGTCAAAAAATATTATGATATTTCTAATATCTCTCCCATTTATGCATGATAATATCTCATTTAGTGACCCTTGACCTTTACTAACTAGTCAGATAATATTAATGCATTCTAATTGATGGGTTGAACCACCAATGTAGCATGTGTGTTTTTTATGATGCTGGATATATTGAAACACTTTGTGGGATATACTTCATATTTAGTTTTTATTTTTTTATTTTATTAATTGTAGTTTGGATTTGTACCTTTTGCATGTAGAACTAAGATTGCTTTTTCAGCTCTGGTCTTCCTTTTATGTTGCTACTTCATGTATTTGCTATGACTTGCCATAAGGGGAATGAGTGCTCGAGGCATCAGATGTTGGAGATGTGTCTTGGTTTGGAAAGGCGAGATGGGCTTTGACGAAGGTTGGGTTTCTGTAGAGGGGATGGAGCTACTTCTTGCATTGCATGTGAGCTTCCATGATTGGAAAGACTCCAAAGGGACTCGAGGAAGGATCTCGTTGAGGATGATGTTGTTGGAATTGAAGAATATAATTATGAATCTTCGAGTTGAATTATGGCGAGATCCGTTGATCGAATCAACTGGATGATGGTTGGAGTGTGTTCTCCTTCCATTGGGAATGAACGTGGTATATTCACATGTTCAATTTCGACTTCGAATGAATGAGATATTCAAGTCCAAAGATTGCCTAATTCAAAGCCAAAACGGGACTAAAGGTAGCTAAAAGCATTTAGTCCCACATTGGCCATGGGATGGAAGTTTGTGGTGTATAAATAGAGAAAATTGAGAACAAAGGGCGTGCCCTTTGGGTACTTGGAGTTTTCGCGCGCGAAAAGTAGGGAACTATGCACGTACGTACGTACGTGCGCGCGCGCCGCCGCTGGCGGCTGCGTCGGCCGGCCGGAGCCGGGCCGGGTCGGGCACGGGCTCAGGCTCGGGTCCAGGCCTGGGCCTGGGTTTGGGTCTGAGTCTGGGTTCGGGATCCCTACCTGGCCTGGTTCTTTTTGAATCAGGTCTCAAGGTATGATCCGAACCAGACCCGCTCCCGAACCAGACCGGACCAGCTCTGCCAACAGTTGCGAACCTGTTGGACTGCCAACAGTTGCGAACCAATTGGACAGCCAACGGGTGCGAACCAGTTGGACTGCCAAAGGTTGCGAACGAGTTGGCCGGCCAAAGGTTGCAATGGTTGGGTAGAAAGGTTGCAACCTTTCATTTGGGTTCGAACCTGTTGGGCCCTCCTACAAGGCTATATAAAGGACTCCATATTCTCAATTGAAAAACACACCAAGACAACACCAATCTTCTCTTCTCTCTCTCTAAATTCTGAACTGCAAATTAAGTTTTGCGTTCTGAATTAGTAAGTAGAGTTCTGAAGTGAAGTGACTTCCAAAAGGGAAGTGGGAAATCCGTAACTCGGTTTCCGAAGCGACTTCCAACGGAGATTCTGCAAAAGTCATTCTGAAAGAAGCTTAGAAAATTCAACAGATTCTTTTATAGAATTGTTGTCTGAATCTAAGACTTCTGAAGAAGAATATTCTTCAACCTTCCATCGTCCTCAACAGTGGGTGCTCCTCCAGAGAGTAAAGACAAATATTCGTTTGAAATTTGTCCTTGTACCGCTGCTTCAACGATCCTGTGAAGGTACTGGTTGACTACGGTTCGACCGTACGGTGATTTGGTAGTGCTATCCAAATACCGTGAAAGAGTGTTGTATCTTGGGAGACCAGCGTCCATTATCCCGTTAGCACCGGTGCGGGGGACGTAATTGTCTTAAGGAGATTCGCTTTAAGCGTACCTCACTCTAAATACTGTATAAGTGGATTTAGTCTTTTATACAGGGGATATACTTTATTGTATATCGAGACTGACTTAGATTCAGTCTAATTGGTGCTTTAACCAAGGAAGGAAATTGAAAGGTGGTTCTTAAATTAAGGAACGTTCTATTGAACGGAAAACCTCCCACCTGATATTTGCCGACCTGGCCAATTAGATTGTTGATATCTCAGTGATCTTGATTAGTTGTCGATTGATTCTTGTTAAGTAGAATACCCAACAATCTTAAGACAATTATTGTTTCTTACTTCTGTTCTGCTTGAACTTGCAGAAGATGTCTGATATTAAGATAACTCAAGCAAGGCACCAAACATGCCGCTACAAGCTTTGATGCCAACTCCACTTCCTAACCCGAAGCCGGAGAAGCCAGGAAATTTGATGGCACAGAATTTAAGAGGTGGCAACAGAAGATGCTCTTCTACTTGACCACTCTTCATCTGGCCAGATTCCTGCAAGAAGATCCACCAGAGCCTGCAACTGATACATGGACTCAATGTGACTTCCTTTGCCGAAATTATATTTTAAATAGACTGCATGACTCTCTTTACAATGTCTACAGTCCTATAACAACGGCAAAGAAGTTTGGGCCAGTCTTGACAAGAAGTACAAGACTGAGGATACTGGTACCAAGAAGTTCGTCGTAGGACGATTTCTGGAGTACAAAATGGTGGACAGCAAGACTGTAATCAGTCAGGTGCAAGAGTTCCAACTTATCTTGCACGAGATAGAAGCCGAAGGTATGATCCTACCTGAAACCTTTCAGGTTGCTACTATCGTAGAGAAACTCCCACCTGCGTGGAGAGATTTCAAGAACTACCTTAAGCACAAGCGAAAGGAGTTGAAGTTGGAAGATCTCATTGTGAGGCTTCGTATCGAGGAGGACAACCGCAAGTCCGAGAAAAGGAGCAGTAAGAACTCATACGAAGCAAAAGCCAATGTGATCGAGGACTCAAAGGGGAAAGCGTCTACTTCCAAAGGCTTAAAGCGGAGAAGACTTCCCAGGGGTACAAGGGCAAGGTCCAAGAAGGCAAGAACATGCGCTTCAAGGGAACCTGCTACATCTGCAACAAAGAGGGCATAAGGCGAATGAATGTCGCAGCCGTCTCAAGAAAAACAAGAAGAGCCATCCACAGGCGAACTTGACCGACCATGAATCTCCAAGCCTTTCTACTGTGGTCAGAAGTAAATCTGACAACTAACAATAAGGATTGGTGGGTAGACACTGGGGCTACTCGGCACATCTGCTCTGAGAAATTATTATTCTCTGAATATCAATACTAGAGCAAGATGAGCAACTATTCATGGGGAATTCAGCCGTCTCAAAGGTTGAAGGAAAGGGCAAGGTCATCCTGAAGTGGACATCGGGGAAAGAGCTTACTCTTAACGATGTGCTTCATGTTCCAGACATCCGCAAGAATTTGATCTCCGGATCATACTTAGTAAGAAAGGATTTAGAATGGTATTTGTATCTGACAAATTTGTACTTACTAAGGAGGGATGTATGTGGGTTATCTTGTTGATGGACTTTTTAAAGCCAATGTTGCAGTGGTAGATAAAAAGTCTATGTATTTGTACTCAAAGCTTATAAATAAAGAAAATCCTTCTGTTTATTTGCTTGAGTCTCCTATTCTGTGGCATGCTAGATTAGGGCATGTAAATTACAAGTCTTTGAAGAACTTGTCTAATCTGGGATATATTCCTAAACTCAACTTGGAAGAAATTCGCAAGTGTGAGGTTTGTGTTGAGGCCAAGTTGACGAAAAATTCATTTCACTCAATTGATCGAAATACAGAACCTTTAGGGTTAATTCATAGCGATCTGTGTGACTTGAAGTTTATGCCAACTAGAGGCGGGAAAAAGTATTTCATTACTTTTATTGATGACTGTAAAAGATACTGTAATGTGTATCTTTTAAACAATAAGGATGAGGCAATAAATATGTTTATAACATATAAAGCAGAAGTTGAGAATCAACTCAATAAGAAAATCAAGATTCTAAAATCCGATAGAGGCGGAGAATATGAATCAAATGATTTTAGTGAGTTATGTGCTAGTTTTGGAGTAATCCATCAAACTACAGCACCATACACTCCTCAGCAGAATGGAATTGCTGAACGAAAGAACAGAACTTTGAAGGAGATGGTTAATTTCATGCTCGTAAGTTCTAGAGCTCCGCAGAACTTGTGGGGGAAGCTCTATTAACTGCAAATCATATTCTAAATAGAGTACCCCACAAGAAACTTGGTCTTATACCATTCGAGTTATGGCATGGAAGGACACCTTCCTACCATTACCTCAAAATGTGAGGGTGCCTAGCAAAGGTGCTAGCACCATTACCCAAAAAGACTAAGTTGGGAGCAAAAACTATGGACTGCATATTCATAGGCTATACCTTGAATAGTAGTGTCTACAGATTTCTGGTTCATAAATCAGAAATACCAGATATTCATGTAAACATGATTATCGAATCTCGAGATGCTGTGTTCTTTGAAGACATCTTTCCATACAAACGGGAAGCAGATAAGACTTCTGGGAAAAGAACACACGAGATAGCGTTCAGGAACGAAAGCCCCGAGGAACGAATTGTTAATGCGGAAACTGAACCAAGAAGAAGTCAGAGATCTAGAATCTCAAAATCTTTTGGTCCAGATTTCATAGCATACGCTATTGAGAACGAGCCTCAAACATTTAAAGAGGCTATTTAACCAGAGTACAAATGTGGAAAGAAACTATAAATAGCGAAATAGAATCTATACTAAGTAATCATACTTGGGAATTGGTAAACTTGTCTCCTGGCAGTAAACAAATTGGGTGTAAGTGGATTTTCAAACGAAAATTAAAACCCGATGGATCTATCGATAAGTACAAGGCTAGATTAGTAGCCAAAGGTTATCGATAAAAAGAAGGACTTGACTACTTCGATACTTATTCACCAGTAACAAGATTACGTCTATTCGGATGTTAATTGCAATTGCAGTATTGCATAACTTAGATATCCATCAAATGGATGTCAAGACTGCATTCTTAAATGGTGAATTAAGTGAAGAGATATATATGGAGCAACCTGAAGGATTTAAAGTCAAGGGCCAAGAACACAAGGTGTGTAAATTGGTAAAATCCTTATACGGTTTAAGCAGGCTCCAAAATAATGGCATGAGAAATTTGATAGTGTCATGATCAAAGATGTATTCACTATCAATGAATGCGATAAGTGTGTTTACACGAAAACAGTTGGAGATGCATGTATCATTTTTGTCTTTATGTAGACGACGACATGTTGATACTTGGGACTAATATTGAATTATTAAGTCCACTAAACAAATGTTATCCAACAGTTTTTGATATGAAGGATCTGGGAGTTGCTGATGTAATTTTAGGAATTAAAATTACTAGAACACCAGATGGAATCAGTCTATCTCAATCACACTACGTGGATAAGATGATAGAAAGATTCAAGGATCATGGGATAAAAGAGAATACAAATCCTTTTCTCCCACCACGTCCACCTTCATAAGAATACAGAACTGGAAACGCCAGTTGGAGTATTCTCAGATTATCGGAAGTCTAATGTATTTAATGAATTGCACTAGACCCGATATTGCTTACGCTGTAAGCAAGTTAAGTAGATACACTAGCAATGCTAGTGATCTACATTGGACCGCTCTATACTACGAGTATTGGGTTACGTATCACATACCAAGGAATATGCCTTGAGATATGGACAGTATCCACCGGTACTGGAAGGATACAGTGATGCTAATTGGATTGCAGATTCTGAGGAATCAAAATCAACTAGCGGATACGTATTACTCTAGCAGGAGCAGCGGTGTCATGGAAATCTTCTAAGCAAACATGTATTGCCCGTTCCACTATGGAATCGGAATTCATAGCCTTAGATAAGGCTGGAGAAGAAGCAGAATGGCTTCGACAATTCTTAAAAGATATACCATTGTGGCAAAGCCAGTGCCCGCTATATGTATACACTACGATAATCAAGCAGCTATATCTAGGGCACAAAATGTTATATACAACGGTAAGTCTAGACATATTCGTCGTAGACATAATACCGTGAAGCAGATGCTCTCAAATGGAATTATCTCTATTGACTTTGTATCGTCAAAGGATAATTTAGCGGATCCGCTTACTAAAGGTTTAAGTGGAGAGCGTATAAACTGCGCATCGAGGGGAATGGGTCTAAAAGCCTAACCTTACCGAGTCAGCTTAATGGAAACCTCACTTAGCGACTGGAGATCCCACGGACTAAGTTCAAGAGGAAAACTAGTTATGATTGACTCAGCAAGTAAGCACTTGGGAGCTTGACTCCAATCCATTCCTAAGGTGCACATAAGTGCTTTTCTACAAGTGGGTTAAGGATAAGCTTAACGCTTTTAATGATGCCTATATCTTGTTACTAAACAAGTGGAGTAGAGTAGACTACTCTTAATAGGTCCATCACCTATGTGAGTATAGAGTTGGGTCGGCTCTTTGAATTTCTATGGAGGCTGTTATTCCCTAAAGATACTCTCTGAAACCAAGAATGTCTAGGGCCAAAACGGACACAACCGAGAACCAAAGTTGATTTGGAAGTTACTGTGTGAAGCTTGTTGACTTGGCTTACACTAACGGCTAACAGTTCAAGACTTAGTTCACTGATTAGCCAGTAAGTCCGATAAAGCTTTCGCTATGGAAGGTTCAAGACCTAGTTCACCTATCCTTATGCAGTTTCTTTTCTCAAGTACCTTTCACAATAGAGTCAGTCTCTTTGTGTGTCATTTTCTTGAATCTCCATTCATTGTGGGGGATTGTTGGAATTGAAGAATATAATTATGAATCTTCGAGTTGAATTATGGCGAGATCCATTGATCGAATCAACTGGATGATGGTTGGAGTGTGTTCTCCTTCCATTGGGGATGAACGTGGTATATTCACATGTTCAATTCCGACTTCGAATGAATGAGATATTCAAGTCCAAAGATTGCCTAATTCAAAGCCAAAACGGGACTAAAGGTAGCTAAAAGCATTTAGTCCCACATTGGCCATGAGATGAAAGTTTGTGGTGTATAAATAGAGAAAATTGAGAACAAAGGGCGTGCCCTTTGGGTACTTGGAGTTTTCGCGCGCGAAAAGGAGGGAACTATGCACGTATGTACGTACGTGCGCGCGCGCGCCGCCGCTGGCGGCGGCGGCGCCGGTGCCGGAGCCGGGCCGGCCGGGTCGGGCACGGGCTCGGGCTCGGGTCCGGGCCTGGGCCTGGGTTTGGGTCTGAGTCTGGGTCTGGGTTCGGGATCCCTACCTGGCTTGGTTCTTTTGAATCAGGTCTCAAGGTATGATCCGAACCAGACCGGACCCGCTCCGCCAACAGTTGCGAACCTGTTGGACTGCCAACAGTTGCGAACCAATTGGACAGCCAACGGGTGCGAACCAGTTGGACTGCCAAAGGTTGCGAACCAGTTGGCCGGCCAAAAGTTGCAATGGTTGGGTAGAAAGGTTGCAACCTTTCGTTTGGGTTCGAACCTGTTGGGCCCTCCTACAAGGCTATATAAAGGACTCCATATTCTCAATTGAAAAACACACCAAGACAACACCAATCTTCTCTTCTCTCTCTCTAAATTCTGAACTGCAAATTAAGTTTGTGTTCTGAATTAGTAAGTAGAATTCTGAAGTGAAGTGACTTCCAAAAGGAAGTGGGAAATCCGTAACTCGGTTTCCGAAGCGACTTCCAACGGAGATTCTGCAAAAGTCATTCTGAAAGAAGGCTTAGAAAATTCAACAGATTCTTTTATAGAATTGTTGTCTGAATCTAAGACTTCTGAAGAAGAATATTCTTCAACCTTCCATCGTCCTCAACAGTGGGTGCTCCTCCAGAGAGTAAAGGTAAATATTCGTTTGAAATTTGTCCTTGTACCGCTGCTTCAACGATCCTGTGAAGGTACTGGTTGACTACGGTTCGACCGTACGGTGATTTGGTAGTGCTATCCAAATACCGTGAAAGAGTGTTGTATCTTGGGAGACCAGCGTCCATTATCCCGTTAGCACCGGTGCGGGGGACGTAATTGTCTTAAGGAGATTCGCTTTAAGCGTACCTCACTCTAAATACTGTATAAGTGGATTTAGTCTTTTATACAGGGGATATACTTTATTGTATATTGAGACTGACTTAGATTCAGTCTAATTAGTGCTATAACCAAGGAAGGAAATTGAAAGGTGGTTCTTAAATTAAGGAACGTTCTATTGAACGGAAAACCTCCCACCTGATATTTGCCGACCTGGCCAATTAGATTGTTGATATCTCAGTGATCTTGATTAGTTGTCGATTGATTCTTGTTAAGCAGAATACCCAACAGATGTCACTGGGGAGAAAAAGAGGACTCATTGATTGATGCATTTGTGGGGTTTTCGAAGTTTGAGGCTGCGAGTTTTGAGATTATTTACAAGGATTTGGGGTTTTTATTGAGGATAATATTACAAGTCTCATGTGTTGGTCATCAAAGTTTCTAGTTGCATATACGAATCCCAAACTCATTAAAAAATTAAGAGTTTAATTAAGGATTAGGCTTATCTTTTTTTTTTTTTAAAGTATGACATTTATCATCATAACCCATATAGATCAAAACATTTCTTGCTTAAACACGCTGTTTTTTTTTCCTTCTATTTTTCTATTTTTTGTTGAAATACTAGCTTATTGAAATGACCAAATGATCTTATAAAATTATGAGTAGAAGAATAAGTCGAACTATAAGTGAACTAAACTATAAAAATATTTATTCTGATTATCTTTTTTAGATCTTTAAAGAACCATATCTAGATTCAGTAAGGAGTCACATCCATTTTCAATACATATCTTATCAACAAGCTAGCTAATTGGATATTAAGGATTCAAACTCAAAATTTCAAATTGAATTATCGGGTCCCATAACCACCCCTGATCTTAAAGCAAAGGAAATCTTTTTTTATTAGGATTATTGGCAAATGACATATTTGAAATCTTTAGAAAGAACAATAAAAAGGTAACTTACATTGTCCCCCTTCAGAGTATGGATACTCTATTAGCATTTCGATACTCTATTAGCATCTCGTTATAATTTTTTTTAACAATGAATTTATCTCTTCTTTTACAGTTATTATCCCCTGTAAGGCTAAAACTAAAGGAAAAAAAAATTAAAAATTACCAAAAGAACAAGATGGGCATATGATGATGTAGATAAGAAATAGGATTGGCATAAAACATGCCAAAATTTCTTTTTTACTTGTTAGATGTTGGACAGGAGATAACACGCTTCATTTATAGGGAAAGGCAATGCTTCTATCAGTCAAAGTCAGTAATGAAATCACCAACAACACCTCAATACTGGCATAGAATCACAATCATCATTGTCATTCAAATCTCTAGAGAAGTATCAAGAAACATTACCATCCTTCTTGTACAGACTGAGAGAAGGCCAGATATTAATATTTTTCTTAACTTCTATGATTTGTGAAAGTTTTATTGGAGAAATATGGACAAAGGAACTAAAAGTTCTCTCTCTAAATAACAGAAGGAAATTAGATATTAAAAATAATCAACAAATAAAAACTAAATTTGATAACAAAGAAGAAATCATATTAAGGAAACCAGATCGATCAATCCATGAAATGGATTCCTGAAATTGAGTTCACAGTGCTAAAACAATGAACTGTAAGCACTTGTGCACGAAGTTTTGCTCGCTTGTCATCCTTCGCTAATTGCCTTCCATCCTTCTAACAACATCGTATGGTGAGGCGAGTGTACTGATGTGATTATTATAGGGCATAACTTTTTAAAGATCCGCCCCTCGCCATTGTTACAGTAGAAATAAGGCGTGCATTGAAATCCTTTGGGATGTTCCATTTCTTTTCCCACACTTCCTTGCTATGATCAGACCTCTACTTGCACAACAGATAGTACACCGACCAAGAGAACCACAGATTTTCAAAAGATGCGTCACATCATGAGGAAACTTTCTTTTATTTGATAATTAAAATTAGCTATTGAGGGCCTGCCTTTGTTTCAGAAAGAGGAAAAAAAAAACAAGGAAAATAAAATCCAATTGTCTCATATTATATATTACATCCAAAGGTAGGATACAAAGTTTCAAACACAATTAGCAATATGATAATATTAATTTACAGAATAAATATAATACTATTTGATACTTGGAGTCTATGCTAATTGGCCCTTAATTTCAGTTCATTTTCTTTTTTTTCATTCTTGATTTTTTTTTTTTTTAAGAAAATAATTTCTTTTTTCCTTCTCTGATACATATTTGTCCAGCAGAAATGAATATTGCAAGATCAATATGGATCACACTGTTCATAATTGTTTGAGCCCCTGATTAAATGAGGTACTTGACCATATCCACAAAATCTCAAGCAAGGCAAGGAAAAATGGCAAACCATATGCTAGCTAGTTATATTTGGAATAATTAAGCACCAACATTAAGTGTTATTGAGATACATTCTCATGCTCCGTTCTTTATTGACATGGGGAGGGGGGAGGGAGGGGAACAGAGACAGAGCATGTACCAAGGAAGCAACATTGCAACAAGCTTTTAGCTACACATTAGGATCAAAGGGGACTCCAGTAGAAGGCAACCATTGATTTCCATCAATAAACACAGCAACTGAAAATGGCTTTGCTCCTTCTCCCGACTTTAAAGCGTGGAAGCCGGGCCACTTAACTCGTGCGTCAGTTATCGATCCTGGGCCACTATTAGCATACTCAATGTATTGCGCTGTTTTGCTTCTTCCACCCCATTCTTCATAACCAGCTGGATTGATAACATTGTCTATAAATGATTTCATAACTATGACCCTGGCGAAGTCCTTCCATGGCCTTCCAAGAAAGCCTTTCTCTGCACTTGGCGGAAACTCAGGTGCAGCTTTGATGCTGCAGTTGTCAACTGAAATCCCTGTATTCCTTGCCATATCTGTTCTTCCTTGAGCAGTCATGTAGCCAAAATCTCGGAAATAGATATTGCACTTCTGAAGTATCATAGCTGCATCTCCAAAGATAAAATCAACACTTCCATATACATCACACTCTCTAAAGAATTGTCTCCCTCCATTCACATAGAGTGTATCTTGATAGCTCCGAAATTCACAGAGAAAGAACACAGATTTATCTCCTTCACTCCTCAGTGCCACTGCTTGTCCTTTGCCCTCCTCAGACACGTTCTCGAAAGAAATGCATTTGCCTATGAAGTTATCTGCTAATACAACTGCATGCAAACATGAAAAATAGCAAGAAAATTAAATACAACGAAATAGCTAATACGTGAGATATACAAAACATGCATATATGTGAAAAAAATCAAAATTCTTACTCAATGCGCCCGAGAATTGAATACTGACGCCATCATGCATGTTGAGCCGACTGCGAATGATGGTGTTGCCTTTGCCATCTCCAATAAGAGTAATCTCAGGTCGAGTGATGGTGACATTTTCCTCATACACACCTCTCTTTACATAAATTACATATCTCCCCTTGGTTGGACTTGGTATTGCCCTCACTGCATCCGTGAGGGTAGTGAAATTTCCGTCACCACCTTTGGAGACTACAACATTTGGTGAGAATTTCTCTCCTGAACAGTCGACAAAAGCAGTAGCCATGTGGTGTGGGTAGATCGAATACTTGTCAGTTGTTGAAGTTTGATGGTAACACTGCTAATAGCAATATTGAGGATGTGGTGATATGTTTAACAAGAGTCGGTCATATTTATAGTGTGAAAGCACCTAATTCGCATGCTGATCTCAACTTTGAATTGAGGTGAATGAGTAAGAGGTGATGTGTAAAACCCGTTAGAATTACTCATAATGACAAGTCAAAACTTATGTAATGTTGAGTCATCATTCAAAACTTTCCTAGTAAAGAAACATCCTATATGGATTAATTACACAAAATCATAGTCAGCACTCAAAATATTAACTATTAGTTAAACATTGTGTTATTTCCCATTAAACAAAGAAATATGCAATGAACTCGGCCGAAAACGTGAATCATATTATAGTTTTTTTTTGGCAATGAATTTATCTCTGCTGTTACTTATCCATTGTAAGGCTATAACTAAAGGGGAAAAAAACTAAAAATTATCAAAAGAACAAGATGGGTATATGATGATGTAGATAAGCAATAGAACTGGCATCACTCATGCCAATTTTCTTTTACTTGTTAGATGTTGGGGATGCAGGAGATGACACGCTTGATTATAGGGAAAGGCAATGTTTCTATTCAAAGTCTGTAGTGAAAGCAACAACAGTGATATGTCAAAACTTATGTAATGTTGAGTCATCATTCGAAACTTTCCCTGTAAAGAAACGTCGTGTATGATTAATTTCATAAAATCATAGCAGCACTCAAAATATTTACTTTTAGTTAAACATTGTGTTATTTCCCACTAAACAAACAAATATGCAAAGCTGAACCTTGAACTTGACCTAGCACATGAATCATGTCCAGTTTGATCATTAACATTGACGTATTAATAATAAAAGATTAGTATTGCTAAATGTCTCTTTTTCTTAGGAGAAATAAAATGTTGGGCAATAAATAACTTAAAAGAGTTATCTAATAATGGACGAGAACTGTTACGGGACCCCAAAACTGGCTAAGTGAAATTACAAGGGGAAAAAAATTAAGATACGTAGACACCATAACATGATGATTAGCCAAAAAAAAGAAAGGGGAGGAAATGTATCAGATTGGTTGGAAATGATAATCATGCATTTTCTCTGAGATAAAACTAAATCAATCACATTCATGTACAAGATAGGGAAATGCATTAGCCCAAGTGAAAATTGGAGAATGTCAGGATTTAACATGGAAAAGGGGATAAAGATCCTCACAAGTTTCCTTACTTTCTTTCTTTGAGACAAGTAACTGTCAGGCAGCAGCAGTACTAGATAATAGATCAAAAGTCATAGACGAGAACTTGGATGAAAAGTAAGTACAAGAAGCAGACAACTTAATAAAAATGGAAGAGAATTCAGATGTGTGAGACAGCTCAATTTCCTGACTAGGTGCCTTGAGTAACAACCTAATCACCTAACTAAGTGGGAAGAGCCCCATTGGGGCTCTACTGCCATAGACCCGTAACATGGTAGGTGTCAAATTTAAAGCAAAAGAGACAGTGTGCTTGAGCGCGCGCAAAGTAAAATTCTATTTATCAGTAAGCATTAGTGTACATAAAACATCCATTTATTACTTCACCTGTAACCAAAAACATCTCTATTCAAACTGGATTAATATTGTAGATTTATTGTTCAGGTTTACGCCTCTTGCTTAATGCTGTTGTTTCTAAAGGTGGTGATGGTGACTAGACAACCATAAAATCTATTCCAGGCACATTTGTGGCATAAGTGTGATATACGGAGAAAAACATTGCTATCTTGAGGCAGAATGGCACTCTTGGTTGTTCATGGGATGAGCAAAACAATCATTAACAACAGCAAACCTATATCTTGTTTGTAGCTATTTGTTCTTTAATGGTGTTTCTCTAAAAAATAAATTCTGTGTTTCTGTATGAAGAAGATTGAACTTTCAATATGAACCAGTTTTATACTATGGTAAGAAGGACAACTTATGATACTAAATCAATTTTCTAACTTTACCACACATAAATGTTGCTTTCTTATTCCTTGTTTTGTTATTCATAGCAGACTCAAAATCAATTTTCTTCATTTTGACAAACAGAGAGCTGCCAAATTGACAAGTTTACTACAACTTATAAACAACAACAGATATTCAATAGCAAAGCTTTACATTTGTTAATATCAGCAACAATATTTTACATTGGATAATATATAGAAACCAGTAGCAACAACTTCTTTCCTTGATTTGCCGAAAAATTCATACAGGTTCACAGTTGATTCAAGATTCAAAGACCTGGTATCTCTTTGCTACCCCATTTATATGACCCAACTATACAACAACCATCATAATTTAATGATCAATTCCTCAGTCCAACCCCTTGTGAACAGCTCTGGAAACTTCATTAATGAAGCTAGCGTTAATGCAACAGTCAATATTTCAAGTTAGATTTTACTCCATACAAGCTTACACTTTAAGACAACCGTTTTGGTGTCCCCCTTTGAGCAGTTCCACAGGTTGCAATCATCCTATCAGTGTGAGTATATAATCCACAATTCTAGTTCACATATGGAAAGTGTTGGTATTTAGAGTGCCTCATATTCATTGAAGAAAAATTCAGGTTTTTTATAGTTTTCTAATACGGATCTGTCTCCTATTTTGGTTTGAATATAAATTTTCTACTTTTCTAAGTAGGTGCTGATTTGAGTTTGTGCTGAACTAGGATCATCCCAGGTGTCTATATAAACCCCTTAGGGATAACTTTTTAAAGGTGTGTGTCAATAATTTAAGAGAAATTATAGAATTCTACCATTGAGAGTTGTGAGGAGATCTCATTGTAACTCTTATATTTTCTTTAGTAAATATTTCTCCCCTCCTCCCCGTGGACGTAGCACATTGCTGAACCAAGTTAAATATTGTGTTTTTTGGTTGTGTGGTGATTACTTACTAGTGGTAGATCTTCTACGCTTTCGCTTCCACTACCAAGTCTTCTACTTGGTGTTCCTCCATTGTTTGATCGGTGATTGATCATCAATAATTAGTTTCAGAGTGATGGTTAGTAAGATGACCATGACAACCACGTTCGAGATGAAGAAATTCAACAGGAAGTCACCCTTCACATATTATGAAAAATGCGAGTAACATCGTTGCTCTGAATGAGGGCACAGACACGGCCCTGCTTGGTATTGAGAAGAAGCCATCGAAATGGAGGATGATGAGTAGAATGACATTGACTTTCGCACAAAGGTGGCGATCATACTATGCCTATAAGATAAGGTCCTTATAATGTGATAAACAAGGAGACAACTACTAGTCTTTGATGTACGCTGGAGGGTCTGTACATGACGAAGAGTTTGTCAAATAAGCTATTTATGAAGAAGCACTTATACAGTCTTCGAATTAAGGAAGGTACGTTTATTCTACAATATCTCAATGCTTTTAATAAAATTTTAAGCAACTTGTTAGTTCTAGAGGTTAAGGTAGAAGAAGAAGACAAAACTCTTCTGCTACTCTCTTCTCTTTCATCTAGTTATGACAACTTGGCAACCACCACATGTATGATAAGGAGACTTTAGGTTAGAAGATGTCAGTCAGATGCACTAGAATAACGAGCTGATGAAGAAGACAGATTCCACAGAGGAGGCCTTAAGATTGTTTGTCAAGGGCTAGAGGGAAAGATCGAAGTGTAAGGGATCCAAAGGGATCTAGAAGCGTCTAATAGTTTCTCTTGTGACTTTTACAGGAAATCAGGGCAAATCAAGAAAAATTGTATGAAATACAAGGAGAAGCTGAAGAGGAAAGGCAGTAAAGATTCTGACAGGGCTAGTATAAGTAAAAATTCAGATCAAGTCGGGATTATCAAAGAAGCAGATAAGAATTCATCTGATGTCTTAACAACTGAGTGAAAAAAGATAAATACTCAAATGTTTGGTTACTTGACTCTGAGTGCACATATTACATATGCCCTAAAAGGGGTCATTCAGAAATACAAGTTTTATGATGGAGGCTCTGTCCTGATGGTAAATGATGTCATGTGTAAGACTGTTGGCATTGGAAACATCCGTATGAGGATGTTTGATGGATAAGTTCAAACCCTTACTAACGTTCAACATGTTCCGGGTTTAAAGAAGAATCTTCTCTCGTTGGGAGCTTTAAAAGCTCGTGGGTAAAAAATTTTTGGTGCAGATGGAGCAATCAAAGTTACTAAAGGTTTCATAACAATACTCAAAGGAGGACTAACAACAAATGTATACAAATTGACAGGAAGCATTATTATTGATGATGCTTCAATAGTAATAGAGAAGGAGGATACTATAAGACTTTGGCACATGTGTCTTAGACACATGAGCGAGCGAGGTCTTCAAATCTTACACAAAACGAGAGCTCAATAAGGTATCAAATATTCCAAACGTGATTTATTAAATTTTGCATTTTGAATAGACAACATAGAGTAGCTTTCTCTTCATCTCAGCACAAGATAAAGGGATTGCTAGATCTCATACACACGGATGTATAGGGGCCTTAGCCAGTAACATTCATTGGAGGTGCTAGGTACTATTTTATTTTTATAGATGATTTTTTAAGGAAAGTTTCTGTATACTTTTTGAAGCAGAATTGGAAGTATTTTAAAAGTTCAAGGAGTGAAAACTTTGGTGAAAAATCAAACGGGACGGAAGGTGAAAGTCTTGAGGTCCGATAAAGAAGTCAAGTACACCTCCAAAGAATTTAAAGACTACTTGCAAGCAAAGGCATCAAATACCAGTTAAGTATTCAAGGTGGCCAGAACAAGAGTAGCAGAGCGCATAAATCAAGCACTTAGAGAGTGTGCCTATAGTATCAGATTACAGGTTGACATGTCAAAAGTATTTTGGACGAGGCAGGGAATCATGCGAGTTATCTAGTAAACATGTCACCAGTAACAACTATTAATTTTCTGAACCCAGAGGAAATATGGCGAGGAGTATTTGTGAACTATTCAACCTTATGAATTTTTAGTTGTCCGGCATATAGTTTGGTTGATAGTCAGAAAAGAAACAAACTGTAGTCCAAGTCTAAGAAGTGTATCTTCATCAGGTACACCAAAGGAATCAAAGGTTTCTGAGTTTGGGATCTTGACTAAAAGAGTACCTTAAACAACAGAGCGTGATCTTTGACGAAGATTCAATATTGCGAGAAAAGTCAGAGACGGAGGATAAAGCGCAAGGTGAAGCTTCAAACAGTTTGGCACCAGACACTCAGAAAAAGGGAGTCGAGTTCTCAGATAGCCCTAAAAGGCCTGAAGGATTAGGAAAGGACTCTTCAGATTCTAATGAAGACAAATAGGAGGCTACTCAAGAGAAACCTAGACCGTTAAGGCTATCAGTCAGAGTTACGGTGCTACCAACAAGGTAAAGATTATGTCTCTTTCGCATTGGTAACAGAAATAGGAGACCCTGATAGTTATAAGGAAGCGATCGAAATACATGACCATGGCAAGTGGATTATACCCATAGAGTAAGAGACAGAGTCTTTAAATAGAAATCAAACATGGACATTAGTCAATGTTCCAAAGTATTCCAAGGTTATAAATTGCAGATGGGTCTTTCGCAAGAAGAACAATGAGCAATACAAGGCAAGGTTAATTGCCAAAAGAAATGCTCCAAAGAAGGGTATTGACTATAATGAAACTTTCTCACCAATAGTCAAGCATACATATATTCGGATGTTATTGATGATAGTCGCTTAGCATATATGCGTGGGGTGTTTTTCTCGTGTATATACGTCGTCGACTCTCGTCGCGACTCTGTTTCCACGTACTTTGGGAAGAGGGGCATGATTGATAATACATTTTTAATTTTAAAAATTTTATTATTGTTAATATTGTTTTAATTTTCATTAATTTATTATTTTAATTTAATATAGTTATTTATTATTCTATTAAATTTTTATACAATTGTTTAATATTTTATTAATGTAACAATATTATTTTTTAATATCTTATTAATATAAAAATGATATGTTTTAATAATATAGCAATATTATACTAATTTTCTAATATTTTAATATTATTTATTTATTTTAGTATTCTTTAATTTTTCTTCAAATTTAATAATTATTTGTTTAGTTAATATTTTATTATTATTTTACTAATTGAACTAATATTTTATTAATATTATTATAAATAACATATTAAAATGCCTTAAGTAATCCCTTCAAAAAAGTAGAGTGCTTCGAAAATGCCTTATTTCTGAGAATTGAGACTATCACCGTAATCCTCAAAAAATGATCACAGTATTGAGGACTGGGACTATGATCGCAGTACTCACAAAAATGTCTTACTTTTAAGGATTGTGATAATATTCGCAGTCCTCACAAAATACACTATTTATGAGGACTGCAACCATAATCGCAGTCCTCACAAAAATATCATATTTCTGAGTTTTTATAGGATTGTGCTATGATCGCGGTCCTCTTTATTAGGATTGCGATCATGATGCAGTATTCATAAAAATGTCTTATATTTAGTCTTTATGAGAATTGTGACGCCATGGTCACGGTTCTTACAAAATGCCCTATTTCTTAGTCAGTACTCACAAAGTACTGCAATTTTGAGTCACAATCCTTATATCAATATAGCCATAACCAGCAGACCCCTGTTTACTAACATCAAATGATCCCACATGTTATCCAGATCTAAACATAAACAAAAACATCATGAGCACGAACAAACTAGATATGCAAAAAGTCGATCCAAAAAAATTCCAGGGTCACTGCCCCCGGCCATTCGAGGGTTTCCCACCCCTTCCAAACCCCATGATGACCTGATCGGGCAAGTCGACCCACAAATAACTCTGCAGTGGTGTTAAGAGAAAAGCAACTTTTGGAGTGACAGAGAAGGGTAAAAGAGAAAATAAAAATATACAAAGAAATGGTGGTTGAAAGGAATCAATTTCTGCTGACATGGATGAAGTTATAATGAACAAAATTATGAAGTTGAGTTTTTTCTAATTTTGAGGCGACGTAGGTGGTTGTAACAAAATTTTCCAAAAATAATTAGCAGATTCCAGGATTTGAACGTGACGTGAATTGAACATGCAACCTTTTGATCTGGAGTAAGATGTAATACCATTACGCCATGGATCTAGATATTTAAATCAATATCTCTTTCTTTTTGAGATTTTTTTAATATGAAAACCAGGTCAAAAAATATTAACGATATTTCAAATATCTCTCCCATTTATGCATGATAATATCTCATTTAGTGACCCTTGACCTTTACTAACTAGTCAAATAATATTAATGCATTCTAATTGATGGGTTGAACCACCAATGTAGCATGTGTGTTTTTTATGATGCTGGATATATTGAAACACTTTGTGGGATATACTTCATATTTAGTTTTTATTTTTTATTTTATTAATTGTAGTTTGGATTTGTAACTTTTGCATGTAGAACTAAGATTGCTTTTTCAGCTCTGGTCTTCCTTTTATGTTGCTACTTCATGTATTTGCTATGACTTGTCATAAGGGGAATGAGTGCTCGAGGCATCAGATGTTGGAGATGTGTCTTGGTTTGGAAAGGCGAGATGGGCTTGGACGAAGGTTGGGTTTCTGTAGAGGGGATGGAGCTACTTCTTGCATTGCATGTGAGCTTCCATGATTGGAAAGACTCCAAAGGGACTCGAGGAAGGATCTCGTTGAGGATGATGTCACTGGGGAGAAAAAGAGGACTCATTGATTGATGCATTTGTGGGGTTTTCGAAGTTTGAGGCTGCGAGTTTTGAGATTATTTACAAGGATTTGGGGTTTTTATTGAGGATAATATTACAAGTCTCATGTGTTGGTCCATCAAAAGTTTCTAGTTGCATATACGAATCCCAAACTCATTAAAAAATTAAGAGTTTAATTGAGGATTAGGCTTATCTTTTTTTTTTTTAAAGTATGACATTTATCATCATTACTCATATAGATCAGAAGATTTCTTGCTTAAACACGCTGTTTTTTTTTCCTTCTATTTTTCTATTTTTTGTTGAAATACTAGCTTATTGAAATAACCAAATGATCTTATAAAATTATGAGTAGAAAGAATAAGTCGAACTATAAGTGAACTAAACTATAAAAATATTTATTCTGATTATCTTTTTTAGATCTTTAAAGAACCATATCTAGATTCAGTAAGGAGTCACATCCATTTTCAAATACATATCCTATCAACAAGCTAGCTAATTGGATTTTAAGGATTCAAACTCAAAATTTCAAATTGAATTATCGGGTCCCATAACCACCCCTGATCTTAAAGCAAAGGAAATCTTTTTTTATTAGGATTATTGGCAAATGACATATTTGAAATCTTTAGAAAGAACAATAAAAAGGTAACTTACATTGTCCCCCTTCAGAGTATGGATACTCTATTAGCATCTCGCATCTATAATTTTTTTTAACAATGAATTTATCTCTTCTTTTACAGTTATTATCCCCTGTAAGGCTATAACTAAAGGAAAAAAAAATTAAAAATTACCAAAAGAACAAGATGGGCATATGATGATGTAGATAAGAAATAGGATTGGCATAAAACATGCCAAAATTTCTTTTTTACTTGTTAGATGTTGGACAGGAGATAACACGCTTCATTTATAGGGAAAGGCAATGTTTCTATCAGTCAAAGTCAGTAATGAAATCACCAACAACACCTCAATACTGGCATAGAATCACAATCATCATTGTCATTCAAATCTCTAGAGAAGTATCAAGAAACATTACCATCCTTCTTGTACAGACTGAGAGAAGGCCAGCTATTAATATCTTTCTTAACTTCTATGATTTGTGAAAGTTTTATTGGAGAAATATGGACAAAGGAACTAAAAGTTCTCTCTCTAAATAACAGAAGGAAATTAGATATTAAAAATAATCAACAAATAAAAACTAAATTTGATAACAAAGAAGAAATCATATTAAGGAAACCAGATCGATCAATCCATGAAATGGATTCCTGAAATTGAGTTCACAGTGCTAAAACAATGAACTGTAAGCACTTGTGCACGAAGTTTTGCTCGCTTGTCATCCTTCGCCAATTGCCTTCCATCCTTCTAACAACATCGTATGGTGAGGCGAGTGTACTGATGTGATTATTATAGGGCATAACTTTTTAAAGATCCGCCCCTCGCCATTGTTACAGTAGAAATAAGGCGTGCATTGGAAATCCTTTGGGATGTTCCATTTCTTTTCCCACACTTCCTTGCTATGATCAGACCTCTACTTGCACAACAGATAGTACACCCGACCAAGAGAACCACAGATTTTCAAAAGATGCGTCACATCATGAGGAAACTTTCTTTTATTTGATAATTAAAATTAGCTATTGAGGGCCTGCCTTTGTTTCAGAAAGAGGAAAAAAAAACAAGGAAAATAAAATCCAATTGTCTCATATTATATATTACATCCAAAGGTAGGATTCAAAGTTTCAAACACAATTAGCAATATGATAATATTAATTTACAGAATAAATATAATACTATTTGATACTTGGAGTCTATGCTAATTGGGCC
The DNA here is from genome assembly GCA_038442645.1 of Agave tequilana. NCBI lineage: Eukaryota > Viridiplantae > Streptophyta > Magnoliopsida > Asparagales > Asparagaceae > Agave > Agave tequilana. Next base: position 153,793 of record JAVJIF010000893.1, read on the forward strand.
CTTAATTTCAGTTCATTTTCTTTTTTTCATTCTTTGATTTTTTTTTTTAAGAAAATAATTTCTTTTTCCTTCTCTGATACATATTTGTCCAGAAATGAATATTGCAAGATCAATATGGATCACACTGTTCATAATTGTTTGAGCCCCTGATTAAATGAGGTACTTGACCATATCCACAAAATCTCAAGCAAGGCAAGGAAAAATGGCAAACCATATGCTAGCTAGTTATATTTGGAATAATTAAGCACCAACATTAAGTGTTATTGAGATACATTCTCATGCTCCGTTCTTTATTGACATGGGGAGGAGGGGGAGGGAGGGGAACAGAGACAGAGCATGTACCAAGGAAGCAACATTGCAACAAGCTTTTAGCTACACATTAGGATCAAAGGGGACTCCAGTAGAAGGCAACCATTGATTTCCATCAATAAACACAGCAACTGAAAATGGCTTTGCTCCTTCTCCCGACTTTAAAGCGTGGAAGCCGGGCCACTTAACTCGTGCGTCAGTTATCGATCCTGGGCCACTATTAGCATACTCAATGTATTGCGCTGTTTTGCTTCTTCCACCCCATTCTTCATAACCAGCTGGATTGATAACATTGTCTATAAATGATTTCATAACTATGACCCTGGCGAAGTCCTTCCATGGCCTTCCAAGAAAGCCTTTCTCTGCACTTGGCGGAAACTCAGGTGCAGCTTTGATGCTGCAGTTGTCAACTGAAATCCCTGTATTCCTTGCCATATCGGTTCTTCCTTGAGCAGTCATGTAGCCAAAATCTCGGAAATAGATATTGCACTTCTGAAGTATCATAGCTGCATCTCCAAAGATAAAATCAACACTTCCATATACATCACACTCTCTAAAGAATTGTCTCCCTCCATTCACATAGAGTGTATCTTGATAGCTCCGAAATTCACAGAGAAAGAACACAGATTTATCTCCTTCACTCCTCAGTGCCACTGCTTGTCCTTTGCCCTCCTCAGACACGTTCTCGAAAGAAATGCATTTGCCTATGAAGTTATCTGCTAATACAACTGCATGCAAACATGAAAAATAGCAAGAAAATTAAATACAACGAAATAGCTAATACGTGAGATATACAAAACATGCATATATGTGAAAAAAATCAAAATTCTTACTCAATGCGCCCGAGAATTGAATACTGACGCCATCATGCATGTTGAGCCGACTGCGAATGATGGTGTTGCCTTTGCCATCTCCAATAAGAGTAATCTCAGGTCGAGTGATGGTGACATTTTCCTCATACACACCTCTCTTTACATAAATTACATATCTCCCCTTGGTTGGACTTGGTATTGCCCTCACTGCATCCGTGAGGGTAGTGAAATTTCCGTCACCACCTTTGGAGACTACAACATTTGGTGAGAATTTCTCTCCTGAACAGTCGACAAAAGCAGTAGCCATGTGGTGTGGGTAGATCGAATACTTGTCAGTTGTTGAAGTTTGATGGTAACACTGCTAATAGCAATATTGAGGATGTGGTGATATGTTTAACAAGAGTCGGTCATATTTATAGTGTGAAAGCACCTAATTCGCATGCTGATCTCAACTTTGAATTGAGGTGAATGAGTAAGAGGTGATGTGTAAAACCCGTTAGAATTACTCATAATGACAAGTCAAAACTTATGTAATGTTGAGTCATCATTCAAAACTTTCCTAGTAAAGAAACATCCTATATGGATTAATTACACAAAATCATAGTCAGCACTCAAAATATTAACTATTAGTTAAACATTGTGTTATTTCCCATTAAACAAAGAAATATGCAATGAACTCGGCCGAAAACGTGAATCATATTATAGTTTTTTTTTGGCAATGAATTTATCTCTGCTGTTACTTATCCATTGTAAGGCTATAACTAAAGGGGAAAAAACTAAAAATTATCAAAAGAACAAGATGGGTATATGATGATGTAGATAAGCAATAGAACTGGCATCACTCATGCCAAATTTTCTTTTACTTGTTAGATGTTGGGGATGCAGGAGATGACACGCTTGATTATAGGGAAAGGCAATGTTTCTATTCAAAGTCTGTAGTGAAAGCAACAACAGTGATATGTCAAAACTTATGTAATGTTGAGTCATCATTCGAAACTTTCCCTGTAAAGAAACGTCGTGTATGATTAATTTCATAAAATCATAGCAGCACTCAAAATATTTACTTTTAGTTAAACATTGTGTTATTTCCCACTAAACAAACAAATATGCAAAGCTGAACCTTGAACTTGACCTAGCACATGAATCATGTCCAGTTTGATCATTAACATTGACGTATTAATAATAAAAGATTAGTATTGCTAAATGTCTCTTTTTCTTAGGAGAAATAAACTGTTGGGCAATAAATAACTTAAAAGAGTTATCTAATAATGGACGAGAACTGTTACGGGACCCCAAAACTGGCTAAGTGAAATTACAAGGGAAAAAAAATTAAGATACGTAGACACCATAACATGATGATTAGCCAAAAAAAAGGAAGGGGAGGAAATGTATCAGATTGGTTGGAAATGATAATCATGCATTTTCTCTGAGATAAAACTAAATCAATCACATTCATGTACAAGATAGGGAAATGCATTAGCCCAAGTGAAAATTGGAGAATGTCAGGATTTAACATGGAAAAGGGGATAAAGATCCTCACAATTTCCTTACTTTCTTTCTTTGAGATAAGTAACTGTCAGGCAGCAGCAGTACTAGATAATAGATCAAAAGTCATAGACGAGAACTTGGATGAAAAGTAAGTACAAGAAGCAGACAACTTAATAAAAATGGAAGAGAATTCAGATGTGTGAGACAGCTCAATTTCCTGACTAGGTGCCTTGAGTAACAACCTAATCACCTAACTAAGTGGGAAGAGCCCCATTGGGGCTCTACTGCCATAGACCCGTAACATGGTAGGTGTCAAATTTAAAGCAAAAGAGACAGTGTGCTCGAGCGCGCGCAAAGTAAAATTCTATTTATCAGTAAGCATTAGTGTACATAAAACATCCATTTATTACTTCACCTGTAACCAAAAACATCTCTATTCAAACTGGATTAATACTGTAGATTTATTGTTCAAGTTTACGCCTCTTGCTTAATGCTGTTGTTTCTAAAGGTGGTGATGGTGACTAGACAACCATAAAATCTATTCCAGGCACATTTGTGGCATAAGTGTGATATACGGAGAAAAACATTGCTATCTTGAGGCAGAATGGCACTCTTGGTTGTTCATGGGATGAGCAAAACAATCATTAACAACAGCAAACCTATATCTTGTTTGTAGCTATTTGTTCTTTAATGGTGTTTCTCTAAAAAATAAATTCTGTGTTTCTGTATGAAGAAGATTGAACTTTCAATATGAACCAGTTTTATACTATGGTAAGAAGGACAACTTATGATACTAAATCAATTTTCTAACTTTACCACACATAAATGTTGCTTTCTTATTCCTTGTTTTGTTATTCATAGCAGACTCAAAATCAATTTTCTTCATTTTGACAAACAGAGAGCTGCCAAATTGACAAGTTTACTACAACTTATAAACAACAACAGATATTCAATAGCAAAGCTTTACATTTGTTAATATCAGCAACAATATTTTACATTGGATAATATATAGAAACCAGTAGCAACAACTTCTTTCCTTGATTTGCCGAAAAATTCATACAGGTTCACAGTTGATTCAAGATTCAAAGACCTGGTATCTCTTTGCTACCCCATTTATATGACCCAACTATACCAACAACCATCATAATTTAATGATCAATTCCTCAGTCCAACCCCTTGTGAACAGATCTGGAAACTTCATTAATGAAGCTAGCGTTAATGCAACAGTCAATATTTCAAGTTAGATTTTACTCCATACAAGCTTACACTTTAAGACAACCGTTTTGGTGTCCCCCTTTGAGCAGTTCCACAGGTTGCAATCATCCTATCAGTGTGAGTATATAATCCACAATTCTAGTTCACATATGGAAAGTGTTGGTATTTAGAGTGTCTCATATTCATTGAAGAAAAATTCAGGTTTTTTATAGTTTTCTAATACGGATCTGTCTCCTATTTTGGTTTGAATACAAATTTTCTACTTTTCTAAGTAGGTGCTGATTTGAGTTTGTGCTGAACTAGGATCATCCCAGGTATCTATATAAACCCCTTAGGGATAACTTTTTAAAGGTGTGTGTCAAGAATTTAAGAGAAATTATAGAATTCTACCATTGAGAGTTGTGAGAGAGATCTCATTGTAACTCTTATATTTTCTTTAGTAAATATTTCTCCCCTCCTCCCCGTGGACGTAGCACATTGCTGAACCAAGTTAAATATTGTGTTTTTTTGTTGTGTGGTGATTATTTACTAGTGGTAGATCTTCTACGCTTTCGCTTCCGCTGCCAAGTCTTCTACTTGGTGTTCCTCCATTGTTTGATCGGTGATTGATCATCAATAATTAGTTTCAGAGTGATGGTTAGTAAGATGACCATGAAAACCACGTTCGAGCTGAAGAAATTCAACAGGAAGTCACCCTTCACATATTATGAAAAATGCGAGTAACATCGTTGCTCTGAATGAGGGCACAGACAAGGCCCTGCTTGGTATTGAGAAGAAGCCATCGACATGGAGGATGATGAGTAGAACGACATTAACTTTCGCACAAAGGTGGCGATCATACTATGCCTATAAGATAAGGTCCTTATAATGTGATAAACGAGGAGACAACTACTAGTCTTTGATGTACGCTGGAGGGTCTGTACATGACGAAGAGTTTGTCAAATAAGCTATTTATGAAGAAGCACTTATACAGTCTTCGAATTAAGGAAGGTACGTTTATTCTACAATATCTCAATGCTTTTAATAAAATTTTAAGCAACTTGTTAGTTCTAGAGGTTAAGGTAGAAGAAGAAGACAAAACTCTTCTGCTACTCTCTTCTCTTTCATCTAGTTATCACAACTTGGCAACCACCACATGTAAGATATGGAGACTTTAGGTTAGAAGATGTCAGTCAGATGCACTAGAATAACGAGCTGATGAAGAAGACAGATTCCACAGAGGAGGCCTTAAGATTGTTTGTCAAGGGCTAGAGGGAAAGATCGAAGTGTAAGGGATCCAAAGGGATCTAGAAGCGTCTAATAGTTTCTCTTGTGACTTTTACAGGAAACCAGGGCAAATCAAGAAAAATTGTATGAAATACAAGGAGAAGCTAAAGAGGAAAGGCAGTAAAGATTCTGACAGGGCTAGTATAAGTAAAAATTCAGATCAAGTCGGGATTATCAAAGAAGCAGATAAGAATTCATCTGATGTCTTAACAACTGAGTGAATAAAGATAAATACTCAAATGTTTGGTTACTTGACTCTGAGTGCACATATTACATATGCCTTAAAAGGGGTCATTCAGTAAATACAAGTTTTATGATGGAGGCTCTGTCCTGATGGTAAATGATGTCATGTGTAAGACTGTTTGCATTGGAAACATCCGTATGAGGATGTTTGATGGATAAGTTCAAACCCTTACTAACGTTCAACATGTTCCAGGTTTAAAGAAGAATCTTCTCTCGTTGGGAGTTTTAAAAGCTCGTGGGTAAAAATTTTTGGTGCAGATGGAGCAATCAAAGTTACTAAAGGTTTCATAACAATACTCAAAGGAGGACTAACAACAAATATATACAAATTGACAGGAAGCATTATTATTGATGATGCTTCAACAGTAATAGAGAAGGAGGATACTATAAGACTTTGGCACATGTGTCTTAGACACATGAGCGAGCGAGGTCTTCAAATCTTACACAAAACGAGAGCTCAATAAGGTATCAAATATTACAAACGTGATTTATGTAAATTTTGCATTTTGGATAGACAACATAGAGTAGCTTTCTCTTCATCTCAGCACAAGATAAAGGGATTGCTAGATCTCATACACACGGATGTATAGGGGCCTTAGCCAGTAACATTCATTGGAGGTGCTAGGTACTATTTTATTTTTATAGATGATTTTTTAAGGAAAGTTTCTGTATACTTTTTGAAGCAGAATTGGAAGTATTTTAAAAGTTCAAGGAGTGAAAACTTTGGTGAAAAATCAAACGGGACGGAAGGTGAAAGTCTTGAGGTCCGATAAAGAAGTCAAGTACACCTCCAAAGAATTTAAAGACTACTTGCAAGCAAAGGCATCAAATACCAGTTAAGTATTCAAGGTGGCCAGAACAAGAGTAGCAGAGCGCATAAATCAAGCACTTAGAGAGTGTGCCTATAGTATCAGATTACAGGTTGACATGTCAAAAGTATTTTGGACGAGGCAGGGAATCATGCAAGTTATCTAGTAAACATGTCACCAGTAACAACTATTAATTTTCTGATCCCAGAGGAAATATGGCGAGGAGTATTTGTGAACTATTCAACCTTATGAATTTTTAGTTGTCCGGCATATAGTTTAGTTGATAGTCAGAAAAGAAACAAACTGTAGTCCAAGTCTAAGAAGTGTATCTTCATCAGGTACACCAAAGGAATCAAAGGTTTCTGACTTTGGGATCTTGAATAAAATAGTACCTTAAACAACAGAGCGTGATCTTTGACGAAGATTCAATATTGCGAGAAAAGTCAGAGACGGAGGATAAAGCGCAAGGTGGAGCTTCAAACCGTTTGGCACCAGACACTCAGAAAAAGGGAGTCGAGTTCTCAGATAGCCCTAAAAGGCCTGAAGGATTAGGAAAGGACTCTTCAGATTCTAATGAAGACAAATAGGAGGCTACTCAAGAGAAACCTAGACCGTTAAGGCTATCAGTCAGAGTTACGGTGCTACCAACAAGGTAAAGATTATGTCTCTTTCGCATTGGTAACAGAAATAGGAGACCCTGATAGTTATAAGGAAGCGATCGAAATACATGACCATGGCAAGTGGATTATAACCATAGAGTAAGAGACAGAGTCTTTAAATAGAAATCAAACATGGACATTAGTCAATGTTCCAAAGTATTCCAAGGTTATAAATTGCAGATGGGTCTTTCACAAGAAGAACAATGAGCAATACAAGGCAAGGTTAATTGCCAAAAGGAAATGCTCCAAAGAAGGGTATTGACTATAATGAAACTTTCTCACCAATAGTCAAGCATACATATATTCGGATGTTATTGATGATAGTCGCTTAGCATATATGCGTGGGGTGTTTTTCTCGTGTATATACGTCGTCGACTCTCGTCGCGACTCTGTTTCCACGTACTTTGGGAAGAGGGGCATGATTGATAATACATTTTTAATTTTAAAAATTTTATTATTGTTAATATTGTTTTAATTTTCATTAATTTATTATTTTAATTTAATATAGTTATTTATTATTCTATTAAATTTTTATACAATTGTTTAATATTTTATTAATGTAACAATATTATTTTTTAATATCTTATTAATATAAAAATGATATGTTTTAATAATATAGCAATATTATACTAATTTTCTAATATTTTAATATTATTTATTTATTTTAGTATTCTTTAATTTTTCTTCAAATTTAATAATTATTTGTTTAGTTAATATTTTATTATTATTTTACTAATTGAACTAATATTTTATTAATATTATTATAAATAACATATTAAAATGCCCTAAGTAATCCCTTCAAAAAAGTAGTGTGCTTCGAAAATGCCTTATTTCTGAGAATTGAGACTATCACCGTAATCCTCAAAAAATGATCACAGTATTGAGGACTGGGACTATGATCACAGTACTCACAAAAATGTCTTACTTTTGAGGATTGTGATAATATTCGTAGTCCTCACAAAATACACTATTTATGAGGACTGCAACCATAATCGCATTCCTCATAAAAATATCATATTTCTGAGTTTTTATAGGATTGTGCTATGATCGCGGTCCTCTTTATTAGGATTGCGACCATGATCGCAGTATTCATAAAAATGTCTTATATTTAGTCTTTATGAGAATTGTGACGCCATGGTCACGGTTCTTACAAAATGCCCAATTTCTTAGTCAGTACTCACAAAGTATTGCAATTTTGAGTCACAATCCTTATATCAATATAGGCATAATCAGCAGACCCCTGTTTACTAACATCAAATGATCCCACATGTTATCCAGATCTAAACATAAACAAAAACATCATGAGCACGAACAAACTAGATATGCAAAAAGTCGATCCAAAAAAATTCCAGGGTCACTGCCCCCGGCCACTCGAGGGGTTTCCCACCCCTTCCAAACCCCATGATGACCTGATCGGGCAAGTCGACCCACAAATAACTCTGCAGTGGTGTTAAGAGAAAAGCAACATTTGGGGTGACAGAGAAGGGTAAAAGAGAAAATAAAAATATACAAAGAAATGGTGGTTGAAAGGAATCAATTTCTGCTGACATGGATGAAGTTATAATGAACAAAATTATGAAGTTGAGTTTTTTCTAATTTTGAGGCGACGTAGGTGGTTGTAACAAAATTTTCCAAAAAATAATTAGCAGATTCCAGGATTTGAACATGACGTGAATTTAACATGCAACCTTTTGATCTGGAGTAAGATGCAATACCATTACGCCATGGATCTAGCTATTTAAATCAATATCTCTTTCTTTTTGAGATTTTCTTTTTAATATGAAAACCAGGTCAAAAATATTAATGATATTTCTAATATCTCTCCCATTTATGCATGCTAATATCTCATTTAGTGACCCTTGACCTTTACTAACTAGTCAAATAATATTAATGCATTCTAATTGATGGGTTGAACCACCAATGTAGCATGTGTGTTTTTTATGATGCTGGATATATTGAAACACTTTGTAGGATATACTTCATATTTAGTTTTTTTTTTTTTTATAATTTTATTAATGGTAGTTTGGATTTGTAACTTTTGCATGTAGAATTAAGATTGCTCTTTTAGCTCTGGTCTGCCTTTTATGTTGCTACTTCATGTTTTTGCTATGACTTGTCAAATTGTGCCGGTTTTTGAGGACTTGCTTGTGTTGATTTTGCTTGATTGATTCTCTCACTCGAATTCTCTTTGTTATTATTATAATCCTAGGCGTGAAACCAAAAATAAGTTAAAATCTTATACAGCTAGTTTCTTGGCATTGCTGTTTGCGACATCATGAAATTAAAAAATGTGAAGTTATTGTTTAGTAGGAGAACACATCCCAACCTTCCTTTTTTGCACTGAGGTGGTTAAGCCAGCATGGCGGCAGAGCCAGCCGTTGCTTGGTCGCTGGATTGACAATGTGGAATGGGTTGTTGTCTTTCTTCTCCTTGAAGAGGAGCAGGCCGTTGCAGGCACCCAAGATCCTCATCTTGGGACGAGGGAAGAGGCCGAGTATCATGGACATGCTGAAAGAGTTGTTGCTGCCCACGAGCAATGTGACTGTTCTTGTTACGGCTTCAAAGATGAAGTTTTCATCGAGCTTTAAGGGGAATGAGTGCTCGAGGCATCAGATGTTGGAGATGTGTCTTGGTTTGGAAAGGCGAGCTGGGCTTGGACGAAGGTTGGGTTTCTATAGAGAGGATGGAGCTACTTCTTGCATTGGATGCGAGCTTCCATGATTGGAAAGACTCCAAAGGGACTCGAGGAAGGATCTCGTTGAGGATGATGTCACTGGGGAGAAAAAGAGGACTCACTGATTGATGCATTCGTGGGGTTTTCGAAGTTTGAGGCTGCGAGTTTTGAGATTATTTACAAGGATTTGGGGTTTTTATTGAGGATAATATTACAAGTCTCATGTGTTGGTCCATCAAAAGTTTCTAGTTGCATATACGAATCCCAAACTCATTAAAAAATTAAGAGTTTAATTGAGGATTAGGCTTATCTTTTTTTTTTTTAAAGTATGACATTTATCATCATAACCCATATAGATCAGAAGATTTCTTGCTTAAACACGCTATTTTTTTCCTTCTATTTTTCTATTTTTGTTGAAATACTAGCTTATTGAAATAACCAAATGATCTTATAAAATTATGAGTAGAAAGAATAAGTCGAACTATAAGTGAACTAAACTATAAAAATATTTATTCTGATTATCTTTTTTAGATCTTTAAAGAACCATATCTAGATTCAGTAAGGAGTCACATCCATTTTCAAATACATATCCTATCAACAAGCTAGCTAATTGGATTTTAAGGATTCAAACTCAAAATTTCAAATTGAATTATCGGGTCCCATAACCACCCCTGATCTTAAAGCAAAGGAAATCTTTTTTTATTAGGATTATTGGCAAATGACATATTTGAAATCTTTAGAAAGAACAATAAAAAGGTAACTTACATTGTCCCCCTTCAGAGTATGGATACTCTATTAGCATTTCGATACTCTACTAGCATCTTGTTATAATTTTTTTTTAACAATGAATTTATCTCTTCTTTTACAGTTATTATCCCCTGTAAGGCTATAACTAAAGGAAAAGAAATTAAAAATTACCAAAAGAACAAGATGGGCATATGATGATGTAGATAAGAAATAGGATTGGCATAAAACATGCCAAAATTTCTTTTTTACTTGTTAGATGTTGGACAGGAGATAACACGCTTGATTTAAAGAGAAAGACAATGTTTCTATCAGTCAAAGTCAGTAATGAAATCACCAACAACACCTCAATACTGGCATAGAATCACAATCATCATTGTCATTCAAATCTCTAGAGAAGTATCAAGAAACATTACCATCCTTCTTGTACAGACTGAGAGAAGGCCAGCTATTAATATCTTTTATAACTTCTATGATTTGTGAAAGTTTTATTGGAGAAATATGGACAAAGGAACTAAAAGTTCTCTCTAAATAACAGAAGGAAATTAGATATTAAAAATAATCAACAAATAAAAACTAAATTTGATAACAAAGAAGAAATCTTATTAAGGAAACCAGATCGATCAATCCATGAAATGGATTCCTGAAATTGAGTTCACAGTGCTAAAACAATGAACTGTAAGCACTTGTGCACGAAGTTTTGCTCGCTTGTCGTCCTTCGCCAATTGCCTTCCATCCTTCTAACAACATCGTATGGTGAGGCGAGTGTACTGATGTGATTATTATAGGGCGTAACTTTTTAAAGATCCGCCCCTCGCCATTGTTACAGTAGAAATAAGGCGTGCATTGGAAATCCTTTGGGATGTTCCATTTCTTTTCCCACACTTCCTTGCTATGATCAGACCTCTACTTGCACAACAGATAGTACACCCGACCAAGAGAACCACAGATTTTCAAAAGATGCGTCACATCACGAGGAAACTTTCTTTTATTTGATAATTAAAATTAGCTATTGAGGGCCTGCCTTTGTTTCAGAAAGAGGGGAAAAAAAAAGAAGGAAAATAAAATCCAATTGTCGCATATTATATATTACATCCAAAGGTAGGATTCAAAGTTTCAAACACAATTAGCAATATGATAATATTTAGTTTATTGAATAAAAAATATTACCATTTGACACTTGGAGTCTATGTTAATTAGGCCCTTAATTTTAGTTCATTTTCAATTTTTTCATTCTTTGATTTTTTTTTTTAAGAGAATAATTTCTTTTTTCCTTCTCTGATACATATTTGTCCAGAAATGAATATTGCAAGATCGATATGGATCACACTGTTCATAATTGTTTGAGCCCCTGATTAAATGAGGTACTTGACCATATCCACAACATCTCAAGCAAGGCAAGGAAAAATGGCAAACCATATGCTAGCTAGTTATATTTGGAATAATTAAGCACCAACATTAAGTGTTATTGAGATACATTCTCATGCTCCGTTCTTTATTGACATGGGGAGGAGGGGGAGGGAGGGGAACAGAGACAGAGCATGTACCAAGGAAGCAACATTGCAACAAGCTTTTAGCTACACATTAGGATCAAAGGGGACTCTAGTAGAAGGCAGCCATTGATGTCCATCAATAAACACCGCAACTGAAAATGGCTTTGCTTTATCACCTTCTCCCGACTTTAAAGCATGGAAGCCGGGCCACTTAACTCGTGCGTCAGTTATCGATCCTGGGCCACTATTAGCATACTCAATGTATTGCGCTGTTTTGCTTCTTCCACCCCATTCTTCATAACCAGCTGGATTGATAACATTGTCGATAAATGATTTCATAACTATGACCCTGGCGAAGTCCTTCCATGGCCTTCCAAGAAAGCCTTTCTCTGCACTTGGCGGAAACTCAGGTGCAGCTTTGATGCTGCAGTTGTCAACTGAAATCCCTGTATTCCTTGCCTTATCGGTTCTTCCTTGAGCAGTCATGTAGCCAAAATCTCAGAAATAGATATTGCACTTCTGAAGTATCATAGCTGCATCTCCAAAGATAAAATCAACACTTCCATATACATCACACTCTCTAAAGAATTGTCTCCCTCCATTCACATAGAGTGTATCTTGATAGCTCAGAAATTCACAGAGAAAGAACACAGATTTATCTCCTGCACTCCGCAGTGCCACTGCTTGTCCTTTGCCCTTCTTAGACACGTTCTCGAAAGAAATGCATCTTGCTATGAAGTTATCTGCTAATACAACTGCATGCAAACATGAAAAATAGCAAGAAAATTAAATACAACGAAATAGATAATACATGATATATACAAAACATGCATATATGTGAAAAAAATCAAAATTCTTACTCAATGCGCCCGAGAATTGAATACCGACGCCATCCTTCATGTTGAGGTGACTGCGAATGATGGTTTTGCCTTTGCCATCTCCGATGAGAGTAATCTCAGGTCTAGAGATGGTGACATTTTCCTCATACACACCGCTCTTTACGTAAATTACATATCTCCCCTTGGTTGAACTAGGTATTGCCCTCACTGCATCCGTGAGGGTAGTGAAATTTCCGTCACCACCTTTGGAGACTACGACATTTGGTGAGAATTTCTCTCCTGAACAGTCGACAAAAGTAGTAGTCATGTGGTGTGGGTAGATCGAATACCTGTCAGTTGTTGAAGTTTGATGGTAACACTGCTAATAGCAATATTGAGGATGTGGTGATATGTTTAACAAGAGCCAGTCATATTTATAGTGGGAAAGCACCTAATTCGCAAGCTGATCATAACTTTGAATTGAGGTGAATGAGTAAGAGGTGATGTGTAAAACCCGTTAGAATTACTCATAATGACATGTCAAAACTTATGTAATGTTGAGTCATCATTCAAAACTTTCCCAGTAAAGAAACATCCTATATGGATTAATTACACAAAGTCATAGTCAGCACTCAAAATATTAACTATTAGTTAAACATTGTATTATTTCCCATTAAACAAAGAAATATGCAATGAACTCGACCTAAAACATGAATCATATTATAGTTTATTTTTTTTGGCAATGAATTTATCTCTGCTTTTACAGTTATTATCCATTGTAAGGCTATAACTAAAGAGGGGAAAAACTAAAAATTACCAAAAGAGCAAGATGGGTATATGATGATGTGGATAAGAAATAGAATTGGCATCACTCATGCCAAATTTTCTTTTACTTGTTAGATGTTGGAGATGCAGGAGATGACACACTTGATTCATAGGGAAAGGCAATATTTCTATTCAAAGTCAGTAGTGAAAGCAACAATAGTGATGTGTCAAAACTTATGTAATGTTGAGTCATCATTCAAAACTTTCCCTGTAAAGAAACGTCGTGTATGATTAATTACATAAGATCATAGCAGCGCTCAAAATATTTACTTTTAGTTATACATCGTGTTATTTCCCACTAAACAAAGAAATATGCAGCGCTGAACCTTGAACTTGACCTAACACATGAATCATGGCCAGTTTGATCATTAACATTGACGTATTATTAGTAAATAGATTACAATTGCTAAATGTCTCTTTTTCTTAGGAGAAATCAACTGTTGGATAATAAATAACTTAAAAGAGTTATCTAAAATGGATGAGAACTGTTATGGGACCCCAAAACTGGCTAAGTGAAATGAGAAGGAAAAAAATAAGATACGTAGACACCGTAACATGATGACTAGCCAAAAAAAGAAAGGGGAGGAAATGTATCAGATTGGCTGGAAATGATAATCATGCATTTTCTCTTAGATAAAACTAGATCAATCACGTTCATGTACAAGATAGGGAAATGCATCAGCCCAAGTGAAAATTAGAGAATGTCAGGATTTAACATGGATAAAGATCCTCACAAGTTTCCTTAATTTCTTTCTTTGAGACAAGTAACTGTTAGGTAGCAGCAGCACTAGATAATAGATCAAATGTCATAGACGAGAACTTGGATGAGAACTAAGTACAAGAAGCAGGCAACTTAATAAAAATGGAAGAGAATTCAGATGTGTGAGACAGCTCAATTTCCTGACTAGGTGCCTTGAGTTACAACTTAATCACCTAACTAAATGGGAAGAGTCCCATTGGGGCTCTACTGCCATGGACCTGTGACATAATAGGTGTCTAATTTAGAGAAAAAGAGACAGTGTACGCGACCGCGCGCAAAATAAAATTCTTTTTATCAGTAAGCATTAGTGTACATAAAACATCCATTTAGTACTTCACCTATAACCAAAAACATCTCTATTCAAATTGGACTAATACTGTAGATTTATTGTTCAGGTCTACGCCTCTTACTTAATGCTGTTGTCTCTAAAGGTGGTGATGGTGACTAGACAACCATAAGAAGAGTAGTAAACTGTAAAAATCTATTCCTGGCACAATTGTGGCATAAGTGTGATATACGGAGAAAAACATTGCTATCTTGAGGCAGAATGGCACTCTTGGTTGTTCATGGGATGAGCAAAAAAAATCATTCACAGCAATAGACCTTTATCTTGTTTGTAGCTATTTGTCTTTCAATGGTGTTTCTCTAAAAAAAATTTCAGTGTTTCAGTATGAAGAAGATTGAACTTTCAGTATGAACCAGTCTTATACAAAGGTAAGAAGGACAACTTATGATACTTAATCAATTTTCTAACTTTACCACACATAAATGTTGCTTTCTTATTCCTTGTTCTGTTATTCATAGCAGACTCAAAATCAATTTTCTTCATTTAGACAAACAGAGAGCTGCCAAATTGACAAGTCTACTACGACTTATAAACAACAACAGATATTCAATAGCAAAGCTTTACATTTGTTAATATCAGCAACAATATTTTATATTGTTTAGTATATAGAAACCAACTGCAACAACTTCTTACCTTGATTTGCTCGAAAATTCATACAGGTTTACAGTTGATTCAAGATTCAAAGACCTGGCACCTCTTTGCTGCCCCATTTATATGACCCAAATATACCAACAACCACCATAATTTGATGATCAATTCCTCAGTCCACCCCCTTGTGAACAGCTCTGGGAATTTCATTAATGAAGCTAGCGTTAATGCAACGGTCAATATTTCAAATTAGATTTTACTCCATTCAAGCTTACACTTTAAGACAACTGTTTTAGTGTCCCCCTTTGAGCAGTTTCACAGGTTGCAATCATCCTATCAGTGCGAGTATATAATCCACAATTCCAGTTCACATATGGAAAGTGTTAGTATTTAGAGTGCCTCATATTCATTTAAGAAGAATTCAGATTTTTTACAATTTTCTAATACTGATCTGTCTACTATTTTTGTTTGAATATAGCTTTTCTATTTCTCTAAGGAGGTGCTGATTTGAGTTTGTGTTGGACTAGGATCATCTCAGGTGCCTATATAAACCCCTCAGGGGTAGCCTTTTGAAGGTGTGTCAAGAATTTAAGAGAAATTATAAAATTTCACCATTGAGAGTTGTGAGAGAGATCTCATTATAACTCGTATATTTTCTTTAATAAATATTTCTCCCCTCCTCCCGATGGACGTAGACACATTGTCGAACCACGTTAAATCTTCTGTTTATTGGTTGTGTGGTGATTTCTTACAAGTGGTAGATCTTCTACGTTTTCGCTTCCGCTGCCAAGTCTTCGACTTAGTATTCCTCTATTGTTTGATCGGTGATTAATCATCAACAATTGGTATCAGAGCGATGGCTAGTAAGATGATCATGATAACCAAGTTCGAGATGAAGAAATTCAACAGGAAGTCCAACTTCTTATTGTGAAAAATGTGAGTAACATTGTTGCTCTGGAGGAGGGCGTACATAAGACCCTGCTTGGTATTGAGAAGAAACCATCAAAGATGGAGGATGATGAGTAGAACGACATCGACTTTCGCACAAAGGCGATGACCATACTGTGCCTATCAGATGAGGTCCTCTACGATGTGATAAATAAGGAGACAACTGCTGGTCTTTGGAGCACGCTAGAGAGTTTGTACATGACGAAGAGTTTGTCGAACAAGCTATTCATGAAGAAACTGTTATACAGTCTTCAGATTAAGGAAGGTACGTTTATTCTACAATATCTCAATGCTTTTAATAAAATTTTAAGTAACTTGTTGGCTCTAGAGGTTAAGTTAGAAGAAGAAGACAAAGCTCTTATGCTACTCTCTTCTTTTCCATCAAGTTATGACCACTTGACAACCACCATCATGTATGATAAGGAGACCTTAGAGTTAGAAGATGTCAGGTAGATGCTCCAAAACAACAAGCTGATGAAGAAGACAGATTCCACGGAGGAGGCCTTAGGATCGTTTATCGAGGGCTAGAGGGAAGGATCAAAGAGTAAGGGACCCAAAGGGGTCTAGAAGCTTCTAACAGTTTCTTTTGTGACTTTTGTAAGAAACCAGGGCACATCAAGAAAAATTGTATGAAATACAAGGAGATGTTGAAGAGGAAAGGCGGCAAAGATTCTGACAGGGCTAGTATAAGTAGAAAGTCAGATCAAGCCGGAATTGTCAAAGAAGCAGATGAGGATTCATGTGATGTCTTGACAACAGAGTGAGAAAAAGATAAATACTCAAATGCTTGGTTACTTGACTCCGGGTGCACATGTTACTTGTGCCCAAAAAGGGAGTCATTCAGTAATTACAAGTTTTATGATGGAGGCTCTATTCTGATGGTAAATGACATCGTGTGTAAGACTATTGGCATTGGCAACATCCATATGAGGATGTTTGATGGACAGGTTCAAACCCTCACTAACGTTCGACACGTTCCGAGTTTAAAGAAGAATCTTCTCTCGTTGAGAGCTTTGAAAGCTCGTGGGTAAAAAATTTTTGGTGCAGATGGAGCAATCAAAGTTACTAAAGGCTCCATAATAATTCTCAAAGGAAGACTAACAACAAACTTGTACAAGTTGATAGGAAGCATTATTATTCGTGATGCTTCAGCAGCAACAGAGAAGGAGGATATTGCAAGACTTTGGCACATATGTCTTGAACATATGAGCGAGTGAGGTCTTCAAATCCTACACAAAATGAGAGCTCTACTAGGTATCAAATATTACGAATGTGATTTTTGTAAATTTTGAATTTTTGGTAGACAACATAGAGTAGCTTTCTCTACATCTCAGCACAAGACAAAGGGATTGCTAGATCTCATACACATGGATATGTAGGGGCCTTAGCCAGTAGCATTCATTGGAGGTGCTAGGTACTATTTTACTTTTATAGAAAGTTTGGGTATACTTCTTGAAGCAGAAATCAGAAGTATTTTAGAAGTTCAAGGAGTGAAAACTTTGGTGAAAAATCAAACGGGGCGGAAGGTAAAAGTCTTGAGGTCCGATATTAGAGGCAAGTACACCTCCAAATAATTTAAAGACTACTTGCAAGAAAAGGCATCAAACACCAGCTAAGTATTTCAAGGTGACCAAAACAAAATGGAGTAGCAGAGCGCATGAATTGGGCACTTAGAGAGCATGCCCGTAGTATCAGATTACAGGTTGACATGTCAGAAGTATTTTTGACGAGGCGGTGAATCATGCGAGTTATCTAGTAAACATGTCACCAGCAATAGCTATTGATCTTATGATCTCTGAGGAGATATGGCGAGGAGTGTCTGTGAACTATTCAACCTTACAGATTTTTGATTGCCCAACATATAGTTTGGTTGATAGTAAGAAAAGGAACAAACTGTACTCCAAGTCTAAGAAGTGTATCTTCATCGGGTTCACCAAAGAAGTCAAGGGTTTCTGACTTTAGGATCTTGAATAAAAGAGTACCTTTACTAGCAGAGTGTGGTCTTTGATGAAGATTCAATGTTGCAAGAAAAGTCAAAGATGAAGGATAAAGCGCAAGGTGGAGCTTCAAACAGTTCAACAACAGACACTCAGGAAAAGGGAGTCGAGTTCTCAAATAGTCCTAAAAGGCATGAAGGGTTAGAAAAGGACTCTTCAGATTCTGATGAAGATAAATAGGAGGCTACTAAAGAGAAACCTAGATCGTTAAGGCGGTCAGTCAAGTTACGTTGCTACCAACAAAGTATGGCTAGGATGAAGATCATGTCTCTTTTGCATTGGTAACAGTAATAGGAGACCCTGACAGTTTTAGGGAAGCGATCGAGGTAGATGACCACGGCAAGTGGATTATAACCATAGAGTAAGAGATAGAGTCTTTAGATAGAAACCAAACATAGACATTAGTCAATCTTCCAAAGGACCCCAAGGCTATAGATTGCAGATGGGCCTTTCGCAAGAAGAACAATGAGCAATACATGGCAAGTTTAGTTGCCAAAAGGATATGCTCAGAAGAAGGTATTGACTACAATGAGATTTTCTCATCTGTAGTCAAGCATACATATATTTGGATGTTATTGGCGATAGTTGCTCAGTTTGATCTAGAGTTAGAGTACATGGATGTCAAAATAGCATTCTGCACGGTGAGCTGGAGGAGAATATATACATGAAATGACCTGAAGGTTATATTCAGAAAGGTAAAGAAACAAGGTGTGTTTTTTAAAGAGATTCCTTTATGAGCAGTCTCCCAGTCAGTGGTATAAACGGTTCTACTCTTTTATGATCAAGACCAAATACAACTGATGTGCATTTGATAGTTGTGTCGATTTCAAGTAGAGGGATGATCTGACATATTTGCTGTTATAAGTAGATGATATGCTGATTGCTGCAAGAAATAAGACACATGTTCAAAAACTTAAAGCTCAGCTTAAGAAAGAATTTGACATGAAGAATTTGGGAGAAGTCCAGAAAATCTTAAGTATGGAGATCACTCGAGACAGAAGCACAGGCAGACTTTGGCTATCCAAGGAGAACTATATTCTTAAAGTGTTGGAGAAATTCAATATGACAGAAGTAAGACCAGTCACCACATGTTTGGCAGGTCACTTTAAATTATCCTTCAAGCAGTGTCCATAATCATCGGTATGCTAGTGCGATGAGATCACTCATGCATGCTATGGTCTGCACTAGGATTAACTTAACCTATGCATGTTTTCCATTGATTTTGCAAAAGGGAAAACTTACAAAGAGAGATCGAGGAGCGAAATTACAAGTAATTAAGAAGAAAATTACAGGTAGATCTCCTCTGAGATTTCTGGAAAAATGTACCAGTAGGAATATAAACAGCGCGCGATCACTTTATCCCATTGACGATGCAACCAGTAAGATGATCGAACTGCTTCTTAATAAGACTCTCTTCTCGCTTGGTTTGGGGAATTGGAGAACAGAAGATCAGTAGAGCCCTCTTACTAGGGATTCTGCTCTTTTCTCTTAAGCCAATCTCCTTTCTATCCGTGTGTGTCTCTCCCCCTTCCTGTGTTCGTCCTGGTGGGCTATTTATAGGGAAAAAGTAAGGATGCAACTGTCCTAAAAATTAGCAAATAGATTGAGTCAATCTTGTTTTGCTTTTGGAAAATAGCCTTGCTGCAGGCTAGAAATAGCTTCTGTGAAGCTAGGAATAGCGTGTAGCGCTAGTCCCTTGATCCGCTCTGCTAAATGAAGGATACTTCCTTGATCCTCTCCAGTTAATTGAGAGATCTCCCCTAATCTTCTCAACTGATTGGAAGAGTCAACAGATCATAGCAAGCAACTGTCAAATTCAATTTCGATCGAAATGATCTCATCGCGAGATTTGATTGGTCAAAGGTGACCATCAAAGACTTGCAGCGGGGCTAGTCCAATAAGCTCGTAGCGGAGCTAAGTGAAGCTTCTGGAGAAGCTAGGAGTAAGCTGTCAGCAAAGCTATAAGTTGGCCTTTTTTGCGTGGCTCCGTAGAGCATCCAGCGAAGCTTAGCCAGCTCTCTGCGGGGTTATGGGAAATTCTAGGGCGAAACTATAAGTTAGCTCATGGCAGAGATTTAATGGAATTCTTGCAGAGCTAAGCAAACTTAGCCTCTCGTGCGATTGGTCATCCCTTGGGCTCATATGAGACTAAGTATCGAGCTAACTTAGTGTCTCTAGGCCTGCTCAGGTCTTCTTCAAAGGCAACTCTGACTTACTATCTGCTTTACTGGATTAGTAATGTCCATGTTGCTGCCTTGTCTCTGATCATCAGCTTGTCTTCGACTTATCTTTTATAGATATTAATAAGTTAGACGTTATTTAGACTGGCTAAAGATGAATGCGGAAGTTCTGTCTTTTTCGAGTGTCAACAAGACACCCTTCAAAATTTCGTTCATCTGCAATGGAATGGTTCAGATTCTAAAATACTTTGAACTATTTTGATTGATGGGATGTGAATGTGAACGTCGCCTTGGTGGTTGAGTTCAACTTTGCCTTTAACTCTGCTTTCGGGTTGGAATAGATTCGCCGAGGAATTGTAATCAATCTGCTTCTGTGTAGCTTTGCGTTTCGGGATAACTTCACCTTTGGTTCTCCCGAAGTAGCTTCGCTTCAAATCGGGCTGGAGTATAAGCATTAGCCTCACGTTCGCTATGATGGAGCGACGTTCCTTTCCCGAGGCTAACTGCTTTTTGCGAGTTACGAGAGAAATTACTCCCTTTTTCAAGGTTAGAATAACCTCTCTTGCATTAACAAGGGAGATTATTCCCTTTTCTGAAGTTCAAATAACTTCATGCGCATTCCCGAGGGAGATTATTCCCTTTCTCAGGTCAAGCATTTGAATGCTTTAACTTTGCCTGCGCTCCCAAGCTTGAAGCGATAGCGGCGTGGTTTGGCCATAAGGCCTATAAATAGGACTCTTATAGTCCTTCTCAGAGAAACATACTCCTTTCTTTCTAGGAGGTTTGTTTATGACCCCTCCCATTGCTCAAGTAAGGAGACTGAGGTCCCTGAAGAAGTGGGGACTCTCACTCTGGTTATTGGTAAGCCTTGGCCATCTAGTGACTTTAGAGAGTTTATCTCCCTTAACTTTATCCGCTATCTTAGGAATTGAATTCCCTTGTTCTCTACATTTGGCTGACTTTTAGAGAAGGGTTTCAGCCCTATTTTCAAGCTTCTTGGTGAAGCTAGCATTCTTTCCAGATCAGGCGAGGGATCTTTCGAAGTTCCTACCTTGATCTGTTAAATCTGTCATATAGGCAAGGTTTAGGACTTGGCTTCTTCAAGGTTGAGCAAGTCTTGCCATATAGGTGGGGTCAAGACTGCGACCCTCCAGGCCAGTCTGTCCTAGCCATATAGGCGAGGCTAGGACTTGGTCCTTTTTTAGGCTTCTACAGCCTAATTGCCTTAGACGGGGCTAAGACTTGGCTTCTGCTAAACTGGTCTAACGTTAATGTGCAAGCGAGGCTATCCTCTGCTTGGCTGAAATCCATCATCAGGCACAATTGGGTTGGATCTAGATTACTTCGCCCAAAGAATTTTGACTTAGCATTTTGTCCCTCTTCTTTTTTTTTGATTTAATGCTAACTTGTTTCCTGCTTACATTGCAGTGTACTATACTTCTCAATCTTTCATCTTGATGAAAGAGACCAAAAACTTGCCCCTTGATTTTTTAGGTTTAAACTTTGATCATAAGCAGGAGGAACATATTGGAGCAGCTGATGCACATTCCAAGAAGAGGCTGGCAGTCGCTTATCCGAGATGATCCACTTCGGAAGGGGCTAGGGAAGGAGCTGGTAGTCACTTATCTGAGATGATCCACTTCAGGAAGGGACTGGTAGTCGCTTATCCGAGATGATCCACTTCAGGAAGGCGAATGTCACCAGTATCAGATCCTTCCTTTGCCAATTTTGATTACGGAAGATCCAGCTATCTGGTGGCAATCAATCCCTTGCCAATTTTGATCAAAGACGATCTAGCTTCTTAACGTCAAAATCGATCATTAAGAGAAAGATTACGGCCTTGTGCAGGAGGAAGATCTTTCGTCTCCAGTTGGTTTAAATTATCACTTTGAAAGTAGATAGGACAACTTAATTGCCTTCAGAGCAATGCTTCTGTTGCACATCCTGAAAGTAGATAGGACAACTTGTTTGACTTTGGAGCAATGATTAGATAGGACAACTTGTTTGCCTTTGGAGCAATAATTCTATTGTATGAAAGACAATCTTGATGTATTACCAATGTATCTTCCCTTTAGAATCAATAAGAAAATAATTTTCCTTTCACTGGTTTATTTTGCTATTTTTTCCCTTTTCACTATGAACTTCGAAAGCAACTGGAATGGACTGGCTTAGGTAAGCCTTTTCCTGAGGAGGAAAGAAAAGCTCTTTGTGGAGCTAAGCTTCTGGTAAAGCTGAAAATGGATTTCTAGCTAAGTCAGGAATGAGCTTCTAGCGAAGCTAGCACAATATTTCTGCAAAGTTAGAGCTGAGCTCTTAGTGGAGCTAAGGCTCATCTTTCAGCAAAATTACTCAAGCGTTGCGCGAGGTCAGCACTAAACTCATAGCGGAATTAGCCCTTGGGTGCATCAACTTTAAGGGAGCCGGCTAAATTTCCTGAGGGAATTAGGGGTGAAGCAAGTATTTCAACCGCAATGGACGTTGCCGAGTTGGATGCCTTGTATTACGACCTGCCCTCTATTAGCCTGAGCCTGTTGATGGAGTTAAAGAGACTGAGGAGACGGTGGTTACAAAACCAATCTCGCTCCCAACTGTATTGGTAGGGGTGGTGCCGGTGATTTCTTCGACGTTGCCTAACCTGACAACCACTGGGCTAAAGGTAATTACCAGCCCTATGTCTCTGACACTGATTGTTGAGCCAGATCTTCCTGAAATAGTCACAAGCCCTACTTCCATCGTGACTCGTGTACTGGTTTCAA
Organism: Agave tequilana; assembly: GCA_038442645.1. Lineage (NCBI taxonomy): Eukaryota > Viridiplantae > Streptophyta > Magnoliopsida > Asparagales > Asparagaceae > Agave > Agave tequilana. The sequence goes on from JAVJIF010000893.1 coordinate 176,723, forward strand.
TGAGGACTCCTCCAAGATCACTGGTGATCTCTCGTCTTTCTCCAGCCAGTGCTTCTGCTATTTCATCATGGTTATGTTATGAAACCAGTGGAAGCTCTGTCTTCGGGTATTACTCGTCCACTGGGAGTAGCTAAAGCTGAGAAAGAATTTGTGGCTGAGATAGTTGACAACTTCTACAAGGGCTTGAAGCGATCTGTTGCTTTGGTCTTGAAGGGCTCGACTACTTCATTCTCTGCTTTAAAGGCGGTCCTCTCTCAAAATATTGACAACATCTGAGACTTTGGAGGTGATGACCAAGCTGCCACATTGGAGCTTCTGGTGGAAAGACTTGAGAGGGACGTGGACGAATGGCGCCATCTCAGCAATTCAGATTTGGGCTCTACAGTTAATGAACAGCTTGAACGCCTTGCTGCTCCGATGCGTGAAGCTCATCTTGCAGCACAGGAAGCGGTTAAGGCAATATCTTTAGATTTAAAATCCTTAGAGACCAAGAAAGTTAGAAATTGGAGATGCCATAGATGCTTCTAATAGTGCTCTTTTTGACGCTGAGGATAAGATTGAGAAGGCTAAGGAGGTGATCAAGAGAGCCAATCTTCTTCTGTTCAAGGCTGAGTCAGTGCGTCTTGAGGAAATCACTCGGTTAGAGCAACTCAAGACCCAAAATGATGACGATGAAGTCCTATAACAGAAGCTAGCATAGAGGGCAACTTTAGCTGAAATTGAGGCTCGTTTATTGCAAACAACGAACTTTAATGAGACGAGTTGAGATCACAGGCATTCATCAGAGCTGCTGAGGAGAGGAAGAATAGGCTGGCTATTCTTAAAGAACAGATCAAGTCCTACGAAGCACCTTCGTAGCTTGTAATCCATGTACCCCCTTTTTTAATCAATAAAAATTTTATTTGACTCTTCTGTTGTATTTCCAACTTACTTTATCTTCTGAGTTTGCAATTCTTACTTTCAAGTTGTATTGTAAACCTCAAAAATAAAGAAAATAATAGTGTAACTATTCTAGTCAGAGGTAATAAACTGGTAGGATTAGGAATCACCAGATACGAAGACTTGTCATTCAGAGGTGACGAACTAGATATAATGATAAAGAAAGGTGAGATTAAGTATTCATCGGTTCAGAGGTGACGTACTAGACATAACCAATTAGAAATTACCCAACTCGGAGTGTTTACTGTTCAGAGGTGATGGACTGGACATAACAGTAAACAAAAAAGGAGGACTTGACTATCTGTCGGTTCAGAGGTGATGAACTGGACATGACTGATTGAGAAGCCACCAAGTTCGGAATTTTTTCATTCAGAGGTGATGATCTGGACATGATGACAAAATAGAGGTGAATCTGATTTTAGGGACCCGTCTAGACATGGTAGATTAAGACATACTAAATTCTGAATCCGCTACCAGAGGGAATCGCATTAACTTAGCAGCTAGTCCACCAAGAACTGCAAGGGTGAATTGGATCTGGGCACCCGTCGGTTCAGAGGTAACATGGACATGACCAACTAAGAGACATCAGGCTCATAATTCACTATTCAGAGGTAGTCGTATTAACATGACAGCAAGAAGTCCCGACCATGACAGGAGAAGGAGAACAAAGTTATAGACTCATCTGTTCACAGGTGGCGAACTGGACATGACAGTTAGAGTACCATAAAAGGGGAGAGATCTAGGTATCCGTCGGTTTAAAGGTAATATGGACATAACCGATTGGGAGTTACTAGACTCAGAACCCTATCGTTCAGAGGTGGTAAACTGGACATAATGGCAAAGGAATAGTCCCTACTAGACTGAAAAATGAGTCTTGGTTATCTGTCGGTTCAGAGGTAACATGGACATAACTGATTGAGAAACCACCAAGCTCAGGATTTCTATCTTTCAGAGGTGACAAGCTAGACGTGACGGTAAAAGAAATAATTCCACTGGGGGAAATAAGACTTGATCATAAACTCTATGAGGAAAAATTGATATCTCCCTCGGATGTTAGTTGGACGAAATTTCAGAGGTATGTTATTAACGTGACAACCAGAAAAGTCCACTGAGGAAAGTAATAGACTTTGAGGGGAGTCTATCAGAAACTAGCTGAGGAATTAAAAAATGAATCTCATAAGAGATTATATGTTAGAGGTAATCATTAACATGACAAAAAGAACTTCGTGGGAATTAATAGGGAAAGGATTATTCCCTAAAAAGTTGTCATAGGTATTTATTGATGTAACAACGAAGCTCTTTCTGGGGATGTTAACCAAATTCAAAGGGATATAGGTTTTATCCACTGGGGAGTAGGCTAGAGATAGGTTTGACTTGTCGTTTTGTCAGGGATATGAATATCTTTCTAAGTGGTCCTACCATTCCTTGGGCAGGAATTAGTAAGTGATTTTGGAAAAGAATCAAATGGGAGCAGGTCTCTTAGGATTTTTAGCAAATCCTCAGCTGTCAACGGATTCGATATGCCTTTACCAACTGCCATTAGAGTTGGGCTAGCCATGCTGTTCCTTTTAATATGATGAGTTGTCAGGAACATGTGTTGGGCTTAAAGGCCAACATTTTCCTCTATCCTTGGCCGTTAGAGGCGTTGGATTATTTTGCTGCTTTGTGTGACATGATGCTTCCTCTGGATTTTTACCCTGTAGATGAGCGATTGAAGCTTTACCTGCACAAAAATACAGTGTTTCAGAACTTCAAAATAGAAATGTGCAAGTGCTCAATTCTACCGCGATAGCAAGTGGCTATGCGGGTCGTGATCCACAAGGAGGGACTAGCGATGGAAGCTTTTTAGTAAGTTTTCTTTTAAGATACTAAGTTTGGCTAAAGTTCTTCTTTAGTTCTTAAAAAGAAATGTAAAATAAATTAATGTCAAGTTAGGGAGAAAGTGGAAGAATGAGAAGATGGAGAAAAACAGAAAATAGATATATACAAAGAAATCGAAATGAGTGATGAAAGAGATGGTTGTTGTTGGCATTGGTGATCTAAACTAAAGAAATAAAAGAAAAGAAAGAAAAACTAAAACCTAAAAAAACATACTTATCTCTTCGGTGCCTATTTACCTTTCACCCGTATCGACGATGTACCTTTCTTTGAAGGCGAGCGAGGTATGGCAGATGAGATCTTCTTCATTCCCGATTTACACTATGAAATGAAGGGCGAGCTGTACTACCATAGAAAATGATATCCATCACCATAAGCCATCAATGACACTTGCAAGGAGAAGGCAACTTCGAGGTTATCGGTTTCATTTGGATCCACAAACACAAAAGAGGAAACAAACAAAAATAAGAGTAGAAAAGAAAAGAAAACCTCGATTCGATTCAAATAACAATGAAAGAAGAGATCACTTAAACTGGTGTCACCTGCAGTACAAGTTTGCTCTCATTCCTCCATGAAAGTCATCTCTCCTCTCAGTTACATAAAGAAAAGTAAAAATTACATAAAAAGAAAACTAAAAACCTAAGTTACAAACTACAAGTTATCCTAAGTTCTATTCTCTGCAAGAGCCTTTGAGATTGCAGGTATTTATAGAAGAAATACAGAGGTTAGAGGAGTATGAAGATAGGAAAAGCTTGCTTTTCTGAATTTGAATCCTCCCCTTATCTTCAAACTTGATTTGAGATGGATATTCAGTTCTGATCTGCAGTTTATTGGTGTGTTGATTGCTAAATATCACTTATCAAATGACAGAATTAGAAATAATGATCAACATTAAAGTTATAGCTCTATAAGTCTGCTTTCTGAATTATCTTGAATCATCATAATTGAGACTCTGTAGCAAAAGTTATGATTCAAATACTAAAATATATTCAGTCAGAATCTGAATCAAACTTGCTTCATCTCATCCGTTGATCTTCTCTCTATCTATTTATCTCTCTGTATTTGATATTATCCTCAGTTGATCTTTAGCTAACCAAAATGAATTTATAGAAATCTGAATTTTGTCGGTTTCATTTGGTGTTATCTTTTTGATTTGCTCTGATCTTCAGCTGAACATTTGCCTCAGTCCTTGATTTGTTCTAACTAGATCTAGGATCATCCTCAGCTAACCAAATAGATCTAGTTAAATCTGATTTTAACTGGTATTTATTTATTTTAATTCTCTTTCTCTTCATTACTATCTTCTGCAAAATAAATATTTAAGACAAGAAAATTAGCAGATTTATTACACGATAAATGTAGGAGTGTAATGAAAAGAATACAAAATATGTGTACGATCACACCCCTACACCTATCTTTTGCTCGTCCTCGAGCAACACATCAAAACTAAATCAATGATTATTAGACCACTTTCGCAGGTCACGCGATTGCACTGAGCTTGTGCAACAAGCAGTTAAACTTCTAGGTTTCCCTTAGAGGACGAGTTTTGTCTCGTGAGGGTTTTCAGTGGATTACACCCACAAAATCCATAAAGAAAAAGAAACAAAGAATTAGTATTTTTGAAAAGCATTTTGAAAGAGAAAAATATTTGAGATATAATTGTAAGACTTAAGTAATCTATAAGTTATAAGAAAACTGAATTTTTCATTCCTAAACTTAGTCTCTATTCAAAATTTGTTATCAATCAAAGTAAGGAGTCAAATTGTATTTCTCACCTAGTCTATTACTTTACCCTGAGTCATATGCACTATCGTGACTGTGAAGTTTGACTAAGGGTTCTTTAACTCTAACTCTTATGCCTTATTTATTTATATATATTTTTTTGTTGTATTATTCCTTAGTTCTATTAGGCTTTCTAATCTGCCCATGTAACGAGCCTTTAATCGATGACTCCCAAACCAAACGGTCTTAGGGCACCAGGTGAGAAAACACCCCAAGGACTTAAGGACTCGAGCAAACAAGGCCACAAAACTAAGGATTTTATTATTTGAACCCCTTTTAGGCGTGAATACTTATGCTTTATTAGGCACAAATACCCAACTTAATCATAGGATTTTCATATATTTTTCTCAAACTTATCTAATCATCTTTCGCATAAATACTAAGGCTTGCTTAGGCCAAAGCACCTAGCTAATCAATAATTAGATTTGTTCATCTTTCATAGATATTTTCTTCTTTTTTTCTTTTTTTTATATATAAGGCATAAGAATCTTTGTTTTTGAACCCTAAGTATGTAAGTGTATGAAGTGTGCATATTTCATTAAGGTAAAAATCAAGACTAAATTACTTTCACAAATTATCTTCCTAACCCTAACAATCAAACAAATAATCTTATTTTGACCAAGTATAAGAAATCCTAATTTTGATTTTCCTATTCCTTAAAATTGACTTAATTTCTTACAAAAAATATGTCAAAATATTGTTTCTATTTTCAAAAAGTTTTTAAAAGTAAAGAAAATGTTAAAAAAATTTCAAATTTTTTATAAAAAGAAAAAAAAACCTAAGTTATGTTAGAACCCTCCCCCACACCTATCTCATGCATTGTCCCAAATGTATGAATTAATGCATAGATGCATGAAAAAGAAGAAAGAGAAGGAAAATATTATCTTAAGGTGGTGGTTCCGGTGGTGGTCTGATTGAGTCAAGCGTTGCTACCCAATCAAAATAATGTGGTAGTTCACGGAACCTACCTTTATTGACCTCTTTTCTATTTACATATTTATAGTCCCCAGTATGAATAGGATCATGAAAGATACTATCGTGAAACTTACTTCCTTTACATGACCAGTCCTGAAAAATCATCACAGAGTCATCATGGCCTATACCTATGTCCAATAAAAGAATGTGACACAGTGGAATGGTTGACTTGGACTCAAGAATGATAGGTTCAGGAACCAATACAAACTTGGGAAAATCGACTTGGGGTTCGAGAGTTAGTTTTGGTTCAAGCGTTAAGTCTAAGTCCAAGAATTGATATTCACATTCTTTTCTCATTACTGGAATGTGACTATCCAAAATTGGTAATTCAATTTCAAAATCTATGGGTACGGGAATAAATGTTGGCTCAGAAAATTAGTCCAAATTGGGTAAAAATACCGGAGTCAACATAGATTCGAAGATGGAAACTGAATCACAAAGTTAGGGATCGGGTTCACATTCATGATCAAGTTCAATCTCATTAAAATGAAAACTTGCTAATTCGTTAATGGGGTGATATTGGTCAAGTTCAAGGCTTTGTGGTGACACTGAATCATGGTCAAAGTCTTCAAGATACCATGATTCTTGGTTTTCATCAATATGGCTAGAAGTGTTAGGAATAGTCAAAGATTGAATAGGGAGAGTTTCCTTATTCCTACGCATGTTCTCCAATCTACTAATTCTTGCTTCTATCATATCGAGTGGATCATTTTGATATTGAATCATGGTTTCCATACTCTTTTCTAAGTTGGCATGTTCTCCTTGAAAAATAGAGTAAGGATCTAAGACTTGAAAATTTTTACGGGATTTTGAGTCTTCTAAAATTTGAATTCGTCGCTCAAGCTCATCTAAGGCTTCCATCCTCTTTTCTCAGTCAATTGATTCTTCTAATGGTTGTTCGGGAGAAGGAGTATATGAAGCTGGATGTTAGTAAGGTACTTGACAATATGACTCGGGGAGTTGTATCCCCATTGACTCTGTGAAGAGTAGTGATGATTATTCCAGACTTGTTCATAGTATTGGGACTGGGGCATGTAATGATTCGGATAAGACCAATCTGGCACACTAAGTTAGTTAAAATTATGATATGCCGGGTTGATAATATCTGAAAAAGTGATCAAGGTGTAATATGGATTATCATTAAAATTGAAAAAATTATTGTTATAAGCCATATCAAACAGGAAATGTCAACACAAATAAAGAAAAACAAACAAATAAGCAAACCAAAAAGAAAAAATTCTAACCTAAGTTAAGGTAGACCTATGACCTAGACGACTCCTAACTGGTTAGACTGTCCACGGGAGGTATAATGCAGACTTTGACCGCAAGCTAATCAGCCAGGTCAGGGCAAGATTGGTGGGAGGTTATCCATCAAAGACGTTCCTTAATTAAGTAACCACCAACCTTCAGGCTTTCGGCCCTTAATCCCCTTCCTAGACACTAATTTGGCAGGAGTCAAATTCCAACACCTTTTCCCTTAGGATAATCTCCTAATTGAGTCTGAGATATCCCTAGGGCCAATGTCTACTCATTTTTAGTTAGGCTTGGGTTAGTGAGTGAGGAGGTTGTTTGTGGGCTAAGGGAGGGCAATGACTTTCCCACCTTATCTTCTTTATAGGACAAGCCCTTAAGTCAATTTAGTGTAGTGTACAAGTATATAAAAAAAGTAACATTCAAGCAATCATACAAGAATGAACCTTATACTAAATTCTATGCACACATACCTTGGCTCCAGCACCCTTCAACAGTAAATAAAAAATGAAATGAAATAAAATAGACACGTGCTTAAATGCAAAGTCTAAATCATTTTTAACATTTACAATCAACTTTTTACTGTTGTGTTAGAAATATATATACAGTGAGTCAAATAAGGAAATTAATGTTACAGATATTTAACTATGCAATTCAGCCAACCTACAAAAAATACAGGTTAGTAGTTCACTAAGTTTGCCACAGGACTGTAGCAAATCTGAGGGCTTCTTGCCTCTGCTTTTTCGAGCAGAGTCCAAGGCCACTTATATGTTCACTGTAGCAAGAGTTCCTTGTTGTTGAATCTGTACTAAAAAAATAAAGAAAAAAGTTAACCAAAAATGTAAACTTTTAAAGAGAGTAACTTACCGTCCCTCCCCGGCAACGGCGCCAAAAATTTGATTGAAGCTTTACCTGCACAAAAATACAGTATTTCAGAACTTCAAAATAGAGATGTGCAAGTACTCAATTCTACCGCGATAGCAAGTGGCTATGCGGGTCGTGATCCACAAGGAGAGACTAGCGATGGAAGCTTTTTAGTAAGTCTTCTTTTAAGATACTAAGTTTGGCTAAAGTTCTTCTTTAGTTCTTAAAAAGAAATGTAAAATAAATTAAAGTCAAGTTAGGGAGAAAGTGGAAGAATGAGAAGGTGGACAAAAACAGAAAATAGACATATAAAAAGAAATCAAAATGAGTGATGAAAGAGTTGGGTGTTGTTGGTGTTGGTGATCTAAACTAAAGAAATAAAAGAAAAGAAAGAAAAACTAAAACCTAAAAAAACATACTTACCTCTTCAGTGCCTGTTTACCTTTCACCCGTATCGACGATGTACCTTTCTTTGAAGGCGAGCGAGGTATGACAGATGAGATCTTCTTCATTCCCGATTTACACTATGAAATGAAGGGCGAGCTGTACTACCATAGAAAATGATATCCATCACCATAAGCCATCAATGACACTTGCAAGGAGAAGGCAACTTCGAGGTTATCGGTTTCATTTGGATCCACAAATACAAAAGAGGAAGCGAACAAAAACAAGAGTAGAAAAGAAAAGAAAACCTCGATTCGATTCAAATAACAATGAAACAAGAGATCACTTACACTGGTGTCACCTGCAGTACAAGTTTTCTCTCATTCCTCCATGAAAGTCGTCTCTCCGCTCAGTTACATAAAGAAAAGTAAAAATTACATAAAAAGAAAACTAAAAACCTAAGTTACAAACTACAAGTTATCCTAAGTTCTATTCTCTGCTTGGTCCTCTCTCTTGCCTTTGAGATTGCAGGTATTTATAGAAGAAATACAGAGATTACAGGAGTATGAAGATAAGAAAATCTAGCTTTTTTGAATTTGAATCCTCCCCTTATCTTCAAACTTGATTTGAGGTGGATATTCAGTTCTGATCTGCAGTTTGTTGGCATGTTGATTACTGAATATAACTTATCAAATGATAGAATTAGAAATAATGATCAACATAAAAGTTGTAGCTATGTAAGTCTGCTTTCTAGATCATCTTGAATCATCAGAATTGAGATTCTGTAGCAAACGTTATGATTCGAATACTAAAATGTATCCAGTCAGAATCTGAATCAAACTTGCTTCATCTCATCCGTTGATCTTCTCTCTATCCATTTATCTCTCTGTATTTGATATTATCCTCAGTTGATCTTTAGCTAACCAAAATGTATTTATAAAAATCTGAATTTTGTTGGTTTCCATTTGGTGTTATCTTTTTGATTTGCTCTAATCTTCAGCTGAACATTTACCTCAGTCCTTGATTTGTTCTAACTAGATCTGGGATCATCCTCAGCTAACCAAATAGATCTAGTTAAATTTGATTTTAACTGGTATTTATTTATTTTAATCCTCTTTCTTTTCATTATTATCTTCTGCAAAATAAATATTTAAGACAAGGAAATTAGCAAATTTATTACACGATAAATGTAGGAGTGTAATGAAAAGAATGCAAAATATGTGTACGATCAATGAGCTGGGGACTAAAGGAATAGATATAAATTCCACGAGATCTTAATTTAAAGATTATTGTTCCTCATAGACTTTCTGTCAATCCTTATCTTGTTTCCATATTGGAAAGCTTCTAAGAAGGATGTGTCACGGACCTTCTTCAATAAGTTTGGCTTGACAAGTCATCGGCTAAACTCTTTTGATCGTTCATTTGATCGGTCACCATGTTCTTATAAGAATTTGAAAACAGTGGAAATGTTCTACAAAAGCATGTGTTACGAACCTTCTTTTATCATCGCGTCGAGCCTCGATCATCAAACAGGAGCAGGAAGAATGCCAAATTATTCATAGAAATGTTGGTCTAAGTGAATCATTTGCCTGAAATTGTTGCTTTAGATATGCTTGACTTCAAAATATGACCTATTCTTCTAAGTTGGAGATAGGTACATGCTTATATACTAGAGAAGAGTGACAAGGCTAAAACATTTCGACACCTTGTTTCTTCTTTAATGTCATCAGTGTTTGATCGGCTCAACACTAGTCGACCATGAATCAGAGAAGGGTGATAAGGCAAAAACTGAAGTTCATAACCTTGATTCTTCTTTGATGGGACCGGTGTTTGATCGGTTGGTTTATAGCAATATGATCTTGTTATGGAAAGAGAGGAGTGCTCTTTCTAAACATCTTGGATCTGAAGGTCTTGATCAGAGGTATAATGTTAACTTAATCATAAGAAGGATCCTATCAAGGATAATACTTCTTTAAGAACCTGCCATTGATCAGCATCATGAGCATGTCTCCTTCTGAGGTCATAAGGCGATATGCTCCATTTGAATAGACTGTTTCTATCACAAACGTCCCTTCCCATTTGGCTTGAAATTTGCCTTTGATTTTGTGTGTCATGATCATCGATCGTCTGACGGCTAAAACCAAATCTCCTTTCTGAAAGACCCTTTGCTTAACCTTCTTATTGAAGGCCTTCGAGATTCGCGCTTGATACAACTTAATATGTTGTTGAACTTGTAATCGCTTCTCATCTAGGGCTCGAGCTCTTGAAGACGTAACTGATCATTGTGCTTCTTTGTCATTCTGGCTATTAAAGTGACTCATAATAACGGTATCTAGATTTCTAATGGTATGGCTGCTTCTCATTTTAGTCTCGCTTATTTGATGAAACAAATTTCTTGAGTAGCTTGATAATTATCTTGTTGAATGCCTCCACCAAGCCATCAGCAGTAGGGTTATAAGCAGTTGATGTCACATTCTGAATCCAGTACTTATCACAAAACTGATAGAATACCAGATCACGAATTGGGGACCGTTATCATGGATGATCCGCCTAGAGACACCAAACGATGGATGACATGGTGTTTGATAAAATTAACCACGTTAAAAGTTTTAACTTCAACAAGTGGTATAGCCTCTGCCTACTTTGAAAAGTAGTCGGTTATTGCTAAGATGAACCGGTGACCTTTTGTTGAAGAGGGGCTGATCGGCCCTATGACATCGATTCTCCACGCTTCAAATGGCCACGAAGCAACAGTTGGATGGAGCAACTCTGGAGGCTGATATATAAAGTTCGCATGGATTTGGCAGGTTTTACAACTTCGTGCATATTGGATGGCATCGGCTATCATGGTTGGCCAATAATATCCAAGCCTGTGCAGTCGGTCCTTGAGTTTTGGGCCTAGTTGATGAGCTTCGTATATACCATCGTGCACCTTTTTAAGTACTTTTTGTGCCTCTGAATTAGAAAGGCAACGGACGAGAATACTGTGATATGAGCGTCGGTATAGTGTCTTTACTATTTGATCATAGTAGAAACGAAGAGACCTTCGTCGGATGGATGCCGCTTCTTTAGGGTATCTAGTATTATATCATGCAAGGCATAGTCGGTGAAGGAAAATCGTCAATCTCTTGGTTCAAAGTCTATTGAGGTGCTATGGACCTCCTTGGTTTTCAACACATTTTTAAGACAAACAAGGTGTCGAGTAGCCACTATAAGGTGATACTTTGTGTCGATTGGTAAGGCTAATGTTGTCGCTAGTGCAGCCAGAGTATCGACCCTGGTATTTTGGGATCGGGACACATGACCGATGTAAAAACCATCAAATGAGTTGGCTATTTTGATGACTGCATGATAATAAGGTACTAAATCTCCGTGGCGGACCTCATATTCTCCTTTAGCCTGATTAATAATCAGTTTTGAATCATCATAAGCTTCGAGAGGCGTACCCCCATTTCATGGGCAAGTTGAAGGCCAATGAGTAGAACATTATATTCTGCCACATTGTTGGAACATGATTCCGTCAATGAAAATGCCCTAGGAAGGACATGATTTTGTGGTGAGATAAATACGACCCCGACACCAGTGATGATCTTGCCATTAGGGCTGATTCATAATGCTCCATCGAAAAACATCTGCCATACTTCATCCTCTGAAGTTATATTAGATTCAAAAACCTCATCCGGAATATCTTTATAAAGTTTTGAGCTTTCTGAAACGGGATGAGTAGCCAAGAAATCTACAAGCGCCTAGCCTTTAACCGCCTTCTGAGGGACAAAGAGCATGTCGTACTGGGACAAAAGGAGGGCCCACTTAGCTAATCTTAAATTTAATGATCCTGGTTTCGTCATGAGGAGACGCAAAGGATTCACTCTAGAAATGACATGTATAGTTTGGCCAACCAAGTAATGCCGCGTCTTTTGAATAGCAAAGACAAGAGCTAACCATTCCTTCTCAATAAGGTCGTAGCGAGATTTCGCCTCTATCAGAGTCCTGCTCAGATAATAAATAGTCGTTCGTGGCCGTCATCGTTCTTTTTTGACAAGTAGAGCACCGAGAGAATGGTCCATAGCTTTCACATAAAACAGGAATGGTCTTCCTGATGTGGGAGCCACTAAGACCAGAGGTTTAGTGAGGTATCTTTTGATATCCTCATAAGCTTCTAGGTAGGTTTAATCCCATACAAAAGAGACCCCCTTTTTCATGAGTCTGGTGAACGGTTGACAGCAGACTTAGAGATTTATGATGAACCTTTTGATATAGGCCAGTCTCCCTTGCAGACCCCTAAGTTCTTTGAGATTCTTAGGTGGATGCATGCTCTGAATGGCTTTGACTTTGTCTAGGTCAAGATGAATTCCTTTTGATCTAAGAAGGATTTTGCTGGATTCATTTTCAGTCGATAAGCTCGCATTATATCGAACATTATTCTCAAGTCACGAAGATGATCATTCTTATCGCGACTTTTGACGGCAATGTTGTTGACGTAACATTCTACCGTCTTTCGGAGGTGATCGCGAAAAATTATACTTATCTCTCGCTGATAAGTTGCTCCCGCATTCTTTAATCCGAAGGGCATCACGGTATAGTAGTATACCCCCAACGGTGTCTGGAATGAAGTATGCTTCTCACCCCTGAGTACATCTTGATTGTACCCTGTAAAGTCGTCCATGAAAGACATTCTTTCGAATCCGCAAGTATTATGATCAAGACATCGGTGATGGGTAATGGAAATTCGTTTTTGGGGCATGCTGTATTGATATCGCGGTAGTTAATACAGATTCGTATTTTTCCATCTTCTTAAGAATGGGAACAATATTAGCAACCCAATCTGGATGTTGTTCGTTCCGTATGAAGCTACATGTAATGAGTTTATGGACTTCGGCTTCAATAGCTTCCATAATGTTCGGGCGAAATCGATATTGTTGTTGCTTAACTGCTTGGCGTCAGGCTTGATATTCAGATGATGCACGACTATTTGTGAATCAAGTCCAGGCATATCTTTGTAGTTCCATGCAAAGACATCGATATACTCTTTTACGAGTACCATCAATCCTTCTTTCTCCGTAAGTGATAAGCTCTCACTTATAAAGATGATTTCAGGGTGATCTTTACTACCCAAATTAACCTGAATCACCATGTCTTCAGTAGGCGGTTCATGTTGTTTGAATCGCTTTTCCCATTGGAAATCTAATTGTTAAGCCCATGGTTCAACATCAGTAGGTTCCGTCAGCTCAAATTGGGTACTTGAAGTTATATTTATGGTGAGATTCTCGAACATCGTTACCAGACTGACATCTGACTCCCATTTGGAGGTAGAGGCAGAGCGTGATGGGATTGGTCTGTCATCTTTGGATCGAACTGATGTAGACGGTGGAGGTGTAACGTATCCCAACCCCTTGCGTGTTTTTTCATAGTAATCTGCCAGTTTCCCTTTTCGCATAAAATTACGTAGAAAATCACGTCGTCTTTTTCCAAAATTCAGACCATTACCATTTTCACGCTGCAGGCTGTATCCCATTTTCCTTATCATATGTTATGCTAATCGTGTATAATGGAAAAATTGTGGGGTCTTTGAGTCTGAACTTGAATCTGTGACCATAAACATTTACAGTTGGGCTCTACAGAATATTATTGGTGATTGACCCTTTTGGACGGAGGAACCACTAAAATGGATCCTTCTATACAATTCACAGATGTACTTGATGTACTTGGTTTATGCAAGGGCATGTGTAGAGAGCTATTCACGACAGATGCAAACAATTCGATACTCGCAGGATAATCAAAGGAAAATTGTCATTAATCACCCATTCGTCATCATCCTCCAAAGAAGTATTACATTGAGGATTATTAAAACATGTTACGATTGGTTCACCAACCAAAGTAGCTGGCGTGTCTCTTTCAGACTCTGAATCTGCCTCATTGTCACTATCACTGTTGCTAAGCAATGATTCTTTTGATGTTTCACTGACTTCCTGATATAGGAGAGCATCAGTAAAGTAGTTTTCATCCCTTTGAATGGTTGTTTCTCAGCGAACACAGTTCGTACTGCTGCATCATCTTTAATATATTTGAAGCATTGGTGTAGAGTAGAGGGAACAATCCAGTTAGTATGGATTCAGGGTCGTCCTAGTAACAAATTGTATGACGTGTCAGCGTTAATAACGTAACACGTCACTTCTGATTTCAGGCTCCCGATTCGGCAACAGAGTCAAAAATTTCCAAGTGGGTGATTACTCCCTGTATTAAAATCGTATATTGTCGTAGTGGTTGCAGATAACCGATACAGTGGTAGGCCAAGGAAGTAGAGGAGCCTTTTAGGGATGATGCTAAGTGCAGACTCTAGATCAACCTGTACCCTTTCAATACATGTCGAACTGATGCATCCGGTGTAGTACAATGGTCGATCATGTTTGATATCCTTAAGGAGCATATCCTCAGCTGTGAAAGTAATAGCAGATACTCTCGACTGTATAAGATGACATTCAGAACAAGGGGGCTGAGTGTCATCCTTAGGGTTCTCTGGCATATGTGTCAGAATTAATTTTGAGTTAGCCAGTGCATCCCTGAGTACTTCTCTTGTTTATTTCGAGAGGCAAAGTAGCTCATGTTTGGTGATATGAGTGGGGATATTAGCCAGTTGGGCCAATATGTCAAAGAGAAAAGGCATGTTAAGTCCTGGGCCTGAAGGCTTCTTCAGGGTATGGTCAAATCAGACTTCTTTCTCTCTCTTTTCCTGTTGTCGGGACTGGAGCTGGCACAGGTATTTGTACTGACGTCGTTTCCTGTTGTGTCTCGTCAGTAACTCTCTCATGCTGTTTTAAGTATGATTTTCTAGATCGAGTACCTGTCAGCTGAGGTACATCAGCTTGTGCTGTGCAAGCGTGCTTTTTCTCCTCAGAATCGCTAAAAGAAGCTGATGTCAGATTACCATCATCCGGCAAGATAGAGATAACATTGCAAGATTTGCCCTTTGACTTGGATTTCTTCGAATCCCATTGTTCGTCTTGGGTAAGGTCTGGGTGTATCCACATCATTTTCTCTATTTCCAATATCAAGGAAACAAGACCCTTAATCTCTTGAGTTTTAGCTGAAGAATGCTTTACTTCAACCGTGCTTTAGGGATTGGGAAGGTCCCATTGGGATCTATGACTTTTGGGTTTTTGCTGAACTCAAGGGTCACCATATTTGCAGTGACTTTCTTTTGTTCTGATTTTAGAGTTAGAACTCTGGCATCGACTAAAGCCTGAATTTTATTCTTGAGGACAAAGCACTTATTAGTTGGATGATAAACCATCCTATGAGAGAGGCAATAGTTGGGATCGTTCGTATGTCCCATTTCATTAGGGCATTGATCAGAGTGGAACGAGCACTCGAAAATGTGTATTTTGTGAAATCAATATAAAAGCTTATGCATGTGCTAATGTTCCCTCGATACTTTCGTTATAGCATTGGCTCAACGGGTCGAATCCACAGGGACGGGAGGCGATAGAAGCATTAACAGTCCGTTCATGTGCTATGTTAACAAGTTCATCTTTGTTAAAGAATTAGAAAAATAAAAATAAAAGAAATTCAGAACCTGATAGGTGGAGAAGGCGATGAAAATAGTGATGTGAAAACAAGAAGAAGTGATTTGGAAAACAAAATAGAAAAGAAGATGAAACAAAGGTGAATTAAGACGTTGGTGGAAACATCGATAAGAAAATGATAAAAAGGTTTTGAAAATAATTTTTAAAATAAGATAAAAGAAAACTCATGGCTTCTAGCTACCAATTGCTCCACTAACCATGCTAACCTCTTAGTGATAGTTGCCTCACATGGATCCTTGGCCATTACTAATCCTTGGCTTCAAGAGACGATACAAAGCACGACTCATAAGATTGTTCTTCTACGTTCAAACAACACATCAATGCCACACAACAAGTTGCAAGCTACTATTAGATCATCAAAATCGGTTAGAGGTGAGCATGAAATAGCATTTGCAAGTTAGCAAGTTAGTGGGTTTGGTGTTAGAAATGTTAGAATCCGTCATCATGAGCCATCAATGACTCTTGCAAGAGTAAGGCCTTGTAGAGGCTACTAGATTCATGTAGATTATCAAGTAAGTGGTAAGATAATTAGTGGTTAGTAGTTAGATTGTCATGAGTTTTCTTTTATCTTATTTTAAAAATCAATTTCAAAACCTTTTTATCATTTTTTCTTTGTTGTTCTCACCAACTTCTTAGTTCATCTTTGTTTCATCTTCTTTGCGTTTTTCAAACCATTTCTCTTTTATTTTCATTACTGTTTTCATCTCCTTCTTCACCTATCACTTTTTGAATTTCTTTTATTTTCTTTTTCTCATTTTTTTAAACAAAGAAGACTTGTTAACAACTGACGTGAATAAAGACTGTTAATGCTTCTATCACCTCCCATCCCTGTGGATTCGACCCGTTGAGCCAATGCTATAATGGAAGTATCGAGGGAACATTAGCACACACATAACCTTTTACATTGATTTATAAAATGCACATTTTTGAGTGCTGGTTCTGCTTCGAACAAATTTTTGGCGCCGCTGCCCGGGACATGAATGGTTTTGTTTTCACGTTTTTGTTAACATTTTCTTCTCTGTTTTGGTGTGCAAGGCAATCTTTACAAAATCTTTACTTTGCAAAAGTTTACTCTTGCTTGCCTCTTCCTGCTTTAGAAAGTAGGGAGCTTGCTTCTGAAACTTTGCCACGAAAACCAAAGAAAAGCCGCAAAAACGTGGCAATTTGTGGCAATTGTATTTTGTCTTTTGCAGGGACTTTGCAAGTTGCATATATTGTTGTATTCTGTAGCCAATTTTCTTCTTTGATTGCCTCGACACTGTAATAAATTAAAGAACTAAAATACGGTATTTGGATGCTTTTAAAACGGTTTAGACATTTGCATTTAGGCACGTGTCAAATTTTAATTCCAATATACTGTATTTTGTTCTGTTGTTGTGATCTAAACTGAGGTGTACATATGGTATTGCATATAGCATAGGATAAACATGTGGGTGATTTACTCGCTTTATGTTATATTCTTATCTATATTGCATACTTGCACGAATTGGACTTAAGGGCAAAACCCATACAAGATAAGGTGGGGATTTCATCACCCTTCCTTAGCCCAAAAACCACCTCCCCACTCACACAACCCAAGCCCTAATAAAAATTGATGGACCTTGGCTCCTAGGGACATCTCAGACTCATTAAGAGATTGACTGAGGGTGGAACTTGTTTTGAATCTTACTCTTGTGAAATCAGTGTCTAAGGTTGGGGATTTAGAGGTTACGCCTCGAAGATATCATGGTTTGACGTAATTAAGGCCCGTTGCTTATGCACGATACCTCCCACCATATTTTGCCAATACCAGGCCGATTAGCTTGTGGTCAGATTCATACAACAACCTCCCCCGGATAATCGACCAGTTAGGAGTTGTCTAGGTCTAGGTCAACCTTAGTATAGGCTTGATTTTGATTTTATTTCTTTTTGTTTGTTGTTAGCTTTTGCTTTTTTTTTTATTGTTTGTGAAATGGAATTCAACAATAACAATTCTTTCAACCCTAACATGAATCCATATTTCACATCGCCCCCATTTGTTTCGGATAATTCCAACCCAGCTTTTTACAATATGAACCAACCAAATACATCGGGTTGGACTTATCCGAATCAATACAACCCATACTCCCAATCTTATGACTATAATTTCAAAAATAATTTCAACTTGTCACAGAGTCAATGGGGATTCACCTCCCCCGAGTCAAAATTTTCACCACCTTATCCACAATTTTCACAATTTTCAAAATCTTAATTCCCCAATTTTACTTCCTATACTCCTTTTCCTAGATCACCCAGTGAAGAAAAATTTAAGTTAGAAAAGAGTATAGAAGCCAACCTATAAGAGGCCGAGCAACAATTTCAGAAAATGATGGCCTCTCCAATTCTACAATATTTTCAAGAGTCTAACTCAGTTCCACCTCCTCATAATGAACAACCATCTATCCTGGAATCAAGTAAGGAACTCTTACGTGAGTCCGAGCCACAATCTCAAAACATGTTGGACTCACACTCTTCACAAATTTTCCAAAATAAAGATTCATGTACTCCCTTTCTGGACCATTCACTTGAAGAAAAATCATCTAGAAAAGAGTATAGAAATCTTGCAGGAGTCCGCACTGCAATTTCAAAAATCTTCTTCTCAGTCTATCGATAGGTTGGAAACACAATTAAATCAATTGGTCAACATTTATAAGAATAAAGAAACTCTCTCTTATGAACCTTTGACCAATCCAGTTATCTCTAACTCTATCGATTTGACCCAGAACTCTTGCTGTTTTGAAAACTAAGATTCTTACACTCTCATTCTAGAGCATCCACCTGAAGAAACATCACATCTAGAAAAGAGTTTAGAAATCTTACAAGAGTCTGCGCTACAATTTTAAAAATCTTCTGCCCAGTCTATCAATAGGTTGGAAACTCAATTAAATAAATTGGTTAAAATTAATAGGAATGATGAAACTCTCTTATCAACCTTTGACCAATTCAGATATCCCTAACTCTATTTATCTGACCCAGGACTCCTGTCATTTTGGAAACCAAGATTCAATTTCAGCACACCCATTTGAACTTGTCTAAACTTCAAATGTTGAAAATCCCATTAACATTTTGGCAAGTTATCCTTTCCTTGAGATTAAACTTGAGCATGATTATGATCCTGAACCTCAACTTGGTATTTCAATTTCACTTCCTGATTCAATAATGACTGCGGTATTTTTACCTGATTTCAGGCCTTTTCCCAAGTCAGTATTAGATTCAGTGCCAGTCCATTGTGAAATTGAATCACCAATCATTTATGATCATCATACTAAACTTGACCAATTTCATACTTTGAATGTCCCATTGACAAATTGACAAGTTCTCATTTTTATGAAATTGAACTCAATAAGGAATGTGACTTTGATCCTAAAATTTGTGATCTAGTTCAAATTCTTGAATCAAATTGACTCCTATTTCGTTACCTGACTTGAGCAATATTTTAGAATCAATTTTGATTCTCACACTTGTTATTCCTGAACTTGAATCACCAATCTCAGAGAGTCACATTCCATTGTGGGGGAATGAATGTGGACCTGAATTTCAACTTCTTAATTTGGACCCACTTACTGCACTAATCTCGACTCCAGAACCTTTACTTGACTTAAATCAAATTCCTGAGTCAATAGTTGTGCTTCCTGAGTCCAAATCAATCATTCCATGATTTCACACTCCATTTTTAAACAAAGGTGTTGATAAAATTGACTCTAAAATTATTTTAAAATTTGAAAATTAGATGGGGTAAAAATCATTATATATATATATATATATATATATATATATATATATATATATATATATATATATATATATATATATATATCATTTTAGTGGGTTGTATTATAGAGGTTTCTGATGGGTTCACCGAACTCCACGCAAATTGGATTGGGTCGCATTTCGTAGACCAATCAGACCACCACCGAAATCGCCACATTGAGGTGATTTTTCCTTCCCTCTCTATTTGTTTCATGCATATATACATCACGATGCATTGAGGACAATGTATGAGATAAGTGCGGGGGAGAGTTTACTAGCATAGAGTTTTTAGATTTTCTTTCTTTTACACTTCTTTTAGGATATTCTTAGAATTTTTCTTTGTATAGAATTTTTTTCTTTCTTTAAAAACTTTTTGAAACAAGAGACAAAGTTTTAATCTATTTTTAAGAAAATTAAAATGATCTTAGAAATTAAGGAAGCCTTAATTATGACATCTTAAACCTAGTCGAAATAATGGATCTTGTTTAAGATTATAGGCTAAGTAAGATAAATTGGAGAGATAATTTTATCGTGAATCTTTTCCTTAGATAGTATGCACTTCACATTTACACATTTTTGGGATGGAAACAAAGACCTAAAATGTCAAAAAGCAAAAAAATAAAATAAAATAAAAAGAAAAAAATTATGGTATAAATGAATAAAAAACCACTTATTAAGCTGGATAATTATGCTTTAATAAGCATGATTATTCACGCCTAAAGGTGATAATAAAGGACAAATAATCTCTCTTAGTTTTGTGGTCTTATTTACTCGAGTCCTTAAATCCGAGGGATGTTTTCTCATTTGTGCCTTAAGATCGTTCGGTATGGGAGTCATCGGTTAAAGGCCACTACCCGGGTGAACTAGAAAGCCTAAAAAACTAAGGAAAAAAGAGAAAAAAAGAGAAAAAAGAAAAATATATATAAAAATAAATGGCTTGATGGTTAGAGTTGAAATCCCAGAAATCTTCACTATCATAAAGTGCATATTATTTAGATTTTATAAAGGATAAAATATTCAATCCAATTTTGATATCTTACCTTAATTGATAATAAGATCTTGCATATAAACTAAGTTTAAGGGAGAATAATTTTTTGTTGACTTATGACCTTAGATCGCTTATATTTTTGCAAAAATATTTTGTAAACTTGTCTCTCTTTCAAAATGTGCTTTCAAAATACTAACATTTATCTTCTTTCTTTATGAATTGTGTGGGTGCAATCCGTTGAAAACCCTCAGGAGACAAAACTCCTCCTCTATGGGTAACCTAGAGGTTTAACGGCTTGTTGCACGCGCTCAGTGCAATCGCATCAGTTTTTCTTGTTTTGCTCAGGACGAGCAAAGGATAAATGTGGGGATGTGATTAGTCTACAATTTTGCATTATTACTTCGCATTTTCCTACTGATTTATGAATAAAATATCGGTCTAAATCGTGTTTTTTGGTCTCTCTTGCAGATAAATCAAGACAAGGAGGGCAAAAGGGTAATAAGAGATTAATTAAACTCATTTTTGGGTAATTAAATCTGCATTGCTTGGAGGCTAAGCAAGGAAACTTCTAGAAGATGCATTGAACCTAAACTTTTACGCACATTAGATAAAGATTGGGATGAATATACCCGAAACCGAATATATCAAGAAAGTCCCCGAAGCACCGCGCATCCCCACACCAAACCAGGGACTTATGTCCTTGGTATTGCCGCGGAAATGTGATCATGTTTTCGCGGTAATTTGGTGGGGCCATGCGTCAATCTTCGACGCGTGGCCTCGTCTCGTCTTCTAGAAACCCTTTTGGCCTATAAAAACCCTGTAGAGGCCCAGAACGCAAGCAGTTTTTGATTTTAGGCTAGGTTTTCTCTATTCTAGTGTAGTATAGGTTTTTTTCTTTCTTTCTTATGTATTTTTATTTCATTTTTAGTTCATGTATTAGGGCTGAGAGATTTAGAGAGAGATAGAGAGATTGATGTAATAGATGGTGACAATCTATATAAAGATATCTCCTTTCTTCTCTATTGTAATCTTCTCCATCTTCTACATGATGCTCTGCTAATCTTTTCTTCTCAAGGCAATCTAACTACTAACCATTGACCATCTAACCACTTACTTGATAATCCACATGAATTTAGAGGCTTCTAGAAACCCTTTTGGCGTATAAAAACCCTTGTAGAGGCCCGGATCGCAAGTAGTTTTTGATTTTAGGCTAGGTTTTCTCTATTCTAGGGTAGTGTAGGTGTTCTTCTTTCTTTCTTTTGTATTTTATTTTATTTTTAGTTCATGCATTAGGGCTGAGAGATTCAAAGAGAGATAGAGAGATTGATGTAATAGATGGTGACAATCTATGTAAAGGTGTCTCCTTTCTTCTCTATTGTAATCTTCTCCATCTTCTACATGATGCTTTGCTAATCTTTTCTTCTCATGGCAATCTAACTACTAACCACTGACCATCTAACCACTTACTAGATAATCCACATGAATCTAGTAGCACGCGTTGAAGATCGACGCGTGGCCCCACCAAATTATCACAAAAACAAGGCTATTGTCGTGTTTTCGCTGCAATACAAGGGACATAAGTCCCTGGTTTTGGTGCGGGGATGCGCGGCGCTTCGGGGACTTTCTTGATACATTCAGTTTTGAGTATATTCATCCCAATCTTTGTCTAACGTGCACAAAAGTCTAGATTCAATGCATCTTCTAGAAGTTCCCTTGCTTGGCCTCCAAGTAATGTAGATTTAATTACCTAAAAATGAATTTAATTAAGCTCTTATTACCCTTTTGCCCTCCTTGTCTTGATTTATTTGTAAGAGAGACCAAAACACAGTTTAGATCGATATTTTATTCACAAATCAGTAGGAAAATGCCATATAATAATGCAGAATTGTAGACTAATCAGGCCTCAAGCATCTGACAGTTTCAATTTATTCCCTTTGTGGAGTAAATGAAATATTGTGACCAATTGCTCGTCCTTGAAGGAGTACTGTTTTGGAAGGAACTTAAACTCCTGATTATTGAGGCCGCTCTTCTTGACTTTCGATGGACGTCCCCTGATAGTTCAACGGACATAGTCTCTTTCTCTTTGGCTTGGGAAGACTGCGTAATGTTCCGCGCTCCTTATTATTCATACCCCATTTGCCTTTAGGAGTAGATGGCTCAAACTTTCTAGCCGACTTTTCGGCTATCTCAGCTTTCTCGACTAGTTCCTTCTAGGTATGGGCTTTGACAGTCCCATACGAATCTCCACTTGGTTCAGGAAGTTATGCCTACATGTCTGCAAGAGCATGGGCAATGGCATCCCTGATAGGCACATCAGAGACAAGTTTCTGAATCGCTCAATGTAGTCACGGACAGATTTGCTCTTCCTTTGCACGATAGAGAGGAGTTTGTCCATGGTTACCTCGATATCGTCCTTGTGGAAACAAGAGAGGAATCGAGTTTCTAAGTCGATCCAGGAATCGATAGTGCCCGGGGGAGGCTTCGAAACCAGTCAAATGCTACTCCCTTTAAGGTGCCAATGAACAGTCTGGTCATAATAGCATCGTTATCTATAACATTATCGGTCTGAGACCGAAAGTAATAGGTGTGCTGGTTTGACGAGCTCTTTCCATCTTACGTATGTAATATTGGTGGCCAGAATTTTAGCGGGTATGGTATTGAATCCCAATCCAAAGGGTAAGGACGGACTGCCCCTACTTTTTTTAGTTCATCCCTCAGGGCTAGGGATGCGATCTGAGCTTGGAAGCCTTTAAGAACCTCAGCATCTATAGAAGAACCTTCCTTTCACTTCTCAGTCTTAGATTGTTCATTATCGTTATGTTTCTCCTAATGATGATTACTCCCGGTATCATTGCAATTCCAGTTAGTAAGGAGTTGGGCAAGCATCTGTTGAATGTTATCCAAGGCTTCTTGCAGGGAATTGGAGGTTTGCTCCTGAGCTTCCAACCATCGACAGAGGTCATCATTACTATTATCAGCCATATGTACTGACGCCTTATCCGTTCGTATCGAGCTGACTGTCGCTGAAGAGGCATACCCACTATCTTCCTCCTCCTCACTAGACCATTGGAATAATCTTCTCATTGGTTTTGTTGATGTTACTTCAGTTGAGGAAGATGGTTATTCATAATTGTAGGTATTGCAACCCTACTCCAAAACACCCCTTCTTCTTCCACCAAGACTTGGCCTAAGCTAGGGCTATAGTCTGGATCTAGAGAACTGAAAGAGGGAGAGTTAGCACCACGCGGTGCTCATCTGCCACTATGCGGTTCACGTCCCCTTCCTATCATGTTGATGGATAAAGAGGGCAGATCTGGTAGCTTTCACGATATACTCCTTTTGTGATGCTTCACACGAGCTTAACACCGATAATCGATCAAAGACTGACTGTCGGTTTGGAGGATTGGCTGGGACTGGTCCTAGTCGGCAATGGACTGAATGGATTATCACCAACTAACATCCCACTTGTTGACAACAAGAGGGAGAAGTCTGGAGTAATTATGACTTTCATTTGTTCGTTAAGAACTCTAGTAACTCGGATTTAGTCGAGCTTAAGCGACTCAGCGCAGAGACTCAGGTAAATTGCATATTGATCTGTTAAGGTAATTTCGACACAACCTTATTACTCATAACTTTGTGAGGGGTGGTCTTGGCATCCGCAAGCTTTGGAAGCGAAGTACGGGACAATGCCTCGTTCTTTTCATCACCGCAAAGGTGATTAGCACTGGATAGTGCTTTAGTTCTAGTTTTGCAGCTGAGAGCTTTGGTAGCACTCTTAGGTGTTGAAGCTGCATAAGCACTACTATCAGCACCCAGGGATGATCTCTTAGCTTCACTGCGAAGAGCGAACTTAATGCTTGAGGAGTCAGGGAGCGAAGCACGCCATAGTGCTTTGTTTGCCACCTTGTTGCGAAGGTGGTTAGCACTGCTAGGTTCTTTCATTTCAGCTTAGTGGTTGAGCATTCTGCGCGTACCCTGAGGTACTGGCGCTGTGCTCGCTACGCTAACAGTAACTTCGCTCGTGAGAACGAGGTTGGCGGAAGGAGTTACTGCTCCCAGATTGGGCGAAGACAGAGTTGCTACCCTAGCCTCGCGGTTAACAGCCTCAACGAAGCTGCCAAACCGGTCAGGCATTTTGCCTTTGTCTTCAGGTGATAAGCAAAGTTGCGGTGTAGCTGTGCCTGAGCTTCACACGGAGCTCTCTACTTTGGCCTCCACATCTACTTGGGGAGAGGAGATTTAGGTTCGCAGGGAAGCTGGTTAGCCTCGTGTGAGACATATTTAGCCTTAATTGAGGCTAGGAGGAGCTGGGATGAGGCTTTTCCAGCTGTTCGTTCGGCCAAAATTGGCTTCTGCTCCAAAGCCTTGACCACCGAGATCTTCTTATGCTTCCGTGTGTGGGGCACTGGACTACCTTTAGAGAGTAGTTCTTCAAATTTTCCTTGGTTGAAATGAATGACCAAGTTTTTGAAAGTGACGGACTCAGAATTCTGACCGTTGCATTGTGACACTGTCTTCTTGTTACGCCAGAAGACTGATGTGCCCAGCGGAGTCACCATCTTGTTTTTCATTGATTTTGCGAAAGGAAAAACTTACAAAGAGTGAAATTACAAGTAATTAAAAAGAAAATTACCAGTAGATCTCCTCTGAGATTTCTGGAGAAATGTGCCGGTAGGAATCTGATCAGCGCGCGATCACTTTATCCCTTTGACAATGCAACCAGTCAGATGATCAAACTGCCTCCTAATAAGACTCCCTTCTCTCTTGGTTCGGGGAATCGGAGAACAGAAGATCAGTAGAGCACTCTTGCTAGGGATTCTGTTCTTTTCTCTTAAGCCAATCTCCTCTCTATCCATGTGTGTCTCTCCCCCTTCCCGTGTCTATCCTAGTGGGCTATTTATAGGGAAAAAGTAGGGATGCAACTACCCTAAAAATTAGCAAACAGATTGAGTCAATCTAGTTTTGCTTTTGGAAAATAGCCTTGCTGCGAGGTTGGAAACAGCTTCTGCAAAGTTAGGAATAGCGTATACCGCTAGTTCCTTGATCCGTTTTGCTAAATGAGAGATACTCCTTTGATCCTCTCTAGTTAGTTGAGAGATCTCCCCTAATCTTCTAACTGATTGGGAGAGTCAACAGATCGTAGCAAGCAACTGCCAAATTCGATTTCGATCAAAATGATCTCATGTGGAGATTTGATTGGTAAAAGTTGTCCATAAAAGACCCGCAGCTGGGCTAGTCCAATAAGCTCATAGCGGAGCTAAGGGAAGCTTCTGACGAAGCTAGGAGTAAGCTCTCAGCGAAGCTATAAGTTGGCTTTTTTTGCGTAGCTCCGCAGAGCGTCTATCGAAGCTATTAGCTAGCTCTCTGTGGGGTTATGGGAAATTCCAGGGCGAAGCTATAAGTTAGCTCATGGTAGAGCTTTGATGGAATTCTTGTAGAGCTAAGCGAACATAGCATCTTATGCGATTGCTCATCCCTTGGGCTCATATGAGACTAAGTATCGAGCTAACTTAATGTCTATAGGCCTACTCAGGTCTTCTTCAAAGGCAACTCTGACATACTATCTGCTTTACTGGATTAGTAATGTCTATGTTGCTGCCTGATTGAGTTCAAACCTTCACACAAATACAGAATTTCAGATTCTAAGATTAAAGAGTGCAATTTACTCAATTTTACCGCGATAGCAAGTGGCTATGCGGGTCGTGATCCACAAGGAGGGATTAGCGATGGAAGCTTTTCTAACAAGTTCTCTTTTATGATACAAAGAATGATTAAAGTTCTTCTTTAGTTTCTTAAAAAGAAAAAGGAAAAATTGAGTTAAAGTTGAGTTACAAAGAAAGCGGTAGAATAAGAAGGTGGGAAAATGAAAAATGGATTATATACAAAGAAATTGAAAAGGGTGATAAAAATGGCTGGAGATTGTGATATTGAAACTAAAGAATAAAAGAAAAGAAAGACAACCTAAAAATCACTTACCTCTTCAGTGATCATATACCTTAGATCCGTTGCGACGACTTACCTTGTCTTTGAAGACAATCAAGCATGACGTATAGGATCTTCAGGATCTTCCCTATTCTCGATCTATACTACGAATAAAAGGGCAAACTATACTAGCAAGAGAAGGGTTGTTCATCACCAGAGGCCATCAAGGGCACTTGCAACGGCTAAGCAGTCTCGAGGTTATCGGACTCTCTTGGATTACAACACATCAGAGGAGAGTAAAAGAAAATAAGAGTAAAGAAAGAAAAGAAACTTTAATTCGATTCAAATAACAATAAAAGAAAAGATCACTTACACTGGTGTCACATGCAGTACAAGCTTGCTCTCATTCCTTCATGAAAGTCGTCTCTCCTCTCAGTAACATAAAGAAAAGTAAAAATTACATGAAAGAAAATAAAAAAAACCTAAGTTACAAACTACAAATTAGCCTAAATTCTACTCTCTGCTTGGTAGTCCCCTTGCCTTTGAGATTGCAGGTATTTATAGAAGAAATGTAGAGGTTAGAAGAGTATGAAGATAGGAAAGATAGCTATTTCTGAATTTGAATCCTCCCCTTGTTTTCAAACTTGATTTGATGTGGATATTCAGTTCTGATTTGCAGTTTGTTAACGTGTTGATTACTGAATATTACTTATCAGATGACAGAATTTTAAATAGTGATCAACATAAGAGTTGTAGCGCTATAAGTCTGCTTTCTGGATCATTTTGAATCATCGATTTGAGATTCGGTAGCAAAAGGTATGATTCAAATTCTGAAATGTATTCAGTCAGAATCTGAGTCAAACTTGCTTCATCTCATCTTTTGATCTTCTCTCTATCCATTTATCTCTCTGTATTTGATATTATCCTCGGTTGATCTTTAGCTAACCAAAATGGATTTATGAAAATCTAAATTTTACTGGTTTTCATTTGGTGTTATCTTTCTGATTTGCTCTGATTTTCAGCTGAACATTTGCCCCAATCCTTGATTTATTCTAACTAGATCTGGGATCATCCTCAGCTAACCAAACAGATCCAGTTAAATCTGATTTTAACTAATATTTATTTAGTTTAATCCTCTTTCTTTTCATTATTATCTTCTACAAAATAGACATTTAAGATAAAGAAATTAGCAGATTTATTACATGATAAATGTAGGAGTGTAATGAAAAGAATGCAAAATATGTCTACGATCACACCCCCACACCTATCTTTTGCTCGTCCTCGAGCAAAATAACAAAACTAAACTAAAGATTATTAGACCACTTTCGCAAGTCACGCGATTGCACTGAGCTTGTGCAACAAGACTTAAACCTCTAGGTTACCCCTAGAGGACGAGTTTTGTCTCGTGAGGGTTTTCAGTAGATTACACCCACAAAATCCGTAAAGAAAGAGAAATAAAGTGTTAGTATTTTTGAAAAGCATTTTGAAAGGGAAAAGTATTTGAAATATAATTGTAAGATTTAAGTAATCTATAAGTTATAGGAAAACTGAATTTTTCATTCCTAAACTTAAATCTCTATTCAAAAATTTGTTTTCAATCAAAGTAATGAGTCAAATTGTACTTCTCATCTAGTCTATTACTTTGCCCTAAGTCCTATGCACCTTGTGACCATGAAAATTTTGACTAAGGGTTCTTTAACTCTAACTCTTATGCCTTATTTATTTATATATATATATATATACATATATATATTTTTGGTGGTATTATTCCTTAGTTCTATTAGGCTTTCTAATCTGCCTATGTAACGAGCCTTTAATCGATGACTCCTAAACCAAACGATCTTAGGGCACCGGGTGAGAAAACACCCCAAGGACTTAAGGACTTGAGCAAATAAGGCCTCAAAACTAAGGATTTTATTATATGAACCGCTTTTAGGTATGAGTACTTATACTTTATTAGGCACAAATACCCTGCTTAATCAGAGGATTTTTATATATTTATATTTTTTCTCAAACTTATCTAATCTTCTTTCGCATAAATACTAAGGCTTACTTAGACCAAAGCACCTAGCTAATCAATAATTAGATTTGTTTATCTTTTATATATATATATATATATATATATATATATATATATATATATATATATATATATATATATATATATATATATATTTATAAGGCATAAGAATCTTTATTTTTGAACCCTAAGTGTGTAAGTACATGAAGTGTGCATATTTCATTAAGGTAAAGATCAAGATTAAATTACTTTGACAAATTATCTTTCTAACCCAAAAAATCAAACAAATAATCTTATTTTGATCAAGTTTAAGAAATTCTAATTTTGATTTTCCTATTCCTTAAAATTGACTTAATTTCTTACAAAAAATATGTCAAAATATTGTTTTCTATTTTCAAAAAGTTTTTAAAAGTAAAGAAAACATTAATAATATTTTTTTAAATAAAAAGAAAAACTTAAGTTATGTTAGAACCCTCCCCCACACCTATCTCACGCATTGTCCTTAATGTATGAATTAATGCATAGATGCATCAAAAAGAAGACAGGGAAGGAAAATACTACCTTAAGGTGATGGTTCCGGTGGTGGTCTGATTGATCCACGAAATGCGGCCCAATCGACTTTTCGTGGAGTTCAGAGGAACCTACCAGAAATTTCTCTAATATAACTCATTAAAATGATATATACATGAATGATTTTTATTAAATATTTTACCCCATCTAATTTTCAAATTCTATAATTAATTTCAGAGTCAATTTTGTCAACCTCCTTGTCCCAAAATGGAGTGTGAAAAGATAGAATGATTGACTTGGACTCAGGAAGTACAGGAACTAATACCGACTCAGGAAAGTGACTTAAGTCAAGTAAAGGTTCAGGAGTCGAGATTGGTTCAGGAAATGGGTCAAAATTAAGAAGTTGAAATTCAAGTCTACATTCATTTTCCAATAATGGAATGTGACTTAATATTGGTGATTCAAGTTCAAGAATGATAGGTGTAAGAATCAAAACTGACTCTAAAATATTACTCAAATCGGGTAACAAAATAGGAGTCAATATTGATTCGAGAATTTGAACTGGATCACAGATTTGAGAATCTAGGTCACATTTCTCATTGAGTTCAATTTCATAAAAATGAGAACTTGCCAATTTATCAATGGGACTTTTAAAATTATAAAATTGGTCAAGTTCAATATGATGATCATTAAAGATGGGCGATTCAATTTCATTATGAATTGGCACATGATCCAATGTTGACTCGTAAAAAAGATTGAAATCAGACGAAGACACCAGAATCATTATTGATCAGGAAGTAGAATTGAATCACTAAGTTGATGTTTAAGATCATATTCATTCTTAAGTTCAATTTCATGAAAGGAATAACTTGCCAAACTGTCAATGTCACTTTCAAAATTTGGAGTTTGAGCAAGTTCAAATGATTGTGCTGAAATGAAACCTTATTTTCCAAATAACATGACTCTTCAGCTCTAACAGAATGGTTAACGACATCAGAACTGGCCAAACAGTGAGAACATAGAGCTTGGGCCATCATTTCTATGTCATGATTACAACGTTTTGAGCCTGAGTCATGACTTCAAGCATCTTTTTATAGTTGATTGGTTCATCATTTTATTGCGATTGGTCTTGAAAAGATGAAGTGTTATTTTTGAATTGGTGGTAAAATTATGAGTCCATCAGATTTTGTGATTGTTGTTTGGATTCACGCATGCTCATTTCCAAAATTGATGTTTTTTTATTTTGGACTGGTGGAACTAAGTATGAATCTTGAAAATATTGTGGGCAAGGTGGATATGGAGGACAAGTTGGTTGAAAATTGGACTCGGGGGAGGTGAATCCCAATGACTCTGTAAAGAGTTGAAATTATTTTAGAAATTATGGTTATAAGATTGGTGACATGGTTATATTGATTCGGATAAGACCATCCGGCACACTATGTTGGTTAAAGTTATGATATGTCGGGTTGGTAATATTCGAAAAATAGGTTGGTGTGTAATATGGATTACCATTAAAATTGAAAAAAATGTTGTTATAAGCCATATCACACAATAAAACACAAAAAAAGAAAAAAAAAAACAAGCAAATAAAAAAGAAAAAAAATTCTAACCTAAGTTAGGGTAGACCTTTGACCTAGATGTAGGATCTATATCAAAGCAACACAAGCACTAGAGGGGGGTGAATAGTGTTTATAAAAATTTAAACAAACTACTTGCAGGAAATAAATATTCACAAGATAAACTCAGAAATTCAAACGTAGAGACAAGAGAGTTATCCTGGTTCGGTCCTTGTGACCTACATCCAGTCCCCAAGCAAAACGCTTGAGATTTTCCTTTCCTGATTTGTGTACACCCACAACCAATGCCTTGTACACCACTTGACAAACGCCCTTTGCCAAATGTGCACAACTCCTCTTTATACCAAGAGAACAAACACCTTGTACAACTTTCTTCTACTCCCAAGAAGACGCCCTTGTACAATGATCTTCTTTGAATGAGTACAATGATCCTATAAGCCTTGAAATTGAATGTGCTTGTGGACAAGGTTTCTTATAGGAGGGATTTCAGAAATCTTCACAATGGAGTTTGAAATTTGGTGAAGAAAACTGAAAGTGAAAGAGGTTTCAGAAAACAGAATTTTTGGAAGAGAGTTTAGGCTGAAAACTTTGGATTTGAATTGGTGCTTTGGCCCTAGGACAATACCCCTATTTATAGGTGAAATCCATAGTAAGTTAGGGTAGTTATCAGGCCAAATTTGAATTTTGAAACGTTGATAAACATACCAGAATTCACCAACTGCACAGCAGTTGACAACTGCTATTAGTCGACTTGGACAGGAGATTAGTCGACTAGCAGAACAAAATTTCCACTGATTAGTCGACTACAACAAGGGTAAGTCGACTATATTTTGACTGATACAGATACTGAGTTTCTGGAAAACTGAATGTAGTCGACTAGACAATGTGTTAGTCGACTATAGATATAGGGTAAGTCGACTAACTTTCATGTCAGACAGAAACAGAGAGTTAGAAATTTGTGTATAGGTTATTAGTCGACTTGGGAAATTGTATAGTCGACTAGGGTATCTGTTAGTCGACTATAGATCAATGTCAAGTCGACTAACTTTCATGACAGAGACCAAGCAGAGACTTGGGTCATTTGGTTTGGAAGTATTTAGTCGACTAGGATTTTTGGCAAGTCGACTATAGTATGGATAGTCGACTTCATTAAGAGGTCAAGTCGACTTGGAAGGGAATTTTGTGTAAGTATTCAAGGCTTTTCACAGTTTTCTAAAATTACACAAAAATATCCAAAAATACCCATAAGCTTCAACTGGCTTCAACTGAGTTTGAGTGATCATAAATCCTTGTCCATTATTAAAATTGTTCAACTTTGTAGGCTTCAACATTCTCAACTTGGTAGGCTTCAACATTCTCAACTTGGTAGGTTTCAACATTCTCCCCCTTTTTGATGATGACAACTTTATGATAACTCCCCTCAGCAAAACTCCCCCTGCAGTAAATAGGTCATAACAAATGATTTGTCCCTGCAGAAAGTGTTAAGTTGTCGTTCCCTACATTATCATATGTCAATATCCAGCACATATTTTCAACATATATGTCAATTGTCTTTAAGTGTCATAACACATATATGTCAATTTCCTTGTTACCACATATATATCAAATGTTCAGATTTCAGAAATGAAACAACAGAACCACAAGATCTTCACAAAACAGAATTATAACACAACATAACACAGATGAACATAACATATAACAACAAAGAACTTAACAAAATAGAAGTATAACACAACATAACACAGAATTGCATGTAACAGAACTAAATATGTTAACAGAACTTAACACAAACATGTTCTCCCCCTTTGTCATTAACAAAAAGCAGAAAGCACATACATTGTTTGCATACGGAAATACACATGAAAATAGTCTTAAAACAGAAAAATACATAAAAAAGCAAAAACTGCAAAAACAAAAACACGGAGAAACGCCAATGCCATAGTCTTCAAAGGTCGGATCCGGGAGGAGGGAGGTGGCGGAAAATGTGTCTTGAGGAGGTCCAGAATCTCTATTTGAGTGGATGCAAATGAATCCATCTGGAGTTGCATATGCTCAAACCGAGTCATCAATAAAGACTGATTGTGGAGCAAGGTAGTCTGATTATCCTGAATGACTTGATGGTTGGCATGAAGAGATGCAATCTCAGCAGATAGTGAATTGTAGAAAGCATCAGCATAAGGAGGTGATTGAGATGGAGGTGGTTCATTGAAAGGAGGTTGTGTAGAGGAAGAAGGATGTTGAGTGGGACTATGTGGAGGTGAAGAGGGTTGTTGTGGAGGAGGAGGAGGAATATCAGTAAGTTTCATACGGTGAATAGCAGCACGATCAAACAGTTCGAATACCTTAATGACACTAGTTTTGGAATCAAGATCAATTCGAAATTTCCGAAATACATGTGTCAAAAAGCTCCAAAAGGAAGGAAGGAAGTATGAGACTTAACCATAGTATCAAAGACAATTTTGGCCCAATTGACCTCGAGTCCAGCCATAATAGCATAGACATACGAGGATAACTCTCGGGAATAGTAGTATAGCTACTAGTTTTAGGGCAAATATTGTATGCAGGGATACGACCTATGAGACGGGGAATAGGTTTCAATTTGTTGTTTGTCATAGGTAATCCTTGTCCAGGGAGAAAGATACTACTTAAGACTTCCTCATCATCCATAGTAATTTCATCAAGCAAGAGACCGTGATAAGGAATAGACAAGATATGGCCGATTGATTTAGGGGATAATTTAATGTTAATACCTTAACCAAGGAATAAATATGGACATCGTCCTCATTATCCTCAAAGGTTAAATTAGTATAAAACAAGTAAATTAAGAATGGATAATATTCTTGCCTAGAATCTGTAGAAAACATATGAAAAAGTCCACACTTTTGCAAATATGAGACAATGTCATAGTGATAAAAATCCTCATATTTAACAAA